>ULGT01000002.1:87342-418789 GCA_900519025.1 Yarrowia porcina
TGTTAGAAATATGCGGGCCTTGCATACGTCATCATTCTCCGGCAACTAATTGCCGGTATGCAATGCAAGTTTCACTGTGGCTTCCAGCCACCTCCCAAAGCCCTACTTTACCCTACTGGACTCAGCTATACACAAGTTACCAGACCTAACTATACACAAGTTACACAGTTACCCTATGTGACCAAACACAAGTACTTAAACCCCTTCGCCAGCACTGATTATTCCTTATCCTTTTCAACATCTTTCAACCATCGATCTGACTACTTGGATATTGACCTTTACACCTGAGGAATAATCGTGCTGGAGTATTCTACTGCTTCAATATTATTGTCTCTCTCTGTAATAACCCTTACCCTCGTAGCTTAGTTTCCCAATTAGGATCTCTTACAATTTTACACTTTAGAATTATATTCGAGCTATAAGTATATGAATATCTATTTAATCTGACAGTAGTCTCACCATCGTTGTATCGTATGTACTGTGCTGTACTTCTGGTATCGTGGTCTCAAGTTCTATGAATCTACCAATAGTCAAATTATCATTATCATTATCATTAAATACCAATTTATATATATCCCAAAAGTTAACCAGAGCACATCTCACAAGACTCGGGGTTGGCCAGAGAGCAGGCCAGAACCTTGTCTGCGTAAATGTCGTACTCAGACTTGGCGATGGGAGAGTCCTCGGCGGGCTTCTCCTCGGTAGCCTTCTCCACAGGCTTGGTCTCCTCCTTGGTCTCGACCACGGGAGCAGCAGCTCGCTTGGCCTCCTTCTCGGCCTCCTTCTTCTCCTGAGACTCTCGGATGAGCTCCATGACATTGTTCTCCTTGTTGCCTCCGTTGAGATCCATCTTGGCAATCTTGTCCTCGATGGACCGCAGGTTGGCCATGGAGTTGATCTCCTGGTAGGGCTTCTTGTTGAGCATGGCCTTGGCGGTGCTGGAGTCAATGGTCTTGAGAGCCTCCTGGTCAATGGTGAACTGGATGGGGGCGGCGGCAGCCATGGTTCGCAGGTAGTACATACCGGTCTTGAGACCCTTCTTCCAGCCGTAAAAGTGCATGGAGGTGAGCTTGCCCATGGTGGGGTCCTTGATGTGAATGTTGAGGGACTGAGACTGGTCAATGAAGGGAGATCGGTCGGCAGCCATCTCGATGATTCGCTTCTGAGAAATCTCCCAAACGGTCTTGTACAGATCCTTAATCTCCTGGGGGATGTTGGGGATGTTCTGAACGGATCCGTTGTCGGCGACAATTCGGTTCTTCATGGTCTCGTTCCACAGACCAACCTCAACCAGGTCCTTGAGCAGCCAAGGGTTGACAATCTGGAACTCACCAGCAAGCACTCGTCGAGAGTAAATGTTGGAGGTGTAGGGCTCGAAGCACTCGTTGAAACCAAGAATCTGGGAAGTGGAGGCGGTGGGCATGGGAGCAACCAGCAGAGAGTTTCGCATACCAGTCTTCATGATCTTGGCCTTGAGATCGTCCCACTCCCACAGCTCAGAGGGAGTCACGTTCCACAGATCAAACTGCAGGTCTCCCTTGGAGGCAGGAGAGCCCTGGAAGGTCTCGTAGGCGCCGTCCTCAAGAGCCATCTCGTAGGAGGCCTCGACGGCTCCGTGGTAGATGGTCTCGAAGATCTGGATGTTGAGCTTCTTGGCCTCCTCGGACTCAAAGGGGAGTCGCAGAGCCATGAAGGTATCGGCCAGACCCTGGACACCGAGAGCAATGGGTCGGTGTCGCATGTTGGACTTCTTGGCCTCGGGAACAGGGTAGTAGTTTCGGTCAATGATGGCGTTCAGGTTTCGAACAATAACCTTGGCAATATCATGCAGCTTCTTGAAGTCGTAGAACGAGTTGGTATCGTCTCGAGTGACAAAAGTGGGCAAAGCAATGGAGGCCAGGTTGCAGACAGCAACCTCATCAGGAGAAGAGTACTCGACAATCTCGCAACACAGGTTGGAAGACTTGATGGTTCCCAGGTTCTTCTGGTTGGACTTTCGGTTGCAGGCATCCTTGTACAGCATGAAGGGGTTTCCGGACTCGGTCTGGCAGTCGAGAATGTGGTACCACAGCTTCTGGGCGGGGATGGTTCGTCGTCCTCGGCCCTCCTTCTCGTACTTTTCGTACAGAGCCTTGAACTCGTCTCCGTAGACGTCATCGAGACCGGGGCACTCGTTGGGGCACATGAGAGTCCACTCGGCGTTCTGCTCGACTCGCTCCATGAACAGGTCGGGAATCCACAGGGCCAAGAACAGATCTCGGGCTCGGATCTCCTCCTTTCCGTGGTTCTTTCGCAGCTCGCAGAACTCGAAGACATCGTCGTGCCAGGGCTCAAGGTACATGGCAAAGGCACCAGGTCGCTTGTTGCCTCCCTGGTCAACGTATCGAGCAGTGTTGTTGTAGACACGCAGCATGGGAACAATACCGTTGGAGGTTCCGTTGGTTCCGGCAATGTAGGAGCCAGTGGCTCGAATGTTGTGGATGGACAGACCGATACCTCCGGCAGACTTGGAAATCAGAGCACAGGTCTTGAGGGTATCGTAGATGCCGTCGATGGAGTCGTCCTTCATGTTGACGAGGAAACACGACGACATCTGGGGCTGGGGGGTTCCGGCGTTGTAGAGAGTAGGGGAAGCATGGGTAAAGTACTTCTGAGACATGTAGTTGTAGGTCTCAATGGCCCGGGCAATGTTGTCGCCGTGGATTCCAACAGAGACTCGCATGATCATCTGCTGGGGTCGCTCGGCAACAGCTCCGTTGACTCGCAGCAGGTATGCTCGCTCCAGAGTCTTGAAGCCAAAGTAGTTGTAGGTGAAGTCTCTGTCGTAGAGAATGGCGCCGTTGAGCTCGTCGGCGTTGGCCTGCACGGTGTCGTACAGCTCCTTGGACACCATGGGCGAGTGTCGCTTGTTTCGAGGGTTCACGTAGTGGTAGAGGTCGTAGACCACCTGGGAAAACTGCTTCTTGGTCTGCTTGTGCAGGTTGGACACGGCGATTCGGGCAGCCAGAATCGCGTAGTCGGGATGCAGAGTGGTCATGTAGGCTGCGGTCTCGGCAGCCAGGTTGTCGAGCTCGATGGTGCTGACTCCCTCGTAGATACCAGATGCAATCTTGAGGGTGATCTGGATGGGGTCTACGTGGTCGGGGTCGAGGCCGTAACACAGGCGCTTGATACGCGCGGTGATTTTGTCGACCTGGACCGACTCCTTGCGGCCGTCTCGCTTGATGACAAAGAGCTTGGACATGATGTGGATGGGGTATGAAAAAGGAGAGAGGAGAAAACACGCTTCAACAGCGAGACACGTATCTTATATATTGGACGGAATTAAGTTCCTTCTGGTTTAGGGTCCAGGTGCAGGTGTTTTGAGGGGCCAAGAATAAGGAAAGCAGGACCGATATTGAGATTAGAAGATAGCCCAGATTGTGCACAAAAATACAACACCCATTTCACCGTTTCCTCCTCATCAACAGCTCTTCTCCTTCATCCTCTACCATGGTGTTGTTTGGATGTTGTTTGGCACGCTTGCCACCGCGTAAAACTCAATTATAAATGATTTTCATTTATCGCCCTTTTCGTGTCGAAATGACGCGTTATTTTGGTCAAAAGTGGGTCAAACAAAAAGAAAAATATATCACCAGAATGAGAAAATCCTAGAGAATCTACTGATAACACTCCCACCTCCATTCACCGCAAATATTATCAACCTCTCGCCCCACACGCACATGCTGTATCGTTCTCCCTTCAACGCGCGCTAAAAGTGACGCGCACCGTCATTTAGCATCCAAATCGGGGAACCCTATATTACTGCACGAAAAAAGGAAAAAGAGCGTGCAGCAACAACAATTGGAGCTGCACCCTCCAAAAGGGAGAGCCCAACGTGCAGCTCCATTGTTCGGGTCCACACATTCCATAACAGTGCCTAATTCGGCCCAAATAACTTATCATCTGCGCAACCTGGCTATCAACCTTGTCATTGTTGCTGTCGTACAAGTGTTGCTGAGAGCAGAGTACCTGGTACCAGGTAGTTGCTTTAGCCGTTGCTATGGCACGCGCTTCTTTGTCACCGAACTTATCGCTCTCTTATTAAAACTCTTGCACCATTGTCCACACCAACGTATACAGCCCTGGCAAACAATGCGGTTAGATACGGGCATGTTGGTACAAGACCTGTACGAGTAGATGAGTTATTGTTCAAGACAAAACCCGAATTACTATACCGTACCGGTACCATCACTTTTGCTCCTTCTCTCCTCTGTCAAGGCAGACTTTATAGGCCACTTCATCTACTTTCGGAAGACGCGCTTGGTACACGCGATTGACACTCAACACGCCCTATTCCCACACCCTACCCACCTTTGTTGTGCAGTAGAGACGCCACCCAAGTCTACATTGTGACGTGCATTGGTATAATTAACGACGTCACCTCATCGACGGCCGTGGCGACTATCGTACGCTGTAGGAATTCATCCGCTTCTGGTGTGGCTACAGTACATACGACTGACCCTGCTCTGCTAATCGTCTGCTAATTAAGACTGCACACTATTGTAACTTTCACTCAGTTCTGTTCAGTCCCACTCAGTCCCACTCAGTCCCAAACTCTGAGCGTTTCCATGGCAACGGTTGCGACCCTGAGAATATTATCTTTCACAAAATTCATCCTCTGGCTGTAGAAATACTCTGATGTCTGCAATTACCCCCACGGCTACAGTATTCCTTCCTCTTTAACATGTTCCAGTTTCCTATTTCGCCACAGGCAAACTTTGACTAACCCTGCGAACTCTGTTGAACATGGACCACTCGATAGCTCCATAAACGGGAAGAGACAAGAAAAGACGGAGGACTCATTTCAGAACTCCTTTCGCATTTCTCACTTCTAGTGTTCGCCATGCCCCCATATTCTCGACCACAACACGAGTTTTACGTGTCTCCAGGAACCAAGAACCGTGAAGCTGTACTTGCAGCCATTCCAGGCATTTCAGTCAATGTTCCGACTGAAGACACGATAAATATCTGCGCAAGACGCGAATTGGCCAGTCTAAAGGGAAAGTACCCTTCGTACCAGTTCCATGATCGAACAATTCTCAATGATTTGCTTTTCACAGCTTCCAAGGCTCCTAAGGAGGTCAGTTATAAGAATGTGCGCAGAACTGCTGCCAGCAAATTCAAAGCTATGATCAGAAAGAACAAGAGAGATAGTTTAGGAGGGAGTGAGCGTGTGGAGGCGGAAGATAGTGCAGATGACAGTTCTTTGAATGTTGGCCATTGGTCTAAGGGGAAGGGAAGAGAATATGATGATTCTGATGGTTCTAGAGATTCTGAAGATTCAGGAGACTCAGATGATTCAGATGATTCCGATGATTCAGATTCAGAAGACGGACTTGAGACCAATACACAGGCTACGAAAGAAGGCAACACGTTTTCTCAAAATGCTCAGGGTGACTACTCGAGTTTTGATTCAGACAGTTCAGATGATTCAGATGAAGAATCGCAGCAGGAACTTCCAAAGAAGAATCAAACTCCTCATCTCGCTCCCCAGAGAAAACCGGCTTCTGTTCTAAAGTCTACACAGTCCCCCAAATCTCCCAAATCTTCTGGCAGAAGGATATCTTCTGATACCTCTGTGCTGTCTACTTATCGGAACAGGAAGATTAGAAAGATTGTGGAAGACGCGGTTGCTAAAAAGAGATCTTTAGTGAAAACTGAGTCGCAGGACCATGTGCCAAGGGGTCCACCAAGGGATTCACCAGAGGTCCCAGAGCCAAAGAGTCCAGAGCCTGAGAAAGCAGACCCCAAGGAATCAGAGTCTGAGCCAGAGGAACCAGAGAAGGATGAGACGCCAAATAAGTCGCAGGAAAGGCAAGACACTCAACAGGAAGTGTTTGAGACTCCTCCAGATGTGCTTGCTGAATCTACCACATCTCCACCAGACGAGACACCTACAAAGATACGTCAAACCAGGTCTCGTACTAGGGAACTGAGCCAACAGTCTACTTCTTCGCAGTCCACGTCCCCGGAAGTGGTTCGAAAACGTCGTAAAATCATTCTGGACGACGATGACGGGTTCGACGATGCATTCGCAGAAGAGTTTTCTCGAGAAAGACAGGAACAACTCTTCCTACAGAGTGACGACGAGGATATAAGCAGTGATGAGGAACTTGAGAAGGAGGGTGACGTTGAAATGAAAGAAAATGACACCCAAGTCAAGAATGAAGAGGAGCGGACAGCGGGTGACGAGTTTGATGACGAGTTTCTGCCTGTACGGCCCAAAAAGCGCAGCAGAAACGCTCTCACTGGAGGAGAAAAGGGACGAGAACGAGACAAGTTCAATGAGAGTAAGGACAAACTTCTTTTGGAAGCAGCAGAAGTCGCAAAGAGACTGACTATACCCATGAAGTCGCTTTTCAAGCAGCTCACAGAAATGATTGGACACACAGAGTATTCACTACAGACCCGACTTGCCAAGCTTGAAGCTGAACAACCACTCAAGGAAGCTGCTCAGAACGCTTCTCCCCTACCACATGTTTCTGTTAGTGACGTGATTTCCAAAATCATAGACAAGACTGCCAACAAAAGAGGTCCCAAACCCAAGACGCGAATTCCGTACACTGACCTGGACGATTTGGCGCTCAAGGCCTACGTCTGTGACTTACCAGCTACAGAGCGGGGATCTTACCTGATTTACGAACCGTTTGCTGAAAAATTCTGCCATCATAATGCCAGCAGTGTCAAGGGTCGGTGGACTAAGACCCTGGCTCATCGGACCTCAGAGATGGACTTACTTGACGCCAAGGCAAAGTTCACTCCCGCGGTGGAAAAGCAGTATCTCAGCTGGCTTCACGAGACCTATCCTGCTGTGTTTCAGGAGTGATTCCGGTCAGTTGATCATGAATGTATGAATAGTCCTACCAGGTAGGGGCCTATATGTAGGCTGAGGGGGACAAAGACAGTAGCTATAGGAGGACTGGAGATGATAAGGGGCAGAAGATAGCTTCATAAACCGATATTGTACGGTCAAACATATATATAAATTGGTCATTAATAATATTCTGGGCTCTCATCTTCTATTCATGAGGAGTATCTCTCTCTCCTGTAAATGTTGTTTCATCACCTTCACCTTACTCTATAGAAAGACACCTTATAACACTACTCTCACTTTATCGTCTTCCTGGTATCATACCTGGCACCTCGTTGGCAAGCTTGAATCCGTTTTTTGCTCTGAAATCCACTCCCAGGATTGGCTGCGCCACAATCTCCCAAACTAGCCACAATTAGTCAGCAAAACGTGCAGATAATCAACTCTATATCGAAACTTAGCCACTTTTCCTCTTCAACAATGCAAGTTCTCAGAGTGGCTCGATATGGCGCTTGCCGTGTTGGACAGTTGTCCACGTCGGCACCCGCGTTCAATAGATTGACCCCTCGATGTGTTCCTCGGCAGTTTTCCACCAGAGCTGCTCTGCTCAACAACAACAAGAACATGTTCAACACCAACAATGAACAGCCCAAGCAGCAGAAGAAGCAGTCTGGAGCTAACGAGCTTGAGAGTGACGAACCCCAGCCGCAATCACAGAAGAAGAACCGAAAGCGGTTTGTTTTCCTTGGCTTGTGTGCTCTTATGCCTATCATCTCGGGTTACCTCGGTACTTGGCAGGTTCAGCGTCTTCAGTGGAAGGTGGACAAGATTGCTGACTGTGAAAACCGACTTCTTCTGGACCCTCTCCCTCTGCCTGGACATATCACCGAAGACCAGGATGTGCTGGAGAGAGAGTTTGAATACCGAAAGGTTGTAGTTACCGGTACTCTCTGTCACGATGAAGAGTTCCTGGTTGGTCCTCGAATGAAAGACTCTATTGAAGGATACTTCCTCGTGACTCCTCTTGACCGATCCAAGACTGGCGGATCCAAGCTTCTTATCAAGCGAGGCTGGATTTCCAAGGAAATGGCTGACCAGAAGAAACGAGACCCTCTGGCTCTTCCCAAGGGCGAGGTTTCTCTCGTTTGTCTACTTAGACCTGTCCCCAAGAAGAACACCTTCACTCCCGATTCCCCTACCTCTTCCAGCGTCCGAATCTACAACTTTATGGACATTCCTACCATGGCCAAGTTCACTGGAGCCCAGAACGTTTTCCTGGAAGAAGAGCTCAACATGCGTCTTGGAGGCCACGAGTGGGTCACCGAGTCTCATATGACCAACCACGGAGTTCCTATTGGTAAGCTGCCCAAGGTGGATCTGCGAAACACCCATTTGCAGTACATTGCCACCTGGTACGGCGTGTGTCTTTTCACCACCGTCATGCTGGTGATCATGTGGCGAAAGGCCCTAATGAGCACTCTCGACAAGAAGGTTGCTTACTCTCGAAAGTACGTTACTTAATCGAGAATCATTGTACATAGTTATTAGATCTAAGGAGAAATGAGGTGAGTAGTTACTGACATGGGTGTATCATGGAGGAGCTAGGACTGGATAGGGGCTTACAAGTTGAACAGGGACTTACAAGTTAAACAAGGACTTACATGTTATCATTTATCACTACTTGTACGCACAGGTCAAGATGGACCCTTTTTCTATCAGTGTATTACACCTGAAGAAGAATACATTCGATTCAAAGGATAATCAACAAGTTAAGAGGGAGCGAATGTACCTGTTTGGTGTTAATTCGTTCCTTAAACAGGTCAGTTAGTTAAATCTCGTTCCCCTGTTGTTTTACTATTTTTCCTTCATTTTTCTTCATTTTTCTGTCTTTTTTTCTCTCATTCCATACGGGTTTCTTGTTCCGAACTCCCCCTGCTACAGTAGCATTTACTTACCCTCTACTTGGCTTGCATACCCGCCTGCGAGAGGTGTCATGAGCTGCCCAATAAACGACTCCCAAATAGCCGAAAGCAATACAAGCGTATGACCAGTCTAACGAGCTCCGTATCCGTATTCCCAACCTATTTACCATAAAGTCAAGAACTACCCCTGACTCGGAATGCACTGCACCCCATGTGCCCTCCATTGTGCCTAACAAGAAACAATAAAAGTTTAGGTTGTTGGAACCACCCACACCTTGGAAACATCACCAACCTAACACGTCACCTAACAAAAATAAAAAACGGCTAGTACCCCCACGCCAGCCACCATGAACGCCATCCACAACCATCTGGTCAAACAGAATGCCAGCTTAAAGAAGGACCTGTCCGAGTTCTCCTCCAACCCTACGGGCGCTCCCATGTCGCTACAGGGCCAGATTTCGGCCACCATGACCTCCTTCAGCCGAACCCTGGACGACTACTCGGACATTATCAACAAGGAACACAACAAGGAAAAGAAGGAAAAGGCCGAGGCACGGCTTGCACGGTTCCGGGAAGAGCTTGCAGACGCACGAAGCGAGTTCAAGAACCTGAGATCGGCTCGGGAAGAGAAAACTCTGGAGGAGAATAAGACTGCTCTGTTTGGAGATAACCCTTATGGAGAGTCACGAAACAGAAACGTGAACCGAGACGTGCCAATCCAGCCAACTTATACGGATCTTACACGGGAGGAGGGAATGCAGAGAGAACAGTCGTCTTTGAACCAGGTGGGCCAGCAACTGGATTCGTTCATTGAGCAGGGTATGGCTGCTCTGGGAGACTTGCAGGAACAGAGCGACATTCTGAGAAACACTGGAAAGAAAATGCGGTCTGTGGCCGAGACTCTGGGTCTGTCCAGAGAGACCATTAAGATGGTGGAGAAACGAGCACGACAGGACAAGCGGTTCTTTTATGGAGGTATTGTGGTCATGATCATTTGTTTTTACTACATTCTCAAGTGGTTTAGCTAGACGTGGAAAGAGAGCATTCAAGAAACACAACCAAAAAACAAAACAAAGACTGGGGAGGAGAGAAAGGGATAAGGAGGAGAAAGGAATTAGGGCGACGGAGAAAGATACATTAATAACCGGTGGAACAATCTTTACATATAATAATAGAGGTGGATAAGTTGTAAGAGAGGAGTGGGTGGTAGAAATATCTAATAAAAGAAGAAACGGACTGTTTTAATATAATGAATTGCTAGTGTTCACCATTTCCATGAATACAGCTCTTATTGATATCTCAACCGTTATCCAAACTCTAATGTTGCTGCAAGGACTATCTGAAAAGTAGGACATGACTTCATCAGTACACCCACAATGAACCAACAAATCAACGCGGAAATTGTCAAGCTGGTGGGCAATGTTCCTATTCCCAAAGAGGTGACTGTTCTCACTTCTACCTTGATGGGAAAGGCTCAAACTATTCCCATGAAGCCCAATGAAGCTCCTGCTCGGATGGCCCTGTGTGCTCATGTTGCCGTTGAAAAGCTGTTGATTGAACTGCAACTTCCGGCCCCTAAACAATCGCAACCGCCAGTACCTCCAAGAACGTATGAGAAGCTGCTTCAGTTGTTCAGAGAAGAACTTCTTGGAGCTCCTCCTGGTCCTTCTACACCTAGAAAAAGAAGGTCGCCGATAAAGAACCCCGAATTGGCTGCTCAAAGAACCCCCAAAACCCCAAGGACGGCTCGACAGGTTCAAAAGGCGATCCAGGAAAGTGGTAGAAGTGACGCCAACGTGATTGGAGAAGATTTGGTGAATTCTGAGGTCATTGGGGAAGAGGATGGACTGTTACCTGAGACCCCTTCCAAGCCGAAAAAGTCACCCCAAAAGTCGCCTAGAAAGGGAGGACCCAAGCAGGATGATCCTCAGCCGGCTGATATTGAATTCATTACAAAGGAGCTACGGTTTCCTAAACATGCTGTGGAGGGTGTCCAACGAGGGTTTGACTTTTACTGGGCTTTGGTGAAGGATAGATGGGGTCTTTTGTTTGGTCTTCTAATGACCATTGCATTTCATATTCAGCATAGATCTTTTACAGATACAGAAGCGACACGTGAGGCGTTCAAACAGAGAGCTTTACAGCTGACAAGACGAGCAGGTATGCCTGAAGATCGTGTTGATGAGTGGATTGGGTGGACTGAGACGATTCTCAAGGATCAAATGTGGGTCAAGATTCTGGAACAAAAGAGTGGAATTGCTCCGGGTGTTATTCAACGTCAACTTGATAGACAGACGTCTAAGTCGTCGTTCTCAGGTATTGGAAACATGATTCCGGCCAGTTTTGCATTCAACAGTTACCGAAAGAAGAACGACTATTATAACTGGAAGGAGACCATGTTGGTGAAGATGAAGGAGCTACAGGGTCAAGGCGGATTGGAGGATTCTGCTACGATTAAAGCAGAGTGATCGTGATCATAGATAGATTTAATAAATAGTAATGTACATAGAGTGGGAACCCGTCAAGCAGGGAGATTGATTTCGCAGTGGAAGATTCGATGAACGCCAATGACCTGAGTGAGTACCAGGTACCGGTAGGTATATCTGACATTGGTCGATATAGGCCTAACATTTAAGAATGCAACATTGCCAGACCCTCATCAGTCATTTTAGGGCGAAAAAGGCAAGTGGTTGACAAGTTTTAGCAAAAACCAGATCTCCGAAATCAGCTCATCAGCAGCTTTCGAATAATCCAGAAAAATCAAGTAAAATCAAGATTCAATGACTTCCTGAGGTCATCCAATGTAAGCCAGGTTCTCTGCTTGGAATGCCTGTATTGACATACCGGTACCAGTAGGCCAAATGAAGGATGATCTGATTTGGTCTAGTCTTCGATGGTTACGATGAACTGAGAAAAGAGCTCACAGCTTAGCTCATTCTTCCTTGCCATCTTCCCTTAAGCATACATCTTAAGACACCTCGTCTCCGTATGGGCCTCCTCGCAAGTCTTGGAACAGTACCTGAATCCACATCTCACACACGAACAGAATCCCTTGTATCCACAAACGGTACACAGCCTTCGCTTAGGATACGCTGACGTAGACGAAGCGACAAACTGGAACCGTTCAGCACCCGCGCTATCTTCATCAAAAAAGTTCTGAAGAGTCTTTTTCGACGCGAGAATCTTTTTCAGAGCCGTACCTTTCTTGTTGGCGTTGTTGGGCGAATAAATGTCGCGTGGCGGCTCGATTTTGACCGAATCATTGTAATTTTCGCGTTCCAGCTCGTTCAGACGTCTAGCAATAGCTCTAGTTTTAGTGGAGGACTGTGTAGCAGCGTCCTGAGCAGTGGCAATTCGTTTTCTGCCGGATCCGGTACTGCTGTAGGACACGCTCTGGAGTGTTTGTCGGCCTAGTTCTTCCACCAGCATGGGGTTTGTATTTTGGATGCTGTACTGTAGCTGGAGTTGTCTTGTTAGATGCCATGTATACTGTGCACCTGAAAACTTTATTCGGGGTGGCGTTTTTTGGCCTGCATAAAATCACATCTGTATGAAGGAACGGTTGTTGATCAAGTGTCAAGTTGACAAGGTCGAGATGGGGCTGTAAAAGACGCTTAAAATTCTGCGGAATCCGAAAATCTGTGTTTCAAACGCCAAATAACCTTGTCTGCGCTCCGTATTCGTATTTGCGTCTCGCTTTTCCCTCTTTCTTTTGGAGTCCCTCTCTTTTTTAGACCGCTTCGGGTCATGTGACACCTTTGTGGTTGAAAAATTGAATAAACTTTGCCAGGTCCAACCCACCTAATTTCAGTCATCAGCTAAGACTGTCCTATCTACAACCATTTTCAGCTTCTGTCGGTCTTTACGGGTTAGCAGTAGACCCCTAGTTCTAAGACCCCTAAGACGATTCAGTATGGTTCCGCAAAAACGAACACGCGACGACCTGAACGGACTCAAATCGCCGGTCAGGAGTCCCAAAAAAATGGCCATGCCGGCCGCCACCTCGGCCACCAACGGAGTAGTAGCTGGATGGCACTCGACCATCGAAAAGGTGGTCAAATCTGTGGTTTCCATCCAGTTTGCCCAGGTCGCTTCCTTTGACTGTGAAAGTGCCGTGGTCAGTGAAGCTACGGGATTCGTGGTCGACACGGAGATGGGAATCATCATGACCAACAGACACGTTGTGGGAGCCGGTCCCTTCTGTGGATACGCTGTGTTCGACAACCACGAGGAGTGCGAGCTGGTTCCTATTTACCGAGACCCTGTCCATGACTTTGGTTTCCTCAAGTTTGACCCCTCCAAGATCAAGTACATGAACGTGCAAAAGCTGCGTCTTTGTCCCGAAAAGGCCCAGGTTGGAACTGAGATCCGAGTCGTGGGTAACGATAACGGAGAAAAGCTGTCGATTCTGTCGGGTTTCATCTCTCGTCTCGACAGAAACGCGCCGGATTATGGTGATCTTACATACAACGATTTCAACACGGAGTATATCCAGGCCGCTGCAAGTGCGTCTGGCGGATCTTCTGGATCTCCTGTTGTCGATATCGACGGAGACGCTATTGCTCTTCAGGCTGGAGGCTCCACCGACGCGTCCACCGACTTTTTCCTGCCTCTGAACCGAGGAAAACGGGCTCTGGAGTGCATTCTGAGAGGAGACAAGGTGACTCGAGGAACGATCCAGACCCACTGGATGCTCAAGCCTTTTGACGAGTGTCGACGTCTCGGTCTCAGTGCCGCCAACGAAAAGAAGCAGCGAGAACTCTTCCCTAATACTATAGGTATGCTTGTTGCCGAGACTGTTCTTCCTGAGGGCCCTTCTGCTGTCCCTCGAGGAGTCAACGGAGTCAAGGTCGAGGAAACTTCCACCGAGCAGGCTGACGCTATTGAAACTGATGAGGTTGCTGCCACCGAAGGAGGAGATATCTCCATGGCTGGAGAAGAGTCCTTTGTTGTGGCTGAGGAAGATGCTGCTATGGCTCCTCTTCTTCTGGAAGGAGACATTCTTCTGTCTGTCAACTCCACTCCCATTTCCTCTTTTATCACTCTGGATTCCATTCTCGACGAAGCTGTTGGAGATGTAGTCAAGGTGACTGTTGAGCGAAACGGAGCAGAAATCACATTTGACATTTACGTCCAGGACCTGCACTCCATCACTCCTGACCGGTACGTCGAGGTGTGTGGAGCCAGTTTCCAGGACCTGTCCTACCAGCTTGCTCGAATCTACGCCATTCCCGTTCGAGGAGTTTACGTGTCTGAAGTTGGAGGCTCTTTCCGACTCGATGGACAGGGTAACGAGTCCAAGGGTTGGGTGGTTGATTCCATTGATGATACCGATACTCCCGATCTCGATACCTTCATCAAGGTGATTGCCGCCATTCCCGATGGACGACGAGTCTCTATCAGATACAGACATCTTCGAGATCTGCACACCACCAACTTCACCATCACCTACATTGACCGAAAGTGGCACTCCAGCTTCCGTCTGGCGGTGCGAAACGATGTCACCGGCAAGTGGGACTTCACCGATCTCAGCAAGCAGTATCCTCTGCCCAAGAAGGACGAGATTGTGCCCCAGCGAGCCACTTTTACAGACCCCAATCTGGAGGAGGCCGATGCTGCATGCGCTCCTCTGGCTCGATCTTTTGTTCGAGTCTCGTGTATGATTCCCTACAAGATTGACGGTTTCCCTCGAACTATGCGACAGTCCCATGGTCTGGTTGTTGATGCCGAGAAGGGTCTTGTGCTCGTGTCTCGGTCCATCATCCCCTACGATCTCTGCAACGTTTCCGTGACCTTTGCCGAGTCCGTGGTTGTTCCTGGAACCGTGGTCTTCATGCACCCTCTTCAGAACTACGCCATTGTGCAGTATGACCCCAAGCTCGTGGAGGCCGACATCGAGACCGCCAAGCTGTCTTCCACTCCTCTCAAGCAGGGCGACCCCATTCTGTTCATGGGTCATAACCTGTCTCTGCGTCTGGTGACCACCCGAACCAAGGTGTCCGATGTCACTGCCATCACCATCCCTCCCAACGCCGGAGAGCCCTACTACCGAGCTCTCAACCTGGACGCCATCACCGTGGACTCCACCATCCCCAACGGCTGCACTGCCGGTGTTTTGGCTGACCCCAAGACCGGAGTGGTTCGAGCCTTCTGGCTGTCGTGTATGGGCGAGCGAACTGAAGGCCGTCAGCACGAGTACCGACTCGGAATCGATACCAGCACCTTCCTGGAGACCGTGCAGCGAATCCGAGACGGCAAGCCTCCTCAGGAACGGTTCCTGGACGTTGAAGTGGCCTCCGTGTCCATGATCCAGGCCCGAATCCGAGGCGTGTCTCCCGAGTGGATTGCTGCTGTTGAACAGGACAACTCGCAGCGACACCAGCTGTTTGAGGTCATTCGAACCGCTACCCCCACCAAGGGCAACTCGCAGGCTCTCAAGGAAGGAGACATTCTGCTTTCTATCAACGGCAAGCTGCTGACTACTCTCACCACTCTCAGTGAAGCCTGCGATAAGGAGGAGGTGACCATCAAGCTGGTACGAAACAAAAAGGAGGAGGAGATCCAGGCCCCCACTACAGACTCGGCGTATGAGACTTCTCAGGCCGTCTTCTGGTGTGGAGCTGTTCTGCAGACCCCCCACCATGCTGTGCGACAGCAAATCAAAAAGGTCCATTCGGGAGTCTACGTGTCCAGTAGAGCCCAGGGATCGCCTGCCTACCAGTACCTGATTGCACCTACCAACTTCATTACCCACGTGAACGGAACCGCTACTCCTGATCTGGAAACGTTCCTGTCCGTGGTGACCAAGATTCCTGATAACACGTATGCCAAGCTTCGTATTGTCACTTTTGACAATGTAGCTTTTGCGTGTTCCATGAAGATGAACTACCACTACTTCCCTACCGCCGAAATCAAAAAGGAGGGCGACGAGTGGGTTGGATACAGTTATAAGGACGGTAAGCGAGTCAAGGAAGGAGACGAAAAGGTGGAGGAGCAGGTCAAGGAGGCCGAAAAACAAGAGTAAATAGAGACCCAAAAATGTATAGATTGCATGTTCGCATTACGCTATGTAGGCAGTATTATTTGCTCGATATTTTGTAGACTAAGATTCGACTATGAGGAGGGCTAGGCATGGTGTATGGAGGTTTACTGGTGCCGAATGTAAAGGTACACTTGAAGTATGCCATATTGATAATTGAGAGTTTCTGATGTATCTGTTATCGTATCTATCACGTGTACACCCTCCTTTCTGCTCGCCATTGGTCACACGACTTGTCCTCAACTTCACTCCTCCCCTTCACTTCTCCCCACATTCTCCACTTGAGGTTTCCCCAATATTTATTTTATGGAGAGCTAAAAGCACACGAGACACGACCCAACAGATCTGGTGGCAAATGGCATAACTGGATGGGAAAGAGAAAAGAGACATGTGTCACGGGACAGTGGCAATGATTTGTGTTACATGGCTTGTTGGGTCACTTCAGGCTGCCTACTAATAAAATAGAACCAGTAACCGTACACCCAGGATGTATCTATCGTACAGGGACCCTACATTACCACAGCGCTTACAGTTACCCCAGATTGTAAATTCCACACTAGAGATTACAGAGCTACAAAGAATGTGGAGGGGAGACCAAAGTAGTGGTACCGGTACATAATATAGTGAGGAGGGGAAGCTCACGCAGCACTTGCCCCTTCAATTTCAAGTCTATAGTCTTGTTTGCCCCATGACGTTCCTGGCCCAAGTCACGTGAACTCAACAACCTTACTCTCCCTGTCTTTGTTGCAGCGCGACCAAACCTCTGTAGGGCTGTAAGGCTATATATATAATCAAAAAAGTGCCCCTGGGTCTGTTGTAATCAGAAAACACTCGAAAAAAACACAAATGCTCGATATCTGTGACGCAGAAAAACAACAATTGGTCGCCAGCGTGATTGAAAAGTGCAATCGCGAGCCCAGCTCCTCGGCGTTTGGAGATCGTCTTCATTACTGGCTGACTGGCGAGGAACTAAAGCCCTTTGTACCTGAGAAGAATGTTGGACTGTTAGCCAATGAGCCCTCTTCAGACCGACCAGAGTACACTGCTCGAGAGTCTGCTATTGAATGGGACTCTGGTCTGTCCAGTTTGAACCCTGTGGATGCCGTTGAAATGATGGGCTATGGTGTCTACTTTATTGGATGGCTGTTGCTTGGTCAGTAAGGAAGATGACCCATAATGGTACCTTACCACCTTGACCCCTAATGACGGTGCTTACCACCCTGCCACGAGCTTAGTACAAGTGCTGTACCCAAGACCCTAGCTGTTGCATCTCCACCACACCCACAAAACCGTGATCTAAACCGCGCCTTATTTATATTTGCAGAGCATGCAATCTCAACAGAGGAATACATAATACAGAACATCTACAGTAATATACAGAACGTCTAATACAAGTAATGTACCAGTACAGTGTGATACCGTATCCATCGTACCCTCCTACTCTCACACTCACTCATAAAGGGTCTAATTGCTATATACATTAAGGGGATTGTTTGAAGGGCACGTACTTCTTGACGTGCTTCTTCTGGAAGCCGGTGAGCTCGGTCATTCCGGTCTTCTTTCGCAGCATGGCAGCGGACCAGCCAGTGTTTCCGTGCTTTCGGCCAGTTTTTCCCTGGGTTAGTATGATGTAGAGAGGTTGAGAGGTTGTAGAGGTTGGACAGAGGTTATGAGTGGCTTGATCTCAACACATTTGAGCTGACAATAGAGCTGACAGTAGTACTGCTGTGTGTATAATGGGCAGTAGAGTAATGTCTCAGAAGTTCTTTTTGGTATCTCTTCGTAGGCACACTTTTCAGCCGGCTTTTTGACCCTCCAATATCCCATATCATATTGGCCAAATCCAGGACAAAACTTTTCCGGCAAAGTCTGAACCTCCATATCTCCTCATCCTACCCATCCCAGACCGCTCAAACCACTCCTTTACCCTTTTTCCCTCTTTTTCAGCTGCGATACTCACTCGAGTGATCTTTCCACTTCCACAGATCTTGATTCGGTTGGCGACGGCCTTTTTGGTCTTGACGTGGGCGGACTTGCAAGTTCCTCGCACAAACATCTGCGCCACGTTGTTCATAGCCACAGTCGGCCGTAGCGACTGGATCAGAGACAGCATTTTTGTATGGTCGTGTGGGTGGTGATAGAGTCTGATATTCCCACGGACGATTTTGCAAAACCTTGTTTGTCACGTGGCGAGGTTTTATTGCAGTGCATTGTGGTGGATTGGCCAGTCTAGGGTAAATAAGGACTTTTATTGTAGAGGGGATATTTTTCAAAATTACTAAATGACCGTTTGGATCAAATTCCAGGTGTATTATTTTTTTTCATGATATTACTCGATTTTTCATAGCTCTTCAAAGACCCAACCCATCTCTCTCACACAGGTCGAATCACAATTAAGGCCTTAATAGGTCAACTAAACGTCTAAAAAGCCACTCATCCTCCTTCTTCATAAAAATCCAATCAATATATACATTTACTTCTTCTTTTCGTCCTCCTCCACAAGCTTGCCGCCGTTCTCAAACGGAGCCTGCTTTCGGGCCTCGTCAATCATCTTACCAACTCCCTTCTTAGCAAGAGCGGCCTGGGTTAGTCGTAGTCCAAAAGTATGGTGTTGGAGCATTGATAACCTCCTCTTTCATCTCTCTCATCGTGTCTCCTTTCTACTCACCTTGACGCAATCCTCGTACTCGTGCCACAGATCGGCACACTCGTTCTCCATGGATTCTCCCTTGAGAAACTTCTCCGAGTACCAGTTGTTGAAACAGTTGTCGTACTCCTTCTTGGCTTTAGTGCATTCCGGGGCAAAGGAGTTCATTGTGACGGTCGAGTGTAGAGTCGAAAATCATGCTTCTCCGAGATGCCTGGGTGCAACCCAAAATGATTATGTAATCGTCAGCCGCACGAGAGGAGTGCGATGAAAGTCGTCTTCATGGACAAATGTGGCAAAAATTAGTTTGTTACAATCTGACAGGTTTACTCATTAATAATTCATATTCGTTATTCATTGACCTATCTGGTAGTCCTATTAATGATAAGTCCTATTACTGTCCAAGCACTCCTGTTTAACATGGCCTTTCGAAAGAGGTATTCCTCTCATGCTAGCCACAAACTGTTCTCCAATAGTTAGCAGTCTCCCTCTTCGTACCAACAGCTAGTTAGTCAATTCTTTTGTTCTACAAAAACACCTTGCTGGTAACAGCATTGGTGGCTCTTGTACTTTCAGTAATCTTTCTCATCTCTCCTTCTCTCAACACAAGACCCATAAGAAGAATGACCTCTGTGAGATGAGTACCTCCGTTGAAAATGCTAAACTCGCCAACCCGTCTCTGCTTCTTAAGTCGTCCTTCAGTCAAGTAACTGTAAGCTCCAATGCAAGGACCACACAGAGTGTCTGAATCCGGGAGCACATTTCCTTGTCGCTCAGTATGTTCAGTGTCAACAAGTCGTAGATGGAAGAAACCTGAGCCATAAGTGTTGGCAATACCTGTAGTTCCGTACCATTGCAACTGAACTCCCTCATAAGAAGCTGTAGTTACTCGTCTGGTTCCATGAGTAACCATAGTGATATTATCCCGTTCACTATCCACAAAGGTCAGAACGTACTCGATACGATCATTATCAAGCACCTTTTGAGTCACAGTGCACAACAACGACTTGTAACATTCAGTTCCAGAGACTGTAACTGTCTCACTTCCAGGACTCTGCTTATCGCTCAAACGATAGATTTCCATATAAGTCTTGCCGAAAAAATGCGTGGAGACAGACAGAATGGGTTTTTTGAGGTCGTCATCGGAGACAGTCACTCCATGACGAAACATGGCGGAGTATATGCTGTAGACATCTCGTTCTCTGGGGTCTCCTTCAGGGGTCTCAAACAGCGTTGAAACTGCAGACTTTGTATCGTCGAAAAGTGTCTCGTGGGACGAGCGGGTGTCTGTGCGCTCTAGGGGAGCTCCTGTCTCGCCTGCGGCACTGTTTTTCAGTGCCTTTTTCAATAGTCGCTGCATTTATCTGACTAGGGTCTGGATATTTTGTGCGCCTGAAAAACGCACTGAAATTTTAGGAACTAAACGTTAGTGCATGAGGTCTGCAACTGGCGCGTGACCCTAAGGACTATTCGGTTTGCGAAGTCTACCCCTACCCCAACTTCTCAAACGGGAATGCTTGACGTCTCGGAATAACATTCAAAATAGACAACAAAAACATTGCTTGGGAAGGAGAATAATAATGTGAGACTCGGGTGACGGATTCCTGCAGGATGCGATGCTGCAGTCCATCTGCCAAACCGGCTATATGATAGAATATTTTGTCCACTGCTGCCCTTATCTCCACACTCTATAATATTAGCACGCATATCTCAGCTGTTCAGAATACTTCCATTAGGCGTTGTAAAAACCACCAAGTTGGCTTCAAGGGGGGGATCCAACTCTGTCACATCGCATCTGAAACCTTGTGCGCGTTTCGCGCTTGCAAAATCCAAAACAGTGGAGAGAGAGTGTGTCAATCATCACAAGCAGCTTTTCGAAAAGAAAAAAAAGAGACATCCCATTATGCCCTCTCGACCAATGGCACACACCGTGGGAGCCGCGCTCGTGATTGGAGCAGACGAATCGTCGCACTACGAAATGACTCGAGATGAGTCGTTTGTCATGTCTGAACAGCGCCGAAGAGCTTTCATGAAGGCCGTGCCAACATACTCGTCTTCCACCCTCAACACCGTCGCCAGCGAGAGCTATTGCATTCCCGAAGACGTTCTGCATGCTGCGGGAGGAACATCGACTCCAGAGAAGAAACAGAATGAGACAAGACAGCCTTCTGATAGTCCTCCTCCTTACAATACACAGCACCAGAACCTGGCTGCTACTACGAGCTCCCGACCCACACCTACTCAACAGTATAATAGGAGCTTACAGAACTCTTCTTCGGCATCTACGCTTCGAGATTCGGACCTGGACCGATTTGAAGATGCTGAGGAGGACGGAGATGTCTCTCTAGACTCTCCAGATACTTCTGCTGAAGTGTGTGTTGCTACTGTAGCTAGAGTGGCTCCTCCTACTACTGGCACTCGAGGCATCTTTCAGAAGAATGCAGGCATCGGACATGGATTTGGACATAGACCGCAACCGCCTCCCATGTCTCCTCGACCTCAGACGCATGACCCTCGGGCTAGAGTGAAGCCCAACCATAGCTCTGGACCGTCTGGAGTCTATGCTCGTATCAAGATGAAGGAGGTGGAGATTGAAAGACAGTTTGATACCCTGGTAAGACAATCTGTCAAGAGTAAGAAGGAGGGTAATGGCGGCATTGCAGCAGAGAAGCCAAGAGCTGCTTCAGATAGTGCATCTATTAGTTCACGAGAATCGCACGCTTCACGAGCGGATCGAGTGGCTCACCTTCAACAGCAGTCAGACAAACTGTTTGAGCTGTCACGATCAATTACCGTGGAAATTGATCTCATCAAGAAGATGGGCCCTGCCCAGGCATACAAAAACTTCTCTGCCAACACTGGAAGCAGGTCTACCAACTTGACGGAGAATCTGGCTGACCTGGAAACCAAGAAACAGGCCGTGGAGCGGGAACTGTATCAGGTAGGACTGCTGCTTTCTCGTCAGTATATTAAGATGAGAGAGGAGGGAGCCAGTGAATACTGGGTGAGAAGTGTATCCAAGTAGGATGGAGTTGCACATTATTTAAACACATTAATTGAGACATTGCAAAAGTGGGTACATACTGTACCGGTACCGTAAATGTATTTCTAACTACAGCAGTTTTCTTCTTCTTCTATAGTCTGTAGAGGTGACTTACTGGTAGTGTTTTACTCCTCTAGTTAGTCTGCAGAGGTGGTTTAGTTTTCTTCTTTCATATAGTCTGTACGGATTCTTTAGATTGCTACTTCCATACAGTCTATACAAATTCTTTAAATCGCTACAGTACTTCCGTGTACGTTCAATACCATGTTACATTCCATTCTATATCATCTATTTTCGCTTCTTGAACTTGAGAGGATCGCCTCCCTTCTTCTTCTTGCTGTACTTCTTGTGGATCTTGTTATCGTCCTTTCGGAAAGGAACAAACACGTTAGGATCCAGCTTACCCTTTCGGCCCAACAGGTAATCGGGCACTCGCTTCATATGTGCCTGGACCTTTGATGTGTGAATCTCCTTATCGTGTCGAAGAGCCTTGAGATCGTCAGGGTTCTCGTCGAAATGTCGAGCCAGCTTTTCGGAGTTGAGCAGCTCGGTCTTGATCTCCTTGACTCGAGCTTCTCGAACACCCACGGTGGTAACGGCTCGGAAAGCGTCGTCCATTCGGTATCTGAATCCCTCCACCTGCTTCATATCGAACGAATAGGGCTTGATTTCCATATTCTGGGACTCCTGGTTCTTGATGATCTTCTTGAGCACCTTTTCGTCTCTCTTGGCAGTATCCAGCTTGGCCACCTTATCCTTGCCCCACTGGTCAGCAGGCACCACGAAAGAAAGAGCAGTACCGGCCTTGTTTGCTCGGGCAGTTCGACCCACTCGGTGGACGTATGCTCGGCTAGAAAGAGGCAGATCGAAGTTGAGAACGAACGCCACGTTCATGAAATCCAGACCTCGAGTGGAAGAGTACTCATGGGCTCGAGCCACCTCCTTGGTCTGCTTGGATGCAGATTTGCTAGCCTCAGCCAGCTTGTTGGCCTCGTCGGTACAGATCAGCAGGTTGAAAACACCCTTGTTGAACTGGTCGACAATGTGCAGACGAGAGGCGATGGGCAGCTCAGAGTTGAGAACACATGCCTTGATACCAAACTGTTCGAGGAACATTCGTAGTCGGTAACATCGGTCAATCTCGTTGACAAAGACAATAGTCTTACCCTTGACAAGCTGCAATTTGAACATGACGTAAGCCAGCAGAAACTTGTCTCGCTCACTGCACTTGACATAGTACTGCAGCAGTTTTCTCTCCTCCTCAGCAGCAGTAACTGCCACACTAGCCACGGTGCTTCTGCAAAACTGCTGCTTCATCAGGTCAGACTCCTTGTTTAGCGTTGCTGACATGATGAACGTATGCTTGGTCTTGGGGAGCATCTCCGACAGCTCGATAAGATCCTCCTTGTAGCCGTAGGACAGCAGAAGATCGGCCTCGTCGATGACCAGGTAGCCGACCTTGGAACAGTCCATTTCCTTGGCGTATTTCAGCAGCCTCGAGGGCGTACCGACAATGATGCTGGGCTTCTCTTCCAGGAGAGAAGAAATGACGTCGTCTCCAAGCTGCTGGGTCACGTTGAGAGACTTGAGATGGGGGCAAAACTGCGTCAGCTTGGTGATCACCTTGGACACCTGCTCACACAGTTCTCTAGTAGGCACCACAATCAAGGCAGTCTGAATATCTCGCTTCTCCTTCTCAGCTCGCAGCATCAGCTCAAAGATGGGCAAAAGGTAAGCCACTGTTTTTCCACTTCCAGTAACGGCTTTGGCTGTGATATCCACGCCCTTGTCCAGAGCCAGAGGAATGGTTGTGTTCTGAATGAGAGTGGGCTGCTTCATGTCGCAGGCGGCGAGACCAGATAGAAGCCGGTCGTCGAGCCCGAAAGAGTCAAAAGACTTGTCCTCCAGGTCAGGGGTAGTCATTGTTGTAGATGGAGAGTGAGTATGAAATGCGTAGCTATACTTTCTGGCAGAATAATTTTAAGGTACATGTCGGGCAAAAATATTTCGATAGAAGAGCTTAAGGTAGATAGGGTTTGGTAGGAACAGTACTAAGAAACTTCCAAATAATTTACTTGACATATATAATGATGAGGCAGGAACGGGACGAGTACCAGAGAAGTACCGTACTCCAAACATAACTGAAAAGGGAGAGAAATGTTCCCAAAGTAGAAATAGGGCACTTTACGACTCACAACTGGCGTTCAATGACATAATTCCATGTTACTATTGTACGATACTGTCCCTATTACAAGTACTATGTGCAGCCTTGTTGAAGTCCTCCAAAGGTCCTCTATCCGTACATACTATATAATAAGAGGAGATCAATTCTGAGAATACAAAACAAAAAACATGAGCTTGACTTACGTTAAACATGAACTACAGAGTCTCACCCTAGTGTTACTCCTAGATCTCAAGCACTGTAACTATTCAGAACTACTACTGTAGTACCGGTACCGGTACCTTCTCATACGGTACGGTATCTATGCCTACTCATCGTCTATTATGCATCTATTACAACTTGTAATGGGCGAGCTGGAACATTCGCACTCGGCCGTTGGTGGCTCCGACAGTGAGGTATTCGCAGCTGGGAGAGAAGGCCACACTGGTGACGACTCCCACAGAGGTGTGTTGGGTGGGCCAGTTCTTGAACACTGTGAAGGAGGGAACATGGACCAGCTTGAGAGAGTCTCGCTTCTGGTCGGAAGCCATACACAGCATCTGGCCGTCAGGCGAGAAGACCAGTGACGAAACGGGGGTGGTTAAGTTAGAAAGAACGGCGGCAGGTTTCTGGGGAACAAACGGACTCTGGCCCTTGGCAATCTCCAATGCAAGCTTGGGTCGGTTGTAGACGTTGACGTATCCGGATTCAGAGCCGATAGCAAGCCACTGGTTAGCTTTACCGCCAATAGCCAGCACTGTAATACCCACTCCGCCCTCATCAGTCCAGGTAGCTGTGAAAGAACGGCTTTCCACATTGTATTCCCATACCTGACCAGCAGTGTTGACAGCGATAATAGAACCTCCGTCCCACACAAAGTCAGCCACGTCTCCTTCAATCTTGCAGCCATCAATCCACTGTCCTGAGGTGGCAGACAGAATAGCCAGCCAGCCGTCCACTCCAACAACACACAAGTACTTTCCATCTGGCGACAGTTTGAACTGTGCAAAGCATCGCACCTTGTCTCCATGGCCGTACAAATGTGCCATTCGCTCCACCTTGCCTGTTTCGGCGTTCCAAATGTACAAATGTTTCTGCTTTCGTCCTCCAGCGTAGACTCTCTGTCCATCGGGATGGAAAGCCACATGTGCAAAGGGAGTGTGTCGCATGAAAAGCGTGGTGACAACAGGGTTGTTCTTGCCGTCAACCTGATACAGACGCAGAGTCTTATCGAAACCTCCCGTCAGAATCAGAGAATGTGTAGGATGGAAGGCCATACCTTCTACGGCAGCTCTAGAGGGAGCAGCATAGTTGACATCTTGAAGCCGAGCAACCTCGATTTCGCCATGTCTAAGAAGTTTGGACTCCTTGCTAGAGTACTGAGTAACTCGCTGCAGAACCTCGCTCAAAGAAGTGCCTGTAAGTACATCCTGCTCCTCCTCATCGGATCCCTCAGAGTCGTCCTCATCGTAATCCTTCTTGGCCTTGGCCTTGAATGCATTAGCAGCCCAGTCAGGCACCCGGTAAATCTTTCTGTACTGTTCTCTGAGCCGTCGCGAAAAGACCTTGCCGTTGACGTAGTCCTGGGTCTGTGTTTTTCGCAGCTTTTTGAGCATTCCGTCGTGATCTCCTACCAGCGAAATGTGCACGTTTTCGTCGTCCGAATCGGCCCATGCTGCCCGTCCTCCGTGCTCTTCTAGGGTCTCATCGAGGGTATCTGAGTCCATGGACGAGTCGGAATCGTCGTCAGAATCATCATCAGAATGGTACTTTTGTCCGTCTCCTCCATCGACAAAAAACAGCTGGTTATCCTCCATCTTGTTGAAATCATTTTCGTCGTCAGATTCCTCGGAATTGTCAGACTCGTCCTCCTCGGCTTCTCCAAGAACAATGTTCTTGAGACCCATTTCAAAGCCCTCCAGATCTCCAAAGACGGCCTTTTCGAGCTCCAGCTCCTCCTCGTCCTTGTCGGGCACCTCATCGTCCGACGAGTCCACGTCCATGGAGTCCTCCATGTGCTCGTCAATATCGACCATGACTCCTTCGGTGGCGTCCTCCAGCTCTTCCAGAGATTTCATTTTCAATGTGTAGTTGTGATATTGCGTGGTGATGCTATTTTTCCAACTGCTCCCATTTACAATCTGCTTAATGCACCCACCCTGAAAATATTTATTTAAGCTCCAGAGCCTAATAAATTCCTTTATGCAGACCTAGGAAATTTCGCATCATACCAAGACGACAACATGACTGATATGGAGGTGAGTAAAGCGATTGAATCGGTCTTATTTCGTCCGCTAACACAGACAACGGCGTCGATATCGCGTCATCTGAGACGCAAGGGCGTTCCTCTGGTCCAGATTCTACCGTTTGCAAACGAGATTGTAGCGGGAAACCTCAACGTCTACTTTCCCCATCGATTGTGTGCTGTTTTGCAATGGTGGATGGACAAATTAAGCGAGAAGAACGACTCGGCCAAGGAGGCTCGAACAGATCCGGCGTTTTGGACGCTGTTTATCACTGTATGGGAGGATATGACTAAGGATCTGGCCAAGCCCAGAGAGAGAATCTACAGAAACAGCAAGTTTACAGAGATTGTCAGTATGGCAATTCAAGAGAACATTGAGGGATGTTCTGTTCAACTCCTGGATGAGATTACGTCAGCCGTCAACAAGGTATCTCAGTCGTTAGCAGTGCAATTCACAGAAAGTGCAGCGGTCGATATTGCAGGAGACTATCTCAAGACTTTGACCAACTTCCAAAAGACTGGTTTGCCCGTGGGACAGATTGCTGGAGTGCCTGCATGGACGAAAATGATTCTCAACTTTCTGGAACGGTCTTCTCAGGGAGGTCAGGATATGCAAAAGAAGTGTCGAGAGGTGGGTTCGTATCTGCCCTACATTTTCTACTTGTTGGACGCATATGAGTTGAACAAAGAACTGGCACATTTCATTGATTTTCTGGTCACCAGATTTCTGTTTGATCCTGAACATTTCCCCATCACAGGTCTCTATGCCTTTGCTACATTTGAAGTGCTGAGTTTCTCTACTGAAGCCCCTGTCAGAGGATACGCTCATATCATCAGACTAGGAGAAAAAGTGGCTTCTACAATGCCTGGAACCACCGGAGAAAAGGATCTGGTTGTACCTCTAGTCAGTGGACTCATTCAGAATGCCAAAAAGTACACTGTGGAGCTGTTGGATCAGTGTACAGAGATGGGCTACAAGGTGGAAAAGAGCATTTTGGTCAAACTGTTCAACGAGGCTGTTCCTACACGAGAAGCCTTTGCATTGGACTGGCAGGTGAATACTGAGCGAGATTGGCGTCTGATTGCTGCCTTGGTACGACAGGATCCTTCTCTTACAGCTACTTCGGTTTACCTAGCCAAGGATATTTCTGATGGTCCTGATGACGAGTATACAAAGTCTGTTATGAGAGGTATGGCCAAGGGATACCAGCTCAACAGTCAAATGTACGACTTTCTCATTATTTGGGTGGACGAGATGGGCAAGTCTGATAAATGGAAAGACCCTGATTTTCTTCCCTACGTGTCTGATCTGGTGGCTACCATGTTTCCTGATGATTACTATGATGTGTTGACCCATTGGACTGAAAAGGTCAAGGAAGAACAGGAGGATGTTGCTGTTAGAAACAACCAGCTTTATGCTCTTGTTGCTATTGTTAATGCTCTTCTTATTATGAAACTCGAGGCTTCGTTTGATGAGAAGGTGTTGAAGGTGCTTTCCAAGCTCATCAAGTTGGAGGACGACAAGATTGATAGTGAGACTCTATGGCGTCTACGATACATTATTTTCACAAAGGCACCCAACACCAAGCATAAGATTGATTTCAACGAGGATGTGGAGCCCAAAAAGGAGCTGTTCAAGTACCAGTTTGGATGTCTTTGTCGACTGGCTGAGTTTGACAATGTTAAGAAGTTCGACAAGGCTCTAGACAAGTTTCTGTCGTATCTGACTAAGAAGAAGCTTGAGAATATCATTCCCTTCCTGTTTGAACGATGGTTGGTGGTTCTCAATCTTTATGCCAAGTCTAAGCGTCTTAGTAAGATTGCTGAGATGGCTGTTTCCACCTATGTGACTGAACTGGTTCAAAACGACCAGCTGTTCGAACAAACTAACGTGTGGACTCCTGTTTTGGACAATATCAAGGACCCTAAACCTCTGACTGAAGTTCCTTACCCTGCTTTTCCTCGAGATATTCGAGTAGCACTGGTGAACAAGTTCTCCAAGGAACCCACTGCTGAGGGTCTGGAACTTATCTCGAAACTTGTCACTTCTTCCAGTTTTGGAGGATACGAAATCGAGACTGATGTCGACTCGTTCTGTGTCCTTTTGGACCATGGATCAGCTCTATCTACTTCCATTTGTTCCACTATTCTCAAGTCGCATGTTATCACCAAGAACCAAGACTCCAGTAAAGAGTTTCTGGAGACTCTGGAGAAGAAACTCAAGAAGAATGTTAAGAAGAGCAAATCGATCCAGCAGGCTCTTTTGTACGCTCGACTTGTTTCTGACGAAGATTCCGACTTTATCAAGTCCATTCGAAAGTCACTTAAGACTATCATTCTTGAATCTAACGATAAAGACCTCGAACCTATTCTCAACGATACAAAGTCTCTTGTCAAGGTCTTTTCTTCGTCTGATTCTGATGAGATTGAGACAAAGCTGACTTCTGTTGTCGCTCAACATGTGGCTTCCAAGACTGAATATGAAGACGATATTCTGCTGACTTCAGCTGCTAGTCTGCTTATGGGTATCTCTAAACCCAACCTGGCTATCACTGCCCTCTTCCTTACTATTGGAGAAGACAATGAACAGCTGGCAAAATGGTACTCTTACTACCTTGAGTCTCTGTCCCCTGAAGAGCTGCGAAACGTCTTTGCCATGGTAGTTGAGTATGGTGAGTCGTCCTACCTTGCATTTGAAGCCATTATCAAAGCTCTATCTTACGATGAACACCACGAGATGGACTTTACTTCTCTCATTGTTTCTGCCATCTCCCAGTATCTTGAACGAGGAGAACAATCTGCCATTTTCCTGGGTGCTCTGGCTTCTCTTTTGAAGAAAGCTCCTTGGGCCGTGTCCCAGTACTGTCTGGAACTCATGCTGGTGATTGTTTCACAGTCAAAGGCTACCCCTGAAACCTTTGTTGCATTCACCCAGGTTCTATCTCAGATTCTATTGTCTCATAGACCTCGAATCGAGGGCAGATACTCGCTCATTGTATACAGCTTGAAGGCTCTACTCAGTGTGCTTGTTAAGGGTACTGAAGTGGCTGTGGAAGACGTACATGCTCTGGTACGAGCCGTCCAACTCATCTGTGAACCTCCAGCATACACTGTGTCCAAAACTCGAGCTGCCAAGGTGTCTCTTACATCTGCTACTCAAGCTGCTCGAAAGGAGGCTGCTCGACACATGATCTACTTCCTGGCAGCTTATGCTCACATTAACGTGACTCAGAAACTGGATGCTGAAATCACTGTGGCTTTCCGACCCGCCATGTCTTCCATTTTTGAGCTGGTCACCAAGGAAGATCTGGATCTGGCCAACTCCATCATGGACGGGCCTTCACGATCCTTCATCCGAGTCCTCTACGCCGACTACAAGAAACAGGGCAAGTGGACCGATGATATGTAGATATGCATTATTTAATCATAACTTGATAGATGTAGGGAGCTGTTGTAGAAGTGTACACTATGAACACAACTTACAAGTACTTCACTAAGTGGACATAGAATAGGTATTATCTCGAAATGTTCTGTAAAAAGGACCATTAAATTTTGATCTAATTGATAGACACCCAGAATCTGATTCCTAACATCTTGTCCTTGCCTCTTCTACACATCTTCAAGGTGACTCTTGGGTATGTACTGTGTCCAGGACCACACCTCCACCCCAAGCTCTGAGTAATTTGGAATATTGGCACCATCAATACAGGGAAAAGCTACTATGAGCTAGATTGCTGTTATCTATCAGTTAGACCAAAATCCAGCGGTCTTTTCTACTGAATATTTCGAGATAATCGGGGTTGTAGTTTCACGTAGGTCATGGCGACAATATACATAGGGTACTGTGGTAAGATATAAAGCCGTTAAAGGTACACAAACCACTCCAGAAGATTACAAGGTACCTGTCTGATTCTTCCCTGGCATATCACAATGTCATATTCCTGTTTAATGTCATTTATTCCTGCTACAACTTACTAGAACCCTTTAGCAAGTCGACAGCAGCTTCGGCCATACCAATACTGCTCTGGAAACCTGCAGGACCAGCTCCATAGTTGTGAATGACGGTGGTTCCGTCAATAGTCTCTCTCTCGACTCGAGGACCTCCCTCTCGAGCTGGTCGTCGTCCTACATTGTGAGAAACAACGTCCAAAGGACCATCTTCCAGTAGCTCAGGACAAGCCTTGGTTGCTCGAGCAACGATTCGATCAGCCAGAGCCATATCAGGTTCAGTAGACCAATCGTTGGCACGCATGCATCCACCCAAAACAGTTCCTCCTTCAGCTCGAGGCATAATGTATAGACACTCATCTTCATGACCCTCAACAGAGACATAAGTGAGCAGTCTTTCGGTCTTGTTTCGAACCAAAAGAGTCTGACCCAAGATAGGGAACATTTTCGAGTCTTCCACTCCTCCAAGGAACTTCGCAGAAAGTCCTGAACAGTTGAACACGGCATCTACAGGTCCAGGGAAGGCAGAGTACTTCTTAGCATCACAGACATGCTTCAGGGTAGCTCTTCGGAACTGGACGCCTCGCTTAACACACTCCTGTTGGACGTAGAACATGTATCGAGTTGTAGAAATCACCACAGATGTAAATGTGTACCCCCAAACAACTCCTTCAGGAAGTTCATCCTTTCGAAGAGGTCTCCAGCCTTCAACAAAAGTACTGTACCAAGGAGTCACTGACTCAGTATCCAGAGATCCGTCCTTCTTCTTGGGAATGTCTCTATCATGGAAATAAATGGTGACATTTCTGATCCAAATTCCAGCTTCAGGAACTTCTCTTGAAAGTCGCAAGAATTCGATATAAGCAGGCTTGTCATAATTCTGAAGAGTGATTTCATCTTTCTTGGCAAAAGAGTCCCAGTCTCCTCCAGCCCAAGGAGAAGTGAAATCAATTGACAGATCTCCAGGAAGATGTTTAGCAACCACAGTCACATTGGTGTTTGGTTTCTTGGCCAGGGTCAGAGCAGTCGTAAGTCCTGCAATGCCAGATCTGTGTTAGGTGTGATCCTGTAGCTTCAATTGCCCTAACCACCAATACTCGACTCACCCAATAACCACGTAATTCTTCTTAGCCATGGCGGGTTCACAGTTTTGAAACATGGTGGATTCGCTAACTTGTAGATCGTTCAATAACCGACTCTCGGTATGGGGTAATAACTTTATCTAATCAGGCGATTTTTAGCGATAACGGGTGCTAGGGTGGATGACTAAGCTGGGAGGAATCTGGATTATTAAGCAAGAAATTAGACTTTTAAATGAGATGCAGATATGACACTGTCGAGATGAACGACGTCATAGATGAGGGTAGGGGGAGATAAGGAGGGTGTTAGAAAATGTGCAGAAGTGCCAGGGAAAACTGACTAATCAAATAAACCACAGCTTATCATGATTTCCCTCTTTTCACATTTCCACATTTATTTCTTGTACGCTTCAATCCTTCCTCCTCCCCCTACTTAGGGTTAACCCTACTTTGATCACATGACCGTGCAGCCCCTTTGGGAAACCCATTTGGGATGAATCCATGCACACACTCTTATCATACCGAAATTTGGTTCAGACCTTTCAAGGTAATCAAACCACATCACACAAAATGACTTCCTCCACCAGACGTGAGTATTATTGACGGAATGGCCTGCAAATGCGGCCAAATGAAGGATCACGATTGTCTGCGTTGTTTTCCGGTTTTTCACAATGTCTTATGAGTAATTTGACATTTGATAAACTGAACGCGCGACAAGACCTTTCGAGATTTTGAGAGTCAGCAAAACCAGAACAAAAACTAACCCAGTCTACGTTAAGGGAAAGCACCTGTCTTACCAGCGAAGCAAGCGTGTTGTTAACCCCAACGTGTCTCTCGTCAAGATTGAGGGCGTTTCCAACCCCGAGGAGGCCAAGTTCTACCTTGGTAAGCGAGTCGCTTACGTCTACCGAGCCGACAAGGAGGTTCGAGGCACCAAGATCCGAGTCATCTGGGGCAAGATTGTCCGAACCCACGGTAACTCTGGCGCCGTCCGAGCCCGATTCCGACACAACCTCCCTGCCAAGACCTTTGGTTCTTCTCTCCGAATCATGCTCTACCCTTCCAACATCTAAAAAGGTGGATGGAGATACCATGAGATAGAGAACGAAGTATGGGCGACGCAAAAAAGGAAAACATGATGGAAAAACAAAAGAAAATGTCAATGATGACTTCCCGTGCATCTTGTATAAAGCAATTAATTTATTGGCGAATGTGAATATGTGATTAGAGTGTATGGAGGGTGTATGAAAGGAAGGCATAATATGGTGGTTCTGAAAGCTGTATTTGGGGCTCTGAAGGCTGTAGTAATGCTGAAATTAACAGTTTTGCCCAGTGTCAAGGCGATGGAGCTGTTTGATACCCATTGATGCCCATATCAACGGTTTCGAGATGAGAAAAATTATATAACATTGGTGCTAAAAAGAAGTGTATAATTTGGTGGGTGATTAATTGGATGGCAAGTAGAAGATGAGTTTTACCAAGTACATTAGTTGGAAGGTGTTGAGTAGAACGTATCGTTATTACCCTCTCGTTGTCTCACTAACGAACATTTGGAGTGGTTAAATCACAATATTGGTCATTCAACATTGTTTCTGCTCTGCAAACACTCTTATCAAGCTGTCTGAATGCCTCTCACACTGTCATGTCTTCACTCCTTCTCCACCGCCACTGCGATAAAGTTTATGCACAAAATATTTTTATACAGGCCGAATATCTCAAGAGCTCTCTACAAACAACATCACACCTACAAGATGAAATTGAATACAGCTGCCATGAGATACCTCACACCCGATGACTTTCGGGTGTTGACGGCCGCGGAAATGGGCTCCAAGAACCACGAGGTCGTGCCCACAAAGCTCATCACCCAAATCGCAAAGCTCAAATCCGTCAGCGCTACCAACAGAAGTATTTCTGATCTGGCCAAGGCGGGTCTGATTGCTCGAGTCAAGAACGCAAAGTACGACGGTTACCGACTCACATACGGAGGCTACGATTATCTGGCTCTCAAGGCCTTTATTAAGCGAGATACAGTCTTTTCTGTCGGAGCTCAGATTGGTATTGGTAAAGAGTCCGATATTGTTGCTGTCAGTGACGACAAGGGAACTTCTCGAGTTCTCAAGATCCACCGACTAGGTCGAATCTCCTTCCGAACCGTCAAAAACAACCGAGACTATCTCAAGAACAGATCCAGTGCATCATGGATGTATCTGTCTCGTCTGGCTGCCCAGAAGGAGTTTGCCTTCATGAAGGCTCTGCATGATGAGGGCTTCGAGGTGCCCACTCCCATTGATCAGTCTCGACATCAGATTGTCATGTCTCTGATTGACGGCTTTCCTATGCGTCAGCTTCAGGAACATGATGACCCTGCTCGACTGTACCAGACTCTGATGGACTTTATTGTTCGTCTGGCTCAGCATGGACTTATTCATTGTGATTTCAATGAGTTCAACATTATGATCCGAGAGAACTTTGATCGAAAAGACCCCAAGTCCGAGATTGTCGTCATTGATTTCCCCCAGTGTGTGTCCATTGACCATGTTGATGCTCGACGGTACTTTGAACGAGACGTTGAGTGTATCAAGCTCTTTTTCCGAAAGAAGCTGGGCTACGTTTCCAAGACCTGGCCCGATTTCGACCGAGATGTGAAGCGAAATGGAGAAGCTATCGATAAGTTGGTGGGAGCATCTGGATTCACCAAGAAACAGAACAAGGACCTGGAAGCTGCCCTAGCCCAGAGTCTGGAGGTTGACGAGAACGACGTTGACGATCAGATCCGGGAGGATGATGAGGAGAACGAGCAGCTCGCTGAAGACGCTGAGATGATTGAAGATGAGCAGAACAATGAGGAGGAAGACGAAGAGGAAGAGGAGGAAGGTGAAGAAGAGGAGGAACTAGAGGAGGAGGAGGAAGAGGAGGATCCTCTTGAGAAGGCCATTGCCGAGCGAGGTATTGAGAACCTCAAGATGGACAAGCTGGGAAACTACATTTTGGATTAATTGCATGTGGTGGAGGAGAAGATGCTCCCTAGTTACAGGAGAAATGGTAAGGAGGAGAAGTGGTAAGGAGAAGTGGCTAGGAGGAGAAGTGCTACGGAGGAGAAGTGGTAAGAAAATACTTCCTAGTTACAACTTATGCTCAAGTCCCCTATGGTAAGGAGGCTAAACCCACGACAGACGTCAAAAAGACGCCACTCAAAAGGGTGATAATATAAACAGTACATTATTGAATAAACAAAAAGCAAGTGTTGCAATAAAAAGACCTACTGGTACGGAGGTGAACAACCAAGCGCATGAGCCGTATCTCAGGGAAATGACACCATATATATGCGTGACGCGTGACGGGCGTTATTTTATTTCCGTGCAGTAAGCCAGTCAGGTCAGGAGGGAGGAACGAGAAGAAGCAACTTCTGAAACAATGTACCCGCTGATAGGTGACGCAAAAGAGTGCCCAGTGACGCGATAAGGTCCAAGATCGGATATCTGATAAGTGTCCGCCCGTTTTCGGAGCCCCAACCCTTTCCCCACCCCTCCCATCTCCTTCTAAACAGCGTACAGTTTGAGCTCGGTTATACAAGCGAGAGCTGATTAACTTTGCGCTTTTCATTTTCCGACAGGTACAGCACGCACATTCTCTAGCGGGTGTGCACTCTGGTCACACTATAATGCCTGTAAGTCTAATTTGGATATTCACTCCACCCACACACTCCACACACTACACATCACCAAAGGAAATTAGTCTGTCTTTTCCTCAAAAAAAAAAAGCCTGACTTGTGCAACACAACCCCCTCTACTCAAGCGACCGCAGCCATGATCTACAAAATTCTGGAATCCTTGCCGGCCGAGGCTGTACAGAACGGCACCGTCAACCCCGAAACCGTGCTGCCCGGCGTGCCCCTTGATATCCAGGACGGCTTCATCCACCTCAGCACCAAGGCCCAGCTGCTCGAGACCCTCAACAAGTACTTTGCCAAGCACGAACGCGTCTATCTGCTGGCGATTGACATTCCCGACACTCCTGGGGCCCCATTAACTGAGGGCGCCGTGGGTTGCAAGCCCGGCTGCCGACTACAGTGGGACTTTGTGCGATCGCGAAACGAAAAGTTTGCGCACATCTATGGACATCTGACCAATGGAGACATTTCCGAAATCAAGGAGCTGGAACGGGGCCCCGACGGCTGGACCTTGTGGTAACCCCGCACGCCACGTATAGAAGTATCGTATTTATTGTGCTGCATGAACGAGAAGGACTTGTAGACTACGGAGTGCGGTACTGCTCGTGTACTTGTAGAAGTAGGGCATCTTTTGTTCATGGCGTATCCGTAGCTACTCCACAGTCTGGTCGTGTTCGTATCGTGACTGAATCGTGTCTCAACTATACGGTAGGGTATAGCCACTTAGATACAACTTATATTACCAACTCGTTGCTTACTCATTCAGGTACCGTACCAGTATTCCTTCTATAATATATTACTTTTAATGTGCCATAGGCTGTAGTTTTCGACGACCAACATGCTCCAGTCAAGTCAGGTCGTGTGACCGTCAAGGTGATGAACAGAGCAAAGGTATATAAGTATACCCAGTATCCCCTTGTTCGTCTAGTTCTCCTCCTCATATTCCTCCTCAGACTCGTCGTCTGGAAGAGCAAATGGATCAGCTTCCTCTTCGTCGGAATCCTGCTGCCATCCACCCACCTTCTTGAACTCGGCAGGCCAGTAGGGCATCTTTCTCCACGTTCGATCGTCCACCACAATCTCGATGATATCGCCAGCAATCTTGTCGTCGGGAGTCACATCCACAACCACAAATCCACCTCTCTTGACCCACACTGTCTGTCTGAACTTGGGAGGCATCTCGACCTGGACCTCAGCACTCTTGAACCCATGGCTCTTGTAAAAGTCCTGGGGCAAAATCACCTCGTATATGTTGGAGCCCTTGGCCTGGGCGACCTTTGCAATGGTCTGGTTTTCTTTCAGCTCATCCAGTGGCGTTCCTACAGCTGCCAACGATTTCTTGCTCATGGTCGAAAGTTTTTGAAGTTGATAATGGGCAGCACTTCACCTTGCATAAAAGAATAATTTGACTAACAAAATGAAAAATGGCTACAATAAAACTGACCGACCTGGTGTACCATACCAGTACTCCGTACGGTAGTGTTAATACAATAATTACGACTACTAACCTGAAATAATACATTGAAACGTGTCTAGTGATTGATTAATATGTACTGAAACATCTAAGCCGAAATGAAGGGCTTGACCTCCTCCTTCTCAGAGTCGTAGTAGGCCACAGTGTGGACCTTGAAAAACGAGCTGGTGACACCAAAGTGCTTGAGCAGACGGGTCTGTCGAGAGTCCAGAGTCTGGCCGGTCTTGCACACCTCGTAGGGAGCAAACAGCTCGACCTTTCCGGCCTTGAGCTGGGTGGGCATACCCAGAGATCGGAGAGTGGGCTCCATAGAATGCACAACGGGGACATCGTCCTCAGCAGGGATCTTGCCTCCAGTAGAGTGGACAACGCCAGCGGGGATTGTGAAAGTGACGGTAGAAACCTGACCGGCTCGGGCATAGTCCTCCCGAACGAAAGACTCAAAGTAATCCTTGACGACCTGGGGCTCCTCGTCGGTCAACAGAAGACCGACATCTCCAGACATGTACTCGGAAAGAGCTCCGAGACCAGCCTTGTACTCATCCTCCTCCGACTTGCCGAGAGCCTTGGCCATGATCTTTGTTCGGCCAAAGAATATTCTGCTGCCCTTCCAGTCCGTTCTGAGGTCCTTGAAAAAGGTGTTTCGCATGCCCTCTACTGAAAAGACAAAGCAGTACTTGTGTTGGTCCAGGTAGTTGTGGATCTCATCGACAATCACCTCCTTGTCCTCCCGGGTCTTCTTCTCGACCTTGGTGAGCGCGATGACCTTGTTTCTCTTGGACTTGGGCATTGTGGATGTATGCTGTGTGTGGTTACAAGATGGATGGGAAGTCCTGCCAAAATATCTGCACTAGCTGCAAATATTTTTTTGGCTTTGCATGAGGGCAGAAAAATTAGCTTTGATATCCTCCTCTATCGAAATCGCACCCCAAATCCAAACCAAAACACCCAATATGCCAGCTGTGTGAACGGCTCTTCTCCCAGTAATTGTACATACACTGTTCGCCACCAAACACATGTCTGTATCAGCCCAGGATCTGCTGGAGTTCCACAGAAAGCATTTGGGCGAATTCAAGGGCACAATCAAGTTTGATGAAGAGGGTGCTGAAGAGGAGACTGGATACGAACCGTCTCTAGGATTCTACCCTGATGGAGTAGAACGGACTCTTACAGACGAGCAGATTGAATTCTTCCGCCAGTCTGATATTCGAAAGGAGGAATTGCGTATCTACAAGGAGAATCTGGCTCTGCAGGGAGTTCAACCAAATGTGGAGGTTGAGATGGAAGAAGAAGCAGAGGATCCAACCTCACAACAGATGGATGAGGTGAAAGTGGATGGACAATAACACATTCTCTACGCTCGAATCTGGTGAACAAGACTAATTGGAGTGCATTTTAAGGCAATTCACTTCTACAATGTTCACTTACAACACACCTACTTACCCACCCCTTCACCCCCACTCCATAGCTAACATTATATTACAAGTATGCAATCATATACGATTATGTTTTTTATATACTGGGGGGTATGTGTGTTTCGTCGTGAGAGACCGTTTAAATGCAGTAGTATCGGTCGCCAAAGTCGCCCAGACCAGGCTGGATCCACTTGTTCTCGTCAAGACCGTCGTCAATGACTCCAGTGATGATCTGGACGTTGGGGAACTTTTCGGCAAAAGCAGCAATACCCTCGGGAGATGCAATGAGGTTAAGGAAAAGAATTCGCTCCTGGGGGACGCCTCGAGCAATGAGAACCTCCACGGCCATCATGGCAGAGCCGCCAGTAGCAAGCATGGGGTCCAGCAGGAAAACGTACCGGCTGGAGATATCCTCGGGCAGCTTATCGTAGAAAAGCGAGGGCTGGGCAGTCTCCTCGTCTCGCTGGATGAGAATCTTTCCGATTCGAACGGACCGACAGCAGTCTCGCAGACCCTGCTCCATGGACTCGCCAGCTCGCATGATGGAGACTCCGCAAATCTTTCCCTCAAATGCAAGACCCTTGAACTCGGCGCCGGTTGGCGTCTTGACGAGCTTGTCGGTCACGGGCAGCTGGTTGAGACCCTCCTCGACGAGCAGACGGATGATTCGGTCAGAATAGAAGATAAAGTCGGACCGGGTGGTGTTCTTGTCTCGGATGATGGAGTAGAGACCAAGAAGCTGCCGGGTCTGTGGAAGCACGTTGACGTTGGAGGGAATGGGCGAGGAAGACATTGCTGTTGTGTGTGTGTGTGTGGAGGGGTGGTAGTTGTAGAAAGGTGGAAACGAAAAAAGCAGGGCCGCTTTTCTGGAACCAAAATATATATAATAGGGTTCAATTGACACGCATAAAAATTTGACCCATCTCGACCCACTCCTGCATATCTCAAGTCTTATCTCGGCTCGGCCGTGGGTCTTCCGAAACACATTTCCATACATTTCTGGGAGCCATACCCTTTTGTTCCAGCCCAAATAAGACCTTAGCACCCCCTCCTTACCTCCTCACTGAGACAGTCGCGTGCATTTCTCCCACCCTTTAAACTATGGCCATAATTGGCTTATCATACACTATCGCAGCTAATACTAAAGGTGAACCCCATACCCCTGGCTCCGAGCCGTCTGGTTTTGTAGGTGGCATTTTTAGTGCAAAAATGCCAAACTAAACTGGCACACGAGTGCAGATAAGGCAGCATTTCCTGAGGAGGAAATACTTCATTGTGCCCCTCGCAACTATCATACACCTACCTACCCGGTACCGGTATTCCTTGATAAAGATAAGCGTAGGCCGTGTGTTTACATGGCAAGATATGAGTGGAGAAACATAAACCGTCTTATATGAACTGATAAGCGAAAAGGGTCTTTCAAATAGCTAAAGCCGGTCATGCTTTAATCCCAAAGTCGGACGTATAATAATCGACTATGACGCAGCATGCAGCTACAAAAATTACAATAACTAAAACACTTCCTAGTTACAACTTATTCTTACACCCCTCAAATATTGTGTACTCGTACATACCTATTGCGAATCGAACTATTAAATATTTCATTAACACTGAAGAGAGAGGGAATTAATGCCAAGTACAATACCAGTGTAGAGTGTACTCTTATCTAGTCTATGGTTGTCGGGGCTTTCGTCTAGCAGACCCCTCTTGATCGTGGAAAGAAGCAGCCTCTTCGGCCATCTGTTGCTTGGCCTTGTCGGGATGGTTCTCGACATGGTGAGCGTGATCGTGGAAATGGCTCTTTTGAGAGGACTTCTTGCCCTTGGACTTCTTCTTGGGCGTGTCCTTGCCCTTGTGATTGTGGTTGGCCTCGTCCTTCTTGGCGTTGGCCTTGTTCTTCTTCTGAGCCGTGTCGGCATGGTCGTGGTGATGCTTCTCAGAATCCTCCGCTCCCTCAGCGTCCATATCGTTGGCCGCATCCTCGGCATCCTCCTTGTTATCCCGCTTGATTCCTCCAGAACCAGAGCCAGAGCCGGAACCAGGCTGCTGGTTGAAGAAACCAAAGTAATCAATGTAGTCCAGGAAGGTGGAAGCCTTCTCCTCACTGCAGCAGCCATGGTCAAACGAGTCCTCGTAAGTGACATTGTTCACGTCGAGATGCTCGGCGTTGTTGTGACCATGAAGAACACCTCGAGAGGTGAGACCCTCCAGAATGTGTTCCCGCTCCTCGTCAGAAAAGGTCTGGATCCATCGATCCACCTCGGCTCGCATGATTCGGTGCAGCTTGGTATGAGCAAGAGCCGGATGATGGAATGTCTGGAGAGCCTCGTCGACAACAGTCTGGGGATCAATGGAGGGATCTTCCCAGGCCTCAACGACAAAGGGGACAACGTACTTGACCACCTCTGCGGCCACAAGACCCGCAGGCTCGTTGAGATAGGCGGCAAAATGGTCCTTGGACAGTCGAGAGTGGGTAGGGTCGGTGGACTTGGAGTTGATCCACACGTCAATCTGATCATCGTGGTATGACAGCAGAGTGACAGATGCATGAAGAATCTCCGTGACAGCCTCGAGAATTGGGTTGATGATGGGGTTGATGATGGAGTTGGTGAATGAAGAAAGAGATTCGGAGATGGAAGCTGCCATCATTCCAAGAGCAGTGGAAGAGTCAGAGTCGCCAAAGAAGGACTCAAGGGAAGACATGACAGAGTCCTTGAACTCTAGGAGAGGGTAGACTGCTCGAATGACAGCATCGACATCCAGATTGTCAAGGTACGACTCCAGAGAAGTGTAGTTGGGGTCATTGTTGTGCACCTTGGAAATGTTAGTTCCTCCAGGGGTGTTCTTAAAGGGAGGCTGATCAACCAGAACAAGGGGATGCTGTCCCTGTTGGCCCTGCTGCTTCATATCTCCTCCAGAACCTCCAGATCGAGACTTTTTGTCGCCGCAATTCGTACAATCTTCATCGTTCCCATCATGATCTCGCTGGTGGACCACGTACTCCTCTACATTGTGCTGGAGCTCGTCCAGATGGTCAGCCAGATCCGCACCAGTCATATCTCTAAATCCTCCATGAGCATCAGGAATGTCAGGCAGCTTAATGGGCAGCTTTCTGAGCACGCTCTTGAGAAACTCCGAGGTGTTAGACCCACTCTTCTTCTTCTTATCAAAGTTGGCCGACGCCTCGGTGAATCCACTTTCCGACAGCGAATCGTGAGCTCCTCCAAGCAAAGAGTGCAGGAAATCCAGACCTCCAAAGGTTCCAGTAACAACAGGGAACACCTTCTTTCCATTCAACTTGATACGAGTCTGGTTTCCAACATGAGCATACACGTCCTTGTATCCCATATCTCGCAGAACCAGCTCCAGGTAGTTTGTATGGGCCGTAAAGTCCTCCAGAGTATGTAGAGCACTTCCTAGCAGTCTCAGGGCTTCATGCTGCAAGCTGTGTTTCTTGTATCCTCCCTTGATGTACCGTCTTCCGAGCTTGATGCACTTGAGAAGCTGCTCACGCACGTATTCCGACGAGGTGGCCCAGTCACCGTCCTCATTAGCAATGTAGTTTTTCATTCCCGTCTTGGGATCAATTTCCAGCTCCTTTGGATCGACAGGACCACGCAGTCTTCGGTCGTACTGCTGAGCATCTTCAGGGTAGCCCTTGGGGTTGTCCATGTGTTCCTCGGCTCGGTAGACTCCCAGGCGCTCCTCGGTGACCTCAAACTCGCCTGTTCCGTATCCAAACTCGGACATTGACACGAGCCAAATGATGGCACGGACCGTGTCTGCGTTCAGCCCCAGGGAAAGAGTGCCTACATCGACGGCCTGCGAGAAGTCTCGTAGCCAGTTGCCAAAGTAGACACGTTTGATATCGAGTCCGTCAAACTTGCGGGCCTTGCCTCCTCGGTTGGAAATGACAATCTCTGCCAAAACATCTTCAATGTCTCCGTGTCGAAAGTTCTTGCCCTCGATGGAGGAGTCTGAGGGAATGTTTCCTGCTCCAAAGGCGTGTGCTGTGGTGAAAAGACCAGCTAGTCCTGAAAGCGAGGCTAGTATGGGTAGTTTCATGACATGAGCGTGAACTTGGATTTGTGTATGAACGAGAGTGGTTTCTGAGGTGTTAAATTTTTAACTGAGAATGGATTAGCTCGGGCCCTCTGCATATACATCAGGACTGGGCGAGATTCCAACGCTATATATGCGGCCAAGTATAATTGCTATTGTAGTAAGAGGGCCCTCTCTCCCCGGAGAAGCGATCCTTTTCTCCACACAAAGAGCCATCCTTTGGCTTGCGCTCACGGGACGATGCACGCGTGTCATATATGGCCTCCATGGTGGTACGAGTAACGATACATCCGATTTGTAGAGTACTATTCTACCACTATCTCCGAACAACTGCAACTCTATCTCCGGTCTAATGATCCGGTGATGGATGAGATGGCATTCCCCTTGTACACGGCGCCATGGCCTGTCGAAATGTCATTACAGTATTTTGCCACCGTAATTTCAGCTTGTTTTTAAGCCTTGTCTTGGGCTTATACCCTTCCCAGCATGGAGCAAGAGGGAGGGGCAAACATTTAAGCCCTGTTATCAGGTTTCTTGCTTCCATCCCAACGGTGCATGCTGGTGCATACCTACCAACCTTAACGGGCTGGTGCTGCATCCCTGGCCAATGCTTTAATCACGATGGACCATGGAAGGTGGCCGGATGTGCAAAGTTGAGGTGACAACGTGGTGTGGTTGACGAGCTCTGGGGGAAAGTTGGAGCTAGGATTGGCATCATGGGATCAGGTAATGAGCCCGTCTTTTACTTGTCGCAGATGACACGCATGGCTATTCAAGGTTCCTGCTACTGGTACTCTTTAGTCGTCGTCTTCTTGGTGTAAGAAATTAGCTACAAATATTGGGGCTGACTTGAGTGGTCGGAGAGCCCTCAGGGTCCATGGTGCAGCAGGTAGGTGTCCACATCACGCTTTGGGAGGTTTTTCCAAAAACTGGGGTGGTATTTACCCGTTAGTAATCAGATATTGCAAACTCGGTGGGAGGGAATTTCACGAGATAGCTGCGAATGTACCCCTCCTCGCGTATGCCGCTGTTGGGTTGCTGACGCATAACATCTACACGACATATGTGGGATTTGTCATGGGTCTGTTTAGGACGTTTTGGGGGCTTGTATGGACGGTTTGGGCACTCGAGATAACAGCTGGAGGTTGGGGTCGTATAAAAGTGTCATGTTACCAAAATAAGGCAGACCTTGGTTGCAAGTGGCAATATAACTCATGTTGCACAACTTAAATAGCAAGCGTATATATCTGAGGCATGGTGGGTCCTGAGACAAGTGGGGTGTGTCTTTTTTGAGAATCGATTTTGCCGATTTTGGAGCCAGCAAAACGTCGTCATTATAGCAACTCTCACACGACCTCCGTCTGACTCGTCTGAGCCTCATCGCAACGCCCTATTATGACAGAACCCTGGCGCATTCGACATGCGAGATAGAGTTGTAAAAGAGCTACCCATGCACGGAACCACGAGGATGACGTATGGCACGTGACCAAAAAGGAGAGGGGGGTCTGGGGTCTGGGGAACTGACGTAACTGACATGGGTAGGGGCCTCTCACAGGAATACAAGAGCACGTGATCTAGAACAGAAATTAAGGGGTCAAGAGATAGAAATAAAGACGAAGTTCCAAGACACCCCTTTTGAACATGGTCATAGAATCGTACCATCAGGACACCCAGCCACCTCCACAACACCCCTATATACCATTTTCAAATAAGGGCAACTTGGTAGGGTACACTCAGAACATAACTGGACCATAACACTCACTGTATACACTCATAAACCCATTGTATACACTCATACACCTGTACAGCGACTGAACACCGAACTCCAGATGTCAACACTCACGGCTCACCATTGCCTCGGGTGTCAAGAGCCGTCAACCTGGCCGTAACGCCAACAACCGACGTACCCCCGTGAATAATATCCTCGGTCAAAACATGTCAATGAGGTCCGAGCCAGCCATCAACAAGACGCCAAGCAGGTGGAGATTGAAATGTCACATTCCCAACCGCCAGAACATACACGTATTGTAGCTCAAGTGTCAGTCAACACTGTAACTCCGTTCGTGCGAGTAACAAGGTAAGAGTGTCAGTTGAAGAGTGTCAGTTAAAGGGCCAGGAATGCCGTCTACGCCACCTATACTGCCTTGGTTACGATACGCCGCTTACCAGTAATTTTTTTTTACTCGTAATATCTCCCGTGGTAATATCTCTCCCGTGAGTATATTCCTGCTAATATCTCTCCCGTGAGCACGATAAGCTGTACGTGCCCTCCCTTACACTGCTGGCAGTAATTACAACTGTAAGCCAAGACTTGTAATAATACACCCAACACGAAGATACACCCCCGTTGAGCCCAGAGAAAAAAAAAGTTGCTCTGAAGCTGTCCTCCTGAGCGCCTTACCCTGGTAGAGAAGTCTCTCCGTGATTCTGACATTGACATTTAGCGTCAGACACGTTGCTATTGTTAGTGGTACGCCCTCCCAACGCGTGTGTATGGTTTACCCCCCACAGGTGTAGACTGTATAGAGCTCCACGATGAAGAAACCAACGGGCACCAATTCTGTTCCATGTGATTCCAGCAGTGGAAAAGAGGGGTACAATGGACGATACATATGGGTGGGATGATAACAACGTCTTGAACGGTCGCTTCGGACGGTCTACAGGAGTTGTAAGGGTCTAGGACAATCGTACCTAATTTGGTAATGGCTGGCACGCAGGAACAATACAAGAATGAGGGGGTTGCAACATTGCAACACTCTCGAAGGTATGTTTGCAACGTATTTGATGGTAGGTACAATCGACAGGTACGGAAGATGGTCGGCTGCGTTATCCAGGCTAAACGGATAGATTGTTTCTGCGAGAGAAGGGCTATATTTTTTCACGTTATCTCTGGTCCATGCTGGTCTATTTATCTCTATCCCGTTTCAGGGGAGTAATCAACGTCCCTACCGCGTTTTAGGTTCGGGACAAGTCAGGGGGCCCTTTAACGGGCCATCGCGAGGCAGACAAACAAAGACTATTTCAGGGAGAAATTTGCATACTGCGAGCGAACGTTGTACAGTGTGCTGGTATTTCTGGGCCAGTGGCAAAAGTGGTCTGCTCAACACAAGGGGGCTGGAAAAGGCACCCCAACCCGAAATTACCCCGTGCTTCATGTATATTGTCACGCCATATTTCTTTTGCGCACCTGTCCAAATAATAATAGGACCCGCTTGTACAGCGAATCCCTTGTTGGCAGCCACTTGGTTGTGTAATAAAGGTGGTTTCAGGACTGACTCTGACTCTGGAGAGTGTCTCAACGTTTAATTATAACATGACCAGACATGCAGTGCAACCTGCTGGTAGATATGCACCCAGCGTTTCTTCCACACTTCATCCTCACATCTGACCAGCCACATCTCCGAGACCCCGATTCTCCAGCCTCTCAACACAAGCCCTTCCCTATAAGTCTATCTTAGTCCCCCCCCCGCTACAACACACAGGGTGCGCGTTCAACTTACATAATAAAGGGCCTGCCGCGACACACAAGCCCCCTATCAACAACCCCTGCCACAACCCTCTTACGACACAGCCTCAAGGGAATACCACGGGACCTCGACACTCCCCATGCAATAATGTTGTCAAAGAAACCGTCCCTGTCGGACCTGGACGCCACCTTGGCTCACAAACGGGAGCTCCACATGCCCACGGAGCAGGAGCGTACCATTCTCTTTGACCATGACTTATCGCAGCTCATCCAGTTTTCCATTCCGGCTGGAGCCATGAGAAGACACACTCAGCAGATTGAAGGAAAGCGACAAAATGCCAACTTTGCGCCGGGCTCTGAACTCGCAAATGTCCAGCTCAGGTCGCGTCCTGGCTCAAGATGCGCTTCAGGGACCTACGCGTCAAGTATCTCTTCAGGTGCAACTCTAACAGAAGCAGATGAAGAGATAGACGCCACCATGGACCCTTGGGAACAACTCCCACCAGTCCACTGTGCCATTTCCGAACGTATCGTGGCCCACGGTCGGTTTCAGGTCTTCACCCTGCACAACGATAAAGTCACCTACATCAAGTGTGGAGACGCGGTGCAGGCCATTCTGCCAAAACTGAGACTCTGGAGAACCTCTCTGTCTCAGTTCATATTCCCACAGCCCATTCCTGGCCGTTTCTGGCGAGTAGAACTGTTCCGGTCCACCTACAAAATTGCTGATGACCTGAGAATGGCTCTGGAACAGAGCTGCTGCTTCTTGGACCAGATAAAAGCGCCCGAGCTGGAAGAAGGCGCCAAGGAGGAATACATTGAAAACTACCTGGACCAACTGATCCCCGAAATCGACCTCAAGGAAAAACTCGTGTCTCTGAACCCCAACAACTCAGGATACATTCCTCCCCCCAAGGAGAAGGACGAGGACAAGCTGGAAGATGATAACAGAACCGTGAAGGATAAGCGAATCAACGGTGGCGAGCTGGATATGGACTTCCTGGCTTCCCAGATTGATAACCTGTCTATTCCTACTCATTACGACTCTGAGGAACATGACATGGAAACTATTGGTTCTGCCTCTTCCCCCTACTCTTCTCTCCCCTCTCCCTCTCCCTCTCCTCCTTACTCCTCTCTGTCGCTTCAGTCGTCCCCAGACCTTGACTCGGCCAACTCCACTCTGTCCGACTCGTCTTGGGACATTTCTGGCCATCTTCAGCCTTCCAAGTATGACGAGCTGTTCGCGTCTTCTTCTTCAACCCTCGACGATATCATCGAGACCTTTGGAGTTGAGGAGGCCGATCAGAATGACGACGGTGATATTTCTGTCGACATTTCAGACCACCTTGCTCGATCGGATGTCACCGCATCGTCTCCCTCCACACAACAGACTGCTGAGAAGCCCCAGCTGACGGAGCGACTGTCGCAAGTGACCCTCAAGCGATCCGTGTCGCAAATGCAGCTGCAGCTTTCTCCCCGAACCCCCGACCAGGAGTTTCAGCGACAGCTCATGAGCTCGCCCATGACTGCCAGCATCACTCCCCAGCGACCGCAGTCGGCTGGTGTCCTGGGATCGAACGAAAAGCCTCGATCTCCCATTGACGCTCGTTCTGCCATTCGAAAATTCTACACCACTGGGGCCTCCGCCGTGGCCTTCATTGGTCTCCGACATCCTTTTGCTCGATGGAACAACATTCTCGAGACGGAAACGATGAAGTTCAAGTCCATGGACGACGACTGGATGGAGATCAACGTTGATGACTCTCACGTGCGAACCCCCTAGGACCCCACAATACCTCTTGCTCAACAAAAGAGCAGGTCTCTAACTTATTTATACTTGTAATCTAGCATCTGACGACTATATGAGAGAGTGTAGTGAGTGTAGACAGTGAACCGTTGGTGGCAAAGTAGAAGACAGAAGTCATAAAAAATAGCAGCACCAGGGTACGACAAGAGTTATCGTTATCTCGATACCGGTATACATTCATTTGCGTGCTTCCTGACATCTCATCTGCTTCGCGTGAGTTCTATGCTTATCAACGATACACATCTCGAGGTTTTGATGTCAGTAAGGAAGACGCCAGAAAAAATAAAAAACTGGGAATATAAAATAAAACCTAAGAACGAAAATGACTTGACGTGATGTGTACGTTTATCTGGTACGTCATCAATACTTGTAATACTGTCTATCATAAAGGTGTATCACTTCATATACAGTACCTATTGGCTATAGACAATGCAACTCAACTCCTCTCAACCAGTGATCTCAAGTCTAGTCTTTGACTTGGACCTAAACGAGAAGGAAGACGATACGATCTTCTCCGCGTCTTCAAATCAGTTATATTATGATCTCCACTCGTGTGTAAAAATATACCACCTAAAATATTCTTTTTCTCTTTAGTGGGCATGTATAGCGTCGGGAGCTATTATCTATAATGGAATCGGCAGGTACAGGTATAAACAGTATAAATGATCTGTCACTCTATGGTGGTCTAATTCTCACTACTCCAAGCTACATTAATCACAGTTATGGTACGATCGTTCATGACATTGATACACAGCACTATCTATCTACTATTTACATCTGCTGCTGCTGCTGCTGCTCCATCATCTGCTGCTGCTGGGCCATCATCTCCTCATCGGCACCAGCCTCGAACTGAAGTCCGAGACCGACCTTAGAGGTGTTAGCAACGTGGTCAATCTCTCCAGCAAAGAGCAGAGAGACAACGGGGAGCACACGTCGCTCGAGAAGGCAGGAAACCTTTCCGGTGGAGTCGATCTGGCCTCGGAAAACGGACTGTCGGAACTCGTACTTGGCACCAATGGTGGTGGTTCCCTCGGGGCCAGAGACACCGCCCATCATGGGGTTGGGCTTGCCGAGCAGGGCAAGGTTGGCCTCAACACCAGCCTCGACCTTGTCGGTGATCTTTCGCCAGAAAGAGGCCTGGACCATACCCATCTGCTGGAGCTGTGCGGAAGCAACCCAGTCGCCAGAGACGTATCGACCAAAGTAAGAGACGGCAGCCTCTCCGATTCGGGGGTCCTGAGCGGAGTACATGGCCTCAAGACCGACGGCGAGCTTGGGGGTCAGAGACTGGAGCAGAGATCCAATGAAGACACCGGACAGACCGCCGGAAAGAACGGAGGGGTTGAGAGACTTGAAGTTGATGGAAAAGTCGGCTCCCTGCAGATCCTGCTCGAGCTGGACCATGGCGGGCTGGCCGTTCTGCAGCTGGCAGTTGACCTTGGAGACACACTCCTTGGACCAGGAGTACTGCATTCGGGCGGCAACGGAGTAGTCGTTGTCAATGTTGCCCTGCATGAAGAAGTTGTCATTGGCGAAAAAGGCGGCAAAGGCGTAGGGAGGGAGCACCTTGGAGCCCAGAGAAAAGGAGTGGGACACCTGGAAGGCAGGGTTCATGCTGAAGGTCTTGGAGATCTCGGCTCGCAGACCGGTGAAGAAGTAGTTGGTGAGGAACACATCCTTGGACACCTCCTTGTTGAGGTTCTCCAGAGTGCCGGGGTTAACCAGGTTGAGACCGCTTCGCTTGGCGGCAATGTTGTTGTAGGTCTCGGTCACGTAGGCCCACAGAGCATTGTTGGTCCAGGCGGGGGTCTGATTGGGTGTGTTCAGGTTGCCCGGGAGCGAGGGAACGTTGAGAGCGTTGATTTCTCCGAGAGACGGGACGGCAGTCGACATTTCGGATATGATGGGGAGTGTCTTTCAGTTTCGAGTTTTGCAAAAGTGAAAAATGCGTAGTGGGTGTTACCCGGTGTAACTTTGAGTCAGCAGCAAGAAGGGAGGGAGGAAGAACATTGTGGACGTCTGCGAGAATTTGTTGGGAAAACAAAACGGGTCTTGCGGGTGCGAGATTTGTGGCGGGTCAGGTTGAGCAACGCAAAAAAAGCAATTGACGTTTTGTATTTTCGTCTATTCTCGTATGATCTCGTTTTCTACTAATAAATTTGGCGTCTTTGATTGGCTCATGCGGGTGGTATTGAAACCAGCCAGAAGAGTATCAAGTCCAGACTTTTCGGTGTGATCCAAAGGTATTAGTACTAAATCGCTCTAATTTGAGCTCGTTTTGACATCCATAAGTGACTGATATCGTCTCTAGTCCTACATCAAGTTTCTTTCCTATCGTACCGATAGACACGTATTTCACAGCACGCACTGCTTTCTCTCTTGTCAAGAATGGTTGGTCACATCCATCCCCGCTTGTAACCTTAATGCAGCTAACTATCTGCGATGTACGATGAGACGTTGGAAAAGGTGTGAAAGTGACAGGAACAGATTGTCGACCGGACAGAAACCTACAAAAAACCCTTCTCCGTCCCGTAATAATATACATTGAGTATTTGCTGGTTGGTGCGGAAGATGCTAGAATAGGCGAACCCGTTTGTTGATAATAATTATGGAGCACCCACGGGGGCCTTATGCAAAATCGCTCTCGTTAGGTAGATCGCTCTGGGGTCCTCCCTCCATGAGCTCAATCTTCTCCTCAATGGTGACGGGTCGTGTGGTGCCCTTGTCGAGCTGGGTGTGTTCGTCGGGCGATGCCGTTGCCGTCGGGGTCGTTGCGTTAATGTCGTTGCTGTTGTTGTTGTTGATGTTAGTAGATTGTTGTCGAGCGGCCTGGGCGAGGTTGGGAGCCTCAATCTGGCGCACCTCGTCGTCCGGCTGTGCGTGGGGCTCGCTGTGGCCAATATCCAGTTGGGCGTCGGATGTGGGAATCAGGTCGTGGAGCCGCCCACGTGTCCGTTTGCCCTCCACGCCATCCAGGGTGGCGGTGGTGGAGATGCCCGATAACGTGGAGCTTCGAGACAGGGGTCGTGAAGGCACCGACGTGACTTCAGACGGTGTGCCTGATAGATAGCGCTGGTACTCTGTGTCGGATCCCACGGACACGCATGTGGACGAGGGGTTGGAGAGAGTGGTAGGGAGCATTGGCGGGCTTACTGGTGGATGTGAGTACGAGGTGTCCAGAGACTGTAGGTTGGTGGGAGTGGTGGTATTAGACAAGTGACGGAGCAATTTAGCTATATGGACTCTAAACAAAAACTGAAAGCTTCAGGTGGGACAGAACAAGAAACAAGAAACAAGAAACAAGCGGGTGAGCAGCTGCAGCTCGGTCGCCCGTTATGGGTTGCAACTTGTAAGACAGGTCACGAGTCCAGGCGGTTGGTGCGGAACCTACATTGGGAAATGGTTAAACAGGTAACTATCGATCGTAGTTAGCACTAGTGGATGACCTGATGGACGAACTAGGAGGGCAGTGTTGGATATTGTAGGCGCACTATACAACCACCGTTGCTCTCAAAACTCGTGTTTGCCACCACCTCCACCACCTCCCCACCTATGATTTCTGCACTCCACTCTGACCCAAGTGGGGAATAGTCCAACTGGGTAAGGCAAGCGCGACATTGACATGCAATCATACACCACATTCCGTGAGGCCAAGGATATTTTTGACGTGGAGGTGGCGACTAATAATACCAGCACAAGTACCCAATGGCCTCATTTCGTCTCTCATTCGTCTAACTCATCTCCACATCCTCCTCAATGGCGTTTTCAGGTACCTCAGTTTTGGTTCCTGCCAAGGGAGCTCCAGACGTGGTAGGAGCAGTTTCTGTAGAATCTTCCTTCTTGGGCTCTGACAGGTCGAAACCCTCCGCCTCGGCCATCTGCTTGAAAGATTTGAGAAGTTCAAGCTTCTTTTGAATCTGCTGGTCCAAAGACACGATTTTTGCCTGACGCGAATGGATGGTTTCGTCCAGTCCGTCCATCTCGGCCAGAGCAGCCTTGGCCTTGGCAATACGCACCTTTACGGCTCCACTCTCGTTGTCAGCGTCCTTGACGGAGATCTGTCCATTGACAATTTTGGAAACCAGAGCCTGGACATGGGGCATAAAGTCGATTTGCTGTAGCACCTCTAGCGGCGTTTGAGACGTGGCACTGGCCGTGGCTGTGTGTGTAGTGTCGCCTGTAGACAGTCCGGTAGCTGGTGTAGACATGGTGTTTTTGGTATGTACGATACTGGTAATGAAAAGATAGAATCGCTATTGACCTGCACTGTTGAAATGTTTAGAACTTTATCAGCGATGAGGTGGAGGTGGAGGTGAAAAACGAGTGTATCGGCCAATTTTTCCCACTCGAATAGAAAAAGCCGCTGTTTCTACCACATCCACCATTTTTTACTCATTTTGTTTCATATTACTGTCAACTTCCTCCACCTACTCGTCATGGTACCGGTATCTACAATTTCAACAGTTAATGTTAATTATGTTACTTAAGCCAGTCACTCTGCAAGGCTTGTCACCAGCCTCACCGCACACACCACCATGAACAGAGTCCGAGAGTTCCAGTTCACGCAATTGCTCAACTTCAACAGCCAGTCCAAGACTGTGACGCTTCTAGGCACAATTGGCAACGATAAGGCGATTTTGACGGTCGAAAAACTGCCCTTTGAAGTCACCGATGAAGAGTACCTAAAGCAGTTTGCCTCGACTGATATCTTCCCCGAAATCAAGCAACTAGAGAACAACGATGTGTACCATTGGAATCTAGCTACTCTCGCTCAAGATGTGGAAAAACGGCCCGGTGTCAAGATCAACCTCATTTATCCAGCTTCAGAGACTCATATCCAGAAATACTCTCAGCAACAAGTGCGTATGGTGGTTGAGACTCCTGAGCTCTACAAACAGGTAACATGGCCTTATATCGAGACCCAGCTAGGAAGCCGAATCCAGTGGGTCCAAAATATTCTGTATCACGGAAAGGAGGCCGAAGACGTGATGTACCGAAAAGAAGACTCGTTTATCTTGCTTCCAGATATGAAATGGGACCGAAAGAATGTCAACTCCATGTACTTGGTAGCCATCTCTCTTCGAAACCTCGAAGGTAAGGGGGAGAGTGGAAAGCCTATCACATCCATTAGAGACCTTAACAGTTCTCATATCGAGTGGCTCAAGGAACTAAGAGAAGATATCTACAAGGTGGTCAAGGACAAGTACGGAGTTGACCAATCTTTCCTGCGTGTTTTCGTGCACTACCAGCCCTCTTATTACCACCTTCATGTCCATGTGGTTCATATCAACAATGAGGGTCTTGGAAGCAGTCAGTTGGTGGGTAAGGCTATCCTGTTGAACGACGTGATTGATGATCTTGGCTTCCTTGGAGAAAAGGGATACAGCCAGAAGACTCTCACTTACACTCTTGGTGAGAACCATAAGCTCTGGGCTGCCATTAAGGCTCATGAAGAGAAATAGATTTATATGTTGTAATTATATTCGGGGTGTTTTAATGGTTCTATAAGTTGTATCTTCGTTCGTAACATAAGCTGTATCGGTGATTAAGAAGTACAGGTACCAGTATCTCCTCCTTCCTTGGGAATGTTAATGTATTATGTTAGATGCTAGGCTATTAGTTAGTAGCCAGTTCGTCCTTGAAAGAAAAGGGCTCGTAAGGAGTTCCCTCTCCCTCAAAGAACTTGGACATGGACTCAACCCAATGCAGACGAAGAGAATGCAGCATGGCCGAGGTTCCCTCCATACAGACGAGAATGACCACGGTCAGAACAAACCACATTCCAAAGAGAATCACGGTCATGATGGTTCCCATGACTCCAGAGAAACCAAAGGCGGCCGCCAAGGTCATGTCCCACAAAACAGTGGACAGCTGGGCATGGGCCAGAGACAGAGCCCACAGACGCAGGTATGAGGCTGTATGGGACACACAGTTGAGACAGAACTCAATGGTGTGAATGACCTGGTGAATTACAATGTCACCAAATCCATGCTCTTCCTCCTCCTCATCGTTAAAGTCGTCTCCTCCGGTCTGGTCGCCGGGAGTGTCACCGATAGTCTCGTCGAGCTGATCGGGAGCATCAAGCAGATCCAGAGGACCGCCGTTGCCAGACACCTGCTCGTACTCATGCTTCTGCATGTCTCGTCGCAGCCACAGAGGCTTCACAAGAAGCAGCCAGGGCACACAGATGAGAGCAACAATGACCAGAATGACCTGAATGTAGGCCTGGCCAGGGTAGAGAGGCACGGGAACCTTACCGGGAGCAAGGAACATGTTAATGAGGGTATCAAGCAGAGAAGGAGGCTGCTGGCCAATGGCCACCCAGTCAACAGTCCACTTGTAGACAATGGTCAGAGCAAGGTATCCAAAGATACCCTGCATGAAGAGAAGACCGGGGACAAAGTTACCCCAGAAGTCGACAACAGAGCCAAAGAAAATGTAGTTGACCAGAGACAGGAAGAAGGAGTAGGTCATGTGCACGTGGCCCATGAGAACAGACAGCTTCATCTTGTAGGAGTTGGTGAACAGCAGGTTGTTGTCGGTTCCGTGCCAGGTGGGGTCCAGGCCAAAGGCGTAGACGCCGGTCTGGTGAGCCTGGATGGTTTCTCCCTCCTTCCAGGACTCGGGCCAGGCCCATCCAGGCTTGAACAGGGTCATAGACTTGGAGAAGATATCGTTGTACATGAATCCGGTGTACATGGAGAAGGCTCCCATGAGCAGCAGAATGTATCGTCCCTGGTAGGCCATGTCGAAGATTTCGTCTCGCTTCATCTTGCCAATCTTGCTCTCGTAGTAGACCAGGGCAAAGGCAGCCAGGAAGAGAATGAAACCGTGTCCAATATCACCAAACATGATAGCAAACATGAAGGGGAAGGTGACAATGGTGGGCAGACCAGGGTTGACTTCTCGGTAAGAAGAGATACCGTAAGCATCGACAATGAGCTGGAAGGCCGAGGTGAACTTGTTGGTTCGGTGGTAAGTGGGAGGGGTTCGAGAGGTTTCGAGGACGTTGAGAACAGAAGGAATCTCCACGTCGGACTCGTCAGTGATGGACTTGAGGGTGGTCTTGACCTTGGAAATGTCGTCCTTGGGCACCCAGCCCTCACCAATAAGCACCTTTCGGTTGGTGTCGTACTGGAAGTAGTTGAGGGTCGAGTACACGCTCTTTTCCTTGATGACAATGACTCGCCAGTTGGGCAGCTTCTGGGCAATCAGACGCAGCTCCGTGTTGAGAGTGTGGCGGGTTCGCTGCGACACAATATCAATGTCGTCCAGCTTCTGGTTCACCTCCTGCAGCTGGTTCTCTCGTTCTCGGACATCGTCAGCAATCCAGTAGAGATGGGCGTCCAGAGTCTTGGCAATTCGCTCCACCTTGGAGATGATTTCAGCACCGTGAGAGAAGACAATGAAGACGGACTTGTCACCGTCATCTCCTCCAAACTCGGCCGTCTCAAGGAACAGGTTTCCTCGCAGCACTCGCCACAGAATTCGCTCCAGAACCTCCACTCGGTCTCGGGGAATAACTCCAGCAACAAACTGGACGTTTCGCAGCGACTGAGACTCAATGTCCCGGCTACCTCCTCCGGCTCGCTGGTCAAAGAACTTGGCAGTTTCGGTGAGCACAGCCCGCAGTTCTCTAGACTCGGTCTGAGACTCAGTAACTCGCTCCTCAGCGTCTCGAAGCTCAGTAATACGCTTCTCAAGAGTATCGCAAAGAGCCACCAGAGCGTCGATATCAGACGAAGAAGCAGCACTCTGAGGGTCGCCATCTTCAAGAGTCAGACCCTCCCTTTCGCATTCACGTTCAAACAGACGCAGCTGTCGGTCGACATTGTCGAGCCGTCGAACCTCCTGGATGAAGTTTCGCTGGAACACGTTGACCTTCTTGTTGAGGTCTCTAAATTGCACGAGTCCAAGCTCGCCCAGAGACATGACCGTTTCTCGGCCAATTTCACTGGCAATGTACAGCTGAACCAGCGACATTTCCGCAGAGCCTTTGGTTAGTTGGAGGGGTCTAGATATGGGGGCAATGGGGCAGTCACGTGCGCTCTATTCGAGCCACATGCTTCCTCGGTACTCACGGAAAATGGCCTCGCCAGACTGGTTGGATTCGGGCATCTTGTGCGGTGTGATAATGACTGTCGTCGACGACGTCTTGCTGAACTTTGCTGTGTGTTGACCATAGTGTGTGCTGTAGGAGAAGGTTAGGTTCTGGGTTACCCGGAAGTGGAACGGTATGAGGTGGTGAGGATTAATTAGGAGGGGGAAATTATACGATTAAGATGGTGATATCGGAGGACTGCCTGCGTACGAATTATTTGGCGTTTCAACTTTTGTTATAAGTATCTTACACCCTCTGTCATGTTGTCTCGAGATGTTGAAAGTTACGATTGCCCCTTATTCTGTAAGCTAAGTAGAAGTTTAAGTAAGGCGGGAGTATGGCAGGGTGAGAGGTGTCGTTCCAACCATCTAATGAGATGTATTAGAGAGTCCCATTGTCTGAGGAGAAAGAAATATGAGATTCAGAGCAATATATTAGGTACTTTTTGCTCGTTTTCCTCATAATTTATGGAAAATTATGCCCTTCAATATCCCAACTAATATTCAAGTAACTACACGATGTTGATGAGTAGAAAGGCAAGGGCAGTCAAAGGGAGGTATTACTGCTCCACGAAGAAAAGACTCCAATATACAATAGAAAACCAACAAAGTAAACAAATAAATACTCTATCGAACAATGATGGATATGGCAAAGAATAAATTGTATCTAGCAAGTATCTTTGATGGATAATGCCTTCTAATGTCAGGTTCAAGCCCTTGTATGGTTATCAACTTGAGACAGTCGAACCAAACGGTTGTTAAGGTGTTACTGACCGATGGGGTCGGACTAAAGTGGACCCCAAAGGTAGCTCATGTTCGTATCTACTAGGGATACTACAGTGCACGTCCATTTCACCATTATCCACTTCATAACTTCCTCCAATGACGGCCGAAAAGCCAACCAATGACGTCACGTTGCCGAGCCAAGAAAAATCGCTTAATAACACAGCCTCGGAGATGCAAGTCGACGCGCATACAAGACATGAGTCGACCTCTCCATCCCCGGAAAAAGCAGATTTCGACCCGGCAGCCCCAGAAACAGATGAAATGCGTTCAAACAGTCTTCTAAAGATCTTATTTGGAGTGCTTTCGCTATTGTGTCTATGGTACCTGTTATCTCCGACACTCACCAACTTGGTGGTATGGAGCTTTGAAGATCTACTCATTGGAGAAGTGAGCTCGGATACAGTGTTTCTACAACGTCTTCATGCTTACGTTACTGACGACGAAAACACATGTGAAGTGCCTGAGTGGATTCCAGAAGGTACTTTGGTCACATCCAGATCAGACTGTCAACTTCCAGAGGGATGGGAAGTCAAGCAACTACCTCATTCTAATGTTCCTACTTTTGATTTCGCCATGGACGCATGCTCTAGAGGAGAACGGATGCTATGCCTCATTTTGACCAACAGTCACCCTCGACCTTTTGGGGCACGGCATAGAAAGAATCCCCTGCATCAGTTGACTCGTCAGACTCTTTCTCTTTACACTAATGAGGACTACAGTTGGAGCTGTAACCCGACCCATTTTCTAGCCTGCGAGGTTGTCCCTGGAGGATCAGCCCCGTGTATTTTGGAGACTATGGCAAGGCAGACTGAGGAACAGAGTAAGAAGACGAAATGGAAGAGGGCCCTCGAACATTGCAAAATTCATCAGAGTCATATTAGTTGGAGTAGGTAATGGGGACTACTACCAAACCTCAATACCAGGACCACTGCCGGTTTACCATTACAGCATACAATCAAAGAAGTTCTTCGATACATCGAGCACCCTACCAGGTACTTCGATACAACTTATCCAACACTCTACTTCTTAACTCACCTAACATTTACACTCCAAAGAAGCCCTAATCAGCACATCAAAGCCCTCAACAGACCTCCAAAGGACTTCTCAGTATCTCCATTCGCACCCCCTCCAACCACCTAATTTAGACCATAATGATTAATTAATTAAAATGCATTGAAAGCAGCCCGTATAGGACGTATAGACACTAAGGTGAGCGCTACTGGAATGGGGTATCAAGGGGTTCCTGAGTATGAAGTATTATCAGTCATCAATAATTATTCACCTTTGACTGGTCCTAAACACCCCATAAGACAGCTTGAAGGGGATGAAGAGAGAAGCCTTTCAAGACGATAACAAGTAAGCCATAGACCCATAAGTGCAAGTACCTGGTATTGGTACCGGTACCTCTACCGTGCTCTACACCACCTCCTACTTCCTGTATCTCTTCTATTTATCACCCCTCCACCACCTGCTGTCAAACCATCATACATGATGCTCCTAACATGTGCCTCCCACCATCAGACAGAGCAAGAAGCAACCAAAAAGCAGAGAGCGGGATATGACTCACCGGATCCGCCTCTTGGACGCACCCCATAATACTTTACATTACCGGTACTATACATGTTTGATCATCCGGAGCCCATAGCCCATATCTCCGAAGCAATCTCCACAGGGTTCATTATCAACGTCGGAGCGACAATCGGCACCTAAATTGACATATACTCAGCCTGAAAAAATTGCACCGAGCTAAACGAACTGTCCATAAAACAACTACACTCACATCTCTACAGGTCTTGTTCATACTGTTATCAAATCAGATTGGGACTCGCCCTCAACCTGGGTGTTATTTTACATGCTATAATTTACACTGAAAATAAGAACACCTTACTCTTCAGTCTTGGCCTTCTTGGCGGCGGGCTCGTCCTCAACAGCAGCTCCCTCGGTGGCAGCCACGGTGGGGGTGTTGGTGACGTCGGCGTGGAACTCTCGGATGATGGAGTCGACATCATCAATGTTGAGAGATCGCACATCTCCGAGCTTCTTGATCTTGGCAGTGACATCCTTGCACTGGGCGTCGGTCAGGTGCAGGTTGAGCTGGTCAACTCGCGACTTGATGGCGTTCCAGCCGGTCAGACGGTTGGCAAAGTGGATGTATCGGGTCAGACCGAAATCGGCAGGGTTGAGAATCTCGTAGGTGGAGGGGTTGGCGAGAATGGCCTTGGCGTGGATACCGGCCTTGTGGGTGAAGGCGCAGAAACCGGTGATGGGGTTGTTGAAGGGGATGTTGACCTGAACGGCGTCGGCAACCAGGTTCTCGAGGTCTCGCAGCTTGTGCAGCTTGTACTTGGAGAGAACGTAGTCTCGGTCGGCAGCAATCATTCGAGCCATCAGACCTCCAAGAGAGGTGATACCGTTTCGCTCACCGATACCGAGAACGGAGACATCAATGAGGTTGGCTCCGGCCTCGAGAGCAGTGTAGGCGTTGGCAATGGCACAGCCGGTATCGTTGTGGAAATGGCACTCAATGTCACAAGAGACAACGGACTTGAGGGTTCGGACAAGCTCGTAGACCTGTCGGGGGTTGGCGCAGCCCACAGTGTCGGCAATACCGACTCGGTTGACACCAATCTTGTCGACGGTTCGGTAAATGTTGAGCAGGTCGACGAGGTCGGATCGGAAAGAGTCCTCGGAGGAGAATCGAATCTCAATGCCGTGGCTCTTGACAAACTCAATGACCTCGACGGCGGACTGTGCAATGTAGTTCATGTCCTTACCGTGGGAGTACTGTCGCAGGAACTGGGAGGTACCAATGACGACATCGACACCATCGACACCGGTGGAGACGGCGAGTCTTGCGTCGTCCATGTGGCATCGAATGTGAGTGAGAATCTTGGCCTTGAGACCGAGCTTGCAGATGGCCTCGCAATCGGACCGCGACTGCTCCGATGCTGCGGGGGAGGTCAGCTCAATGTAGTCAACGCCAAAGTCGTCGAGGGCCTTGGCAATCTCAATCTTGGTCTCGGTGTCAAAGAAGGCAGAGGCAAACTGCTCTCCCTCTCGCAGAGTGGACTCGATGAGCTGGAACTTGGACACGTTAGAGAGGAAATCGGCGGGGTTGGCTCCGTAGGGATTGGTCTGTTCTCCGGTATGTCCGACCTCGACTCCGACGTTGGAGGCCTTCTCGGGAGCAGCGTTAGCGGCGGGGGCGTTATCTGTTGCGCACATTTTTTTAGCGATTCTTGGTTGTGTTAGGGGGGTGGATGAGAATCTATCTGTCAAGAGAAGAAGGAAAAAAAAAGAGAGGCTAAACTGGGGGACCTCAAAGTCTTTTATATGCTCGATGCTCTCTTACTATGACTAATTGCTACTGCTCCCAATGACACATTTTAGGCTTTTTTTCCTGACCCTGCCATTTAAGCTCACATTTGAAATTTTTCACCACTTGTAAAAAGCGATGTGCTTTAATCGAGCGTTTATTGCTCAGAGGATGATTGGGAAGAAGAGAGTCTAGAGTAGATACGGGGGTTGGAGGCAAGGAGTCACGTGACAAGAACCGGAGCAGCCGGAACGAGATCCGAGCGCCAAGACGATCCCCAAGACCTACTCCATGCCCTTCTTTAAACTCCCACCAACTCGACTCATTGTCTGTTTCTCGTGCACCACCAGTGCACACCTTGTCACAGCATATACAGTATACCAGGTGGCTAATCTAGTCTATAATGAACGTGCCAAACTCCATAGATTAGTGAGAAACCTGAGAAGGTGGTGATGAATACGGTAGATATTCAGGAAAGAACCGATTTCAGACCAGATTAGTCATCAAATATATCTAGTTTTCACTTCCATTTCCACTCCACTTTTCTCCACTACTCTCACCCACATCCTTCCATGGCTTCCATCACGCAGCACTTTAATTTTGCATAATCGCGGGCGGAGCGCTGGGACTTGGTGGAGTAAACGGAGAGAGCTGCGTTGTGTATGCCCTCTTCAAAGACTGGATATTATCCTGGCAAGTGGGTGGAAAAGGGTATACAGCCACACAGTGTCACGTGACCAAACCACACATGGTAAATAGTTTTCTACTGTACAAGTAAAATAATTTTTCATTCTATAATTCTGGGGCTGTCAGGAACACCTTTTTCTGATGTCTTTTTCTTCTCAAAGCAACCCTAAAAGGCGGCTCTTTTTTCTATCAGCCGTTGCAATGGAGCAGAACCTCAGGTCCCACGTTCGGCTCCAGAGTCAAGCAAATTAGTGGGCTGGACCGGCTCAGACAGTTGTTACTTCCGGGTAACGCCTTCAATGGAAGGCCCGCAGCACAGATGCACTGTGAAATCGACCAATGTATGTGAATTTGGAGCCTGGAGCGCTACATTTTGTGGCGACGACAAAAAGTCGATTTGGGCTGTTTTGGTCACAGAGATGCCACCAAATGCTCGCCGTGTGATTGGCCAGCTTGGCGCATCCACCGCTTTCGTTTTAGTCTTGTTCTAAAATACAGCCGTTTCGTTACGTAAGCGCAATCTTGGTGGGGTTACCCGGCTCTCAAAATATATCAAACTTTTCCCTAGAACTCTATTGACGCCGTCGTTACGCATATAAAAGTAGTGTACTTAACGATGGGGGCCGCCAGTTTGCAAAAATTGGATTTCGGCTAAACTGTCGGTCAACGAGTGAGTATTGCAAAAACAAACACCTACGGCGATTCTCCACCGGATTCCAGACACACCAGGGCTACCGGCGACGGAAATCCGAGAGAAATTGACGGACTACACCTGTCCCACGATTACTACGCGTATCGTGAGAGGCAACTCTAAATGGCTTGAGTACTAACGCGAAGAACCAAGAATATTTCGACAGGCGAAAAAACGATACCAGTGTGCAACGACGACTCAGATTGAATACGGACGCATCATCAGAGATTGTGATTATAGGTGAGTTTTTGGAAAAAAGGGAAAAACGAATGGGGCTGAACTACTAATGGAGGGTTGGGTTCTTGGGGCATTGTTTGGCACACTGTCAAATGGAGCCTTAATTTTGAGTCTATCATGGGGTGGACGAGATTGAGACAAATGACGTGAAAAGACGAACAAGGCTGATTTCTGGAAATACTCCGTCATGTTTCCTTCTCCTCTTCTCACGTCTGTCTCAGTGGCCCACTACATGTCTCATATCACGCTTACTAACCCAGATGTCTCGATTAGATCGTCTTGTACTGCTACTAGACACGGGCTCTTCTGCATTTGTGCGTAATACTGCGGCCGACCAGCTGGCCGATGTTCAAAAGAGCCATCCCGAGGAACTTTTCAATCTTCTCGGACGAGTTTTCCCCTTTCTCAAGTCGAAAAAATGGGACACACGAATCGCAGCGGCTAGAGCCATTGGAGGCATTGTAGCAAACTGTCCTCAATGGGATCCTAATGCTGAGGAGGCTTCAGATGCTGCATTGGCCGATAATCTGGCTGTCAAGAGCGAGGTGAAAATCGAAGAGGGAGCTGAAACTCCTTCTACTGCCGCAACCCTCGATATATCTCTATTGTCAGATGGCATGCTCAACTTTGAGACGTTTGACTTGGAGAAGGTTATTCAGTTTGGAGGAAAGCTGCTAGGAAGTGGAGGAAAAGAATATGAGGACATGTATGCCAACCTGGACCCCATTGAGCGTCTTCAGAAGCAAAAGAAGACGTTAAATAGCCGGCTGGGTCTGGCCGGTCAGTACATGGAAGATGGTCTTCTAGAAGAGTCAGATGTCAAGGTAGAGACTACTGTTGAAAAGATCAAGGTCGAGACTCCTGAAGTCAAACCAGAAGTCAAGACAGAGTCTACACCTACTCCTCCAGCAGATGGACACTCTTCAGCTCGTTTGAGAGCCATGGCCAAACGACGAGCAAAACTCCAAAAGGGCAATAATGCCAATAAAGTGCGAATTGTGGACGTCAGTGGAAAGAAGGAAGATGGAGGAAAGACGCTTATCAAGGGAGAGACTCCTGGCGAGATTCATACTTCTGAAAACGACGGCAAGTTGCTGGTTGAAGGAATTTCTCCAATTGTCCAGCTTGGAGCAGGCAAAGTGTGGCCCTTTGAAGGTCTCTGTGAACTTCTGATGGTGGACTTGTTTGACGATAACTGGGAAACAAGACATGGAGCTGCTCTGGGACTCAGAGAGGTGGTCAAGGTGCATGGAAAGGGAGCTGGACGAGTTCGAGGCTCTTCTCCTGAAGAGAATGATGCTCGAAACAGACAGTGGATTGAAGATTTGGCATGCAGACTGTGCTGTATCTTTGCTCTGGACAGATTTGGCGATTACGTCGGTGACCAGGTGGTTGCTCCTGTTCGAGAGTCTTCTGGCCAGACCCTGGGTGCTCTTCTTTTGCATATGGACGAGAAGACCATCAGACCTACCTTTACTGTTTTGCATGGATTGGTGCTGCAAAAGTACAACAAACCTGGCTCCATGACTGTATGGGAGGCTCGACATGGAGGAATGCTGGGACTACGATACTTGGTGTCTGTGAGAACGGATTTGTTGTTCAAGGACAAGAACTATCTTGACGAACTGTACGAGGCTGTTCTTAGTGGACTGAGAGAGTCAGATGACGATGTTCAGGCTGTTTCTGCAGCTACTCTTATCCCCGTCATTTCAGAGTACATCAGCTTACGACCAGACCGTATCAACGAGCTCATGAGCGTGCTGTGGGAGTGTCTTACTGATCTTAGAGACGATCTAAGTGCTTCTATCGGTAACGTTATGGATCTTCTGGGTAAACTGTGTGCCATTCCTCGAGTTTTGGATGTTCTCAAGATCAATGCTGAGATGGATCCCAACCAGGATTTCAGAAACCTCGTTCCTAGACTCTATCCCTTCTTCAGACACAGTATTACTAATGTCCGAAAGAGTGTATTGACTACCATGTTGACTCTTTTGGGTGTTGGAAAGGGAGATGGAAAGACGCCATGGGTTACCACTCATCTTCTGAGACTGGTTTTCCAGGTTCTTCTGGTTGAACAGAACCCCTCTGTGACTGCTCTGGCTCATGACTTGTGGACCGCTCTCTTGGCTGCTGCCCCTACCGAGGAGCTCACCAAGTTCCCCTTTGTGGGCTACCTTTCTCTGCTCATGACTCCTATTGGTGTGGCTCGTCATTCTCACAAGATGGAGACTTCTCTGTTTGTCAAACCCAGTGGAGGTATTTACTCTGTTGACAAGAACACCAAGCGAAAGACAACTAACGATAAGGAGACTGATTGGGGTAGCCAGCAGCTGGTGGTCAATATTGATAACCCCATCTTGCTTGGAGACATTAGTATTGTTCCTTACGATGTCTTTTTGCGAATCCGAGTCACTTCTGCTAGTGCCTTCTCTCAGCTTCTTCGTCTCGGTGACGAGTCTCTTCTTCAGGGTCTCCAGCCTCGTCTGGACAAGTACGCTCGATCCAAGTACTCTACCCAGAGACTTGTTGCTGCTCTCATCTTTGACGAGTGTGGACCTTCTGCCAAGCTCTTTCTTCCGTCTGTTTCCGAACTTCTCGTTGCTCCTCCTCCCGCTGCCATGTACGCCGATATCACTCCCTTTCTCAAGGCTGTTCGAACCCAGGCTCTTTCTGCTCTGCGTGTTTTTGCCGATGCTGGAGGTGCTAGCACTGCTGCCAAGCTTCCTCAACTGCCTATTCTGGTTCAGGGAGAGGCCGATGCTGGACCTGAGGCCTTTTCTTTGGAACAGGCCCAAAAGCTGATCGATGTCGATGTGCCCAAGCTCAGAAAGACCATTTCCACTACTGCTCGTCTGTCTTCTGGCCAACTTATGGAAGACTCGTTACTTGCTCTGTCTCAGGCCATGGAGGAAGCTCAAGAAGCAAAGACTCAGAGAGATGTGTCTATTCAGAGTACTCTGGCATCTGCTGTGATTCATATTGGTGGACTTCCCCCCAAGCTCAACGGTGTCATTAGAGCTCTTATGGACTCCATCAAGGGTGAAGAGCATGTCATTTTGCAGAACCGAGCTGCTGCTACCATTGTGCATCTGATTGATCTGTTTGGAGCTGCTGGAAAGACTGGAGCAACCGATAAGATCATCAAGAACCTGTGTGCTTTCTTGTGTGTGGATACTTCTGAAACTCCAGAGTTCCACTTCAACGAAAAGGTGGAGTCCAACATTCTGTCTCTACGAAAGGAGGAAGCTAAGACTGATCCTGCTGATGTCATTGCTCACCAGCGAGAAGTCAAGGCTGCAAGAATCAAGCGAGGAGGAGCCCAGACTGCTCTACAGGGTATGTTGGTTGAGTTTGGAGACCAGGTGTTTGAAAAGTGCAAGAAACTCGAGTCTATCATGTTCGATCCTCTCAAGACCGAGCTCAACTCGGATACTGTCTATGCTCCTGAAGATACTTCCGGTCAGTCTGTGGTTGACTCTCTGAGTATCATTCGAGCTCTGGTTCCTTGTCTTTCTACTAACTTGCATTCGAAGATTATGGAGATTCTGCCCAGTGTCTTCACTCACTTGGGCAGCAAGTTTGCTGTGGTTCGATACGCTGCCGCCAAGTGTTTCGCCACTATCTGTGCTACTCTTCCTCTACAGGCTATTCCCGAGCTGGTTCGAATCGTTCTGCCCATGCTCAACGATCCTCTTTCTCTTCATAGACGTCAGGGAGCTGTTGAATGTATCTACCATCTGGCTGCTATCATGGGTAATGATGTTCTTCCTTATGTTGTCTTCCTGATTGTTCCTATTCTCGGTCGAATGTCTGATGCTGATCAGGATGTGCGTCTGATTGCAACCACCACTTTTGCTCAGATTGTCAAGCTGGTGCCTCTTGAAAGTGGTATTCCTGACCCCGAAGGTATGTCCAAGGAGCTTCTCGAAGGCAGAGACAAGGAGCGAGAGTTCCTACAGCAAATGTTGGATGTCTCTAAGATCAAGCCTTTCCCTCTACCTGTCAGTATCAAGGCCACTCTACGAAAGTACCAGCAGGACGGTGTCAACTGGTTGGCCTTCCTTAACAAGTACCAGCTCCACGGTATTCTCTGTGACGATATGGGTCTTGGAAAGACTCTGCAGACCATTTGCATTGTGTCTTCGGACCATTACCTGCGTGCTGAAAAGTACAAGGAGCTCGAGGGCAAGTTCAAGGAGCTGGAGGGCGCTGGAAACTCCGATACTGCTACATTGGACGGTCTTAAGAGTGAAATGGCACAGGTTCGAGCTCTTCCTTCGCTCATTGTCTGTCCTCCTACCCTCATTGGACACTGGAAGCACGAGCTCAACACCTATGCTCCCTTCCTCAATGTTCTGATGTACGCTGGACACCCATCTCAGCGATACCTGCATGCCGACTCTCTACACAAGTACGATGTTGTGGTTACTTCCTACGATATCTGTCGAAACGACAATGCTGTATTTACCAAGCAGCAGTACAACTACTGTGTTTTGGACGAGGGTCATATCATCAAGAACCCCCAGTCTCGACTCACTCAGAGTGTCAAGAAGATCCATGCCAACCATCGTCTGATTCTGTCTGGAACTCCTATCCAGAACAATGTTCTTGAACTGTGGTCGTTGTTCGACTTCCTCATGCCTGGTTTCTTGGGAACTGAGAAGGTCTTCAACGAGCGTTTTGCCAAACCCATTGCTTCGTCTCGAAACTCCAAGTCTTCTTCCAAGGAACAGGAGGCTGGAGCTCTCGCTTTGGAGGCTCTTCATAAACAGGTTCTTCCCTTCCTGTTGCGACGTCTCAAGGAAGATGTGCTTTCAGATCTACCTCCTAAGATCATCCAGGACTACTACTGTGAGCTTTCCGAGTTGCAACGAGAACTGTACGGTGACTTTGCCAAGAAACAAAAGTCTGTGGTTGAGAATGAAATCACTACCGAGACGGTGGAGTCCAAGCAGCATGTTTTCCAGGCTCTACAGTACATGCGAAAGCTGTGCAACCATCCTGCTCTGGTTCTCAACGAGCGACACCCCAAGTTTGGCAAGATTATGAAACAGTTTGGAGGAGCGGCAGGAGTCAAGTCTATCAACAATGCCCCCAAGCTTCAGGCTCTACAGCGGCTTCTGCTTGATTGTGGTATTGGAGAGACTAAGGGTGCTGAAGCCAAGAATGGAGCCGGCAAAAAGCAGCAGTCTGAGGGAGACGTGCCGGTCATTTCGCAGCATCGAGCTCTCATCTTCTGTCAGCTCAAGGATATGTTGGATATTGTCGAGAACGAGCTGTTCAAAAAGTACATGCCTACCGTCACTTTTATGCGACTGGATGGATCTACTGAAGCTCGACATCGTCACGATATTGTCCAAAAGTTCAACGCTGATCCTTCCATTGATGTTTTGCTGCTGACCACCCATGTTGGAGGTCTGGGTCTCAACTTGACGGGAGCCGATACCGTCATCTTTGTTGAGCACGATTGGAACCCCATGAACGATCTTCAGGCCATGGATCGAGCCCATCGAATCGGTCAGAAGAAGGTGGTCAACGTCTACCGACTCATCACGCGAAACACTCTGGAAGAAAAGATTATGGGTCTGCAAAAGTTCAAGCTCAACATTGCTTCAACGGTCATCAACCAGCAGAACTCGGGTCTCTCTTCAATGGACACTGATCAACTGCTTGATCTCTTCAACGTGGACGACGTGGCTGCAGCCAATGGCACTGCTGCAGCCGATGCTAACGCCGAGGATGCCGGTCTGGACGCCACTGGATCGCTCGGCAAGAAGAACCCTGCTCTGGCCGATCTGGGCGAGCTGTGGGACGAGGGAGAGTACACCGAGGAGTACAATCTGGACAACTTCATCCAGTCTCTCAAGTAAGGAGTTGTATATTAGCTATATATGTACTATTAATGATTATTTAATGATAACTGTTTGTAAGTGATACTGTACTGTAGAGGCATTCTCACAGCCCATCATGAGCATCATAATCTCAGTTGATGTCTTCATCGAGAAAAAGGAAAGTAGAAGAATAAGAATGAATTGATGGAAGAGGGGGTTGATTGAAGTAACCAGAAGTGGTTGCTTCACATCTTAACTGGAACTTGCACTTCTACACCTAATAGTTTCCATGACCTACGTTCTTCAATGTGAGATCCCTGATAGTCCACGACATCAACGGCAAGCATCATGTATGGTATGACCTTCAAATGTATTTATACAGCAAACAAACAGTCCTCCCAACTCCTACAGACCTCTACATTCTCCTAAATATCTTCTTTTGTCTTTTAGACACGGTTTGGTAACATTTCAAAAACCATCCATTTCCCCTTACACTCACCCACAAAATTGGTAGCTTTTTGACCAGTTTATTTCTGCTGACTAATCACATTTTTCCCAGAAAGTGGTACTACAACATTGCAAGTAGCACCATTAGACTCGCCCGAGTCTCTTGATTATGAATCGATCACTCTTTTCCCAGTTTTGATCCTCATTAATACTTTTATCCCTCATTCAAAATCTGCAATTCCAAGTTTACCCTTAGTTCGGGCTTTTCCAGAATTTTTTTTTTTTTCTCAGATTTCTACTTTTTGAGAAACCACCCCAAAAAAAATAAAGGCTGAAAATAGCCATACAGCAGCACAACACAACACTAGAACTTGTAATAGTGAACATACAGCGGAGATAAGTAGTGCGTTGTGCTCCTTGGGCTCTCAGGAGTATTTAGGTAGAATTAAACTGTCTCTATTACTATTATTGAGCTTTGTGGACTCGTTGTTATGCTCTAGTCTTACAGTCAAATTAGCTATTTCGGAGTATTTTACCCTTACCATTGCACATGTTTTGTTACACCATGAAAGCTAAGTAAATGTTAACTAAATTAATACAGCATTACAACATACGATAGCAATAATATATCAGATAGAGAAGAAAGAAATAGTCAATGTGATTAATTCAAGGGTTGTTTATCGAATGACACTACTTTCTAAACATTCGGAAGCTTGTGGCCACGAATATAGACCTCCAGCATGCTTCTTGTTCAACTAAAGTTATAACTAAATCATGATCTAATTTCAAATTACCAAGCAGTTATCAGAACATAACAGTTGATGACCCCAGTTGTTACTAAACAGTCACCATCACATATCTCAACACAAACAAATCATATATACAAATACATTATCCATCTATGTAGTATCCTATTACTCATGGTATCGAGTATCACCAAGCAGCATGACCTGGGTGGGTAGACGTCCAGGTACTGGAGTCAGAATCTTCACCTTGTTCTTCTCCTCATCCACCTCAGTCACGTGGAGATAACCCTGGACCTCGGAGTCGAGAATCTCCTTTTCTGACGAGCCAGGAGTAGCGTGCATCACTGTGAGCACTGTGTTGGGCAGAATATTGGCCTCAGCCACTCTCTCCAGCATCTCAGCCTTCTCATCATCAAACTGAGTTGCTGGCTTGATTTTGTAAACGTGAAGAGCAGAGAAATCAACAGTCACAATTCGAGGACCAAGTTTCATATCCTTGGCGTCCCCGTAAAAGTACTGCTGAATCTCCTGTTGCTGGGCGTCTCGATTGTAAGACTCATCATCATCCATGCAAGCAAAGGCAGGTACTTTGACTACAGTAGGACCAGAAGCTCCAACAGGGTACTTCTTCATGAGATCTGCGTAGAGTCGGTCGTTGCCAATGACAACAATCACATTCACTCCAAAATCGCTCACAATATCCGTCAACAGATTCACCTCGTTAGTTTTGTTCTGGTTACCAGGAACTCGCGGGGTATCAATGATAAGACCAGACTTTTGAGCCTCAACATCATGTGCAAGTTTAGAGAGAACAGGAACAGACAGCTGAGCCACAGATCGCTTAAACAGCTTGAAGTTATCGGTTGTCTTCTCCAAACCATAGTACTTGGACAACAGAATCAGAGGCTGTAGTTTTTGAGGACCTGAGATTTCTGACGATCCAAAACCGCCATAAGTCTCCACGTCTAGCAAATCTGTAATCTGAACAGCATGAACTCCTCCAGGAGGTCCCAGGTTCACTGAAGTGGGATCCAAAGAAACGTATATGGGCTTTCGATCACATTTAGTCGCATAAGCCAGCAAAATCTTGGCCAAAGAAGTTTTACCGGAGTTTGGAGGTCCAGCAATGAGAACTCGAGGTCCAGGAACATCTTTGGGTTTTTGTTCAGCCTCATTTCGCATCTTTTCCAAAGCAAAGTGCAAGTTGATAGCCATAGTCATATGAGGAGTATCTTCAGTTGTGTAATCAGACATCAATCCCTTGGGTCCAGCAATTGCCGTATATGTAAACTGACATCCCTGCCATGTGTAAATGCTTCCCTTGCCCTGAATACTGAGCTCCTTGTTTGGAGGAAGTTCAGTACCAAAGATTTCAGCGGTTCCAGATCTCAGTGTGACATGCAATGTTCCTCCGATGGCAACTTCGTATCTCCATTCCGTCTCAGGTTTGAGGTCGATAGTATGTGTAGATTCTGTAACGTTTGTCTCAGTTGTCGAGAAGTTGAGACCAGGCAACGACATGTTAATTAGTTGTGGATGTGAGAGTGTCTATTATTTTGGTCAAGTTAGTTTCATGCATGTCGAGAATATCATCAAGATGATTAGTAAGCCGCACACTGCATTAAGTTTCAATATTTGAGAGCTTCTCGATACAAGACTGATACAAGACTGAACAGTATCAGCTTCACGACATGTCTCTCAGTGCCCAAGCAGAAAGTCGAAAAGAAAAGCTCGCGCGTATGCGGGCTTTGCGGGAGGGCAAGAAGGTGGAGCCGGTGAAGGCAGACGTTCCACAAGAGAAGCCAACGTGAGTATAGGAGGAGAACGACGTGACAGCTATAAGCCAAGGATGCTACTCTTCAGCATCAAGCTAGAAATGCTACTCTTCCACATTAGCTAACCCAGATTCAAAGAACGAAACTTCGATTTGGAAACTGAGTCTACTAAACTAGGCTACGATCTCAATCCTACAGAAGGACAGGAGACTGTAGAGCTTCTAGGAGCTGAAGAAGAAGCAAGGACTATCCAGGAACTGATGGAGAAGAACCAATCAGCTGTGGATTACCTCAAATTGCAGCCTAAGCGAGCAAATTGGGATTTGAAGCGTGATCTTCAGGATGATCTGGATCAACTGGATAGAGAAACTGATCAGGCCATTGATGCTCTAGTTCGAGAGCGAATTCGAAAGGCCACCGGAGAGGAGGTGGAGTGAACGGGAGGACGATAGGGCGGAAATTATCGTTTGTATTTTTACTTAATATTTATTTGCATTTTTACAGGGAGTAAGAGATTGACAGGAATGTGTTTGGGGAGCTAAGTATATGCCACTTGGGATGGCCATGTTTTACATAGAAAACTACTTATGTCTAAGAAGTGAGGTAACAATCTGACTGCTGTTTTTCGTACCTAGAATAGGCATGGAAAGAAATAATCAGTGATACCAGAAACAGTGCATGTTAATAACGAAGATAGACACTTTAGCTAACTCGTAATCACGTTCCATACACATTATTAGCCAACATGCGTTCTGATCCCTTTGTTGGATCTGACACCAAAGTTAAGCAGCGATTTATTGTATTGAGGAGAGTGTAGACGTCAAAAGAGGGCGAAAAAATGGTAATAAACTTGATTGAAAAGATGGAGGTATTCAGGACGTATCCAAACAGTCATTTATCACTTCTTTATATTCCCTCCCCAGCCCTACCACGTCTAGTTCACTATAACATAAAGTTGCCACGTGACTTGATATGACAGGTGCTACATCATCACAATGACACTAACCTTCCTCGGCGCAAAGAACAAGACACAGCATACAGGATGGGTGAGTGATAGAGGGAAAGAAAAGACGACAGAGGGGCTGTTTGTGACTCATGTGAGCTCAAGTCACGTGAAGATACACCTTCAGATACCAACTAAACCACGTGATCAACTAACTAACCCAGGAAACGTTCTAGGAAGCATGTTCAGCCGTGTGTGGGGAGGCAACAAGGAGATCCGAATCCTCATTATTGGATTGGATGGTGCCGGAAAGACCACCATTCTGTACCGGCTGCAGCTTGGAGAGGTGGTGGACACCGTTCCCACTATTGGTTTCAACGTGGAAACCCTGACTTACAAGAACCTCAAACTCAACGTGTGGGATCTCGGAGGACAGACCAGTATTCGACCGTACTGGCGATGCTACTACGCCAACACAGCTGCCATCATTTTTGTGGTTGATTCCACCGACAAGCAGCGAATCGACATGTGCAAGGAGGAGCTACATTCCATGCTGGACGAGGACGAGCTGCAAAACGCAGTGTTGCTCGTTTTTGCCAACAAACAGGACCAGGAGGGAGCCATGACGGCAGCGGAGGTGTCGACCGCTCTGGATCTCGTGTCGCTCAAGGATCGAAGCTGGAGTATCATGCCCTGCAGTGCTCTGAAGGGAGAGGGTCTCAGTGAGGGTCTGGACTGGCTCACGGGAGTTATCAAGGAGGAGGTGTTGTAATTGGACGACTATCGAATGCGAACGCACAGCGTGTCATAAGTCATTTCAGGTCCTTACTAGACTGTGTAATTAACGACAATATGTATACAAGGAGGGTTAGATGGGGCCCAAGAGTGAGCTTTGGACGGTTTGGAAACTGGTCTAAATGCTTTGTAATAGGTGGAGATGGCGTATTAGGTACTTGGCACACTAAATCGCTCTCCGTCGAGACTAGTTCAGATGGAGATACCAGTAGGGAGATCGGCTGACTAATCAACGTGCCTGAGGTTCTCATTAGTAGCGACTTTTTCGAACGCGTTAAGTGCCTAATCGCCAAATACATTTCGCGTCGCATATAATTTGCTCTTAATATGAATAATGAACTGATAGTGATTCGTTTAAAGCACTTTGGTTGGTGGGTGTTAGCTTAGCCTAGTTGAAACAGAGACATCTATAACGGGGAGCTTATCCATAGAAGGGAGGTGGAACAACAGTGATTAGAGAAGAGTGTTGTGGTGATTTACATAAAAGAGAAGTTGGTGTGGATGTTCTATAAACAAGTGAGTCAGAATTACTTTCTTTGGGGAGGCTTTTGTTTGTATTTATTCTCTCTCACTCCTTATCCACTTCTCTACTCATGATCTCAAGACCCTGCGTCTACCCACAGTCGAAGGGCATCAGTATGACTTGATAACGAGGTATCTAGAAGCCTTTTAAACCGGAAAAGAACAATTTTTCTTGTAAAAGCCATCTTTTTGGTCATTCAGAAAGTGATGTATTTACTTTTTACTACAATACCTCGGTTTTTTCGGTTCACCTACTCCCCCCTTCCACAACTGTTCACTCATCAATTGGCTCTTATTATTGCCGAATCCACATCCCCGCTTTTTGGCACCAAAGGACATGAAACATTTCTATTCCGGATCGAATAATAAAGCCCAATACGGAGAACCTCATATACTGAACTACACGTACATCAAAGTGATTTGAGAGGAGCTGTATAATGTGGATACGGTACTCGTACCTGGTACTTGTAGAAGGGCAAGGGCAGATCCTACGTCTCACGCAGGGCCAGAGTTTAGTAACGGTGTGACAAGGAAATATCGGTGGTTACGGATGTACGGGAATCCATTGTTGAGTGACAGAAGAATGAGGCTTTGTTCAGTACCACAACCATGTCCACATGAGGACCGTGAGATTTGATGCAACTGGATATACTCAAAAATGAACAGTGAGGTTGGGGTAAGATGGAATTTGGTAGGGTTAAGAAGGACATACCAGCACTGGTGTATCGTACCAGGTACCTGTCACACGCACCAAAAGCGACCAATTGTGGGGTTAGCGAATTTGAGGGCAGCAAAACACATCTCTCAGGTATCTTTGATGAGTCTGGTCATGTCTATGCATGTCTGGAGCCTCACTCAGAAACGCTGTAATCTGAACACTCAACGACAGCTATGATCAGCATTTCAGATTCGAGTTTAGACAAAGTACTTGTATATGGGTGACAGCTGCGTTACTAAGCAATCACGTGACCATTCCCTCCGAATCATTATCCCTACCGTACAGGTTCTCCCTCCAAAATCCCGTGACCAAACTCTGCAGAAGTCTAGACCAAGTCCATTACAAATCTCAAATCAGTGTGGAACGCAATAGAGTTCAAGCACAAGATCACGGCTGGGGCTTCCAGTAGTGGCAAACATGCGTGCCTTCTGGCGTCTGGAGATGTCCGATAGCATGCTACGATTGGCAGACCGACAGAACAAGGCCCCGAGAAGAAACCGGATCAAACAAAGAGCGCTAAATACAGTGTAGTTATGGCCGTTATACACCTTTTGAATTGATGAAACTTTTTTCGACCTCGACTTTTCACTCGACCTTCTGTCTCTCTTCTTACGCGTGGGGAAGGTTCAGGCTGTTTTCTGTTTTCTGGACTTTTTGACGTTTGGACCGCGGCTCAATTCGAAATTTTGGACTGGAGGGAGCTCGCTCCTTGACTGTAAAACGTTTTTTTCTTAGCCCACATGGGCATGCTTGCTGTCTCATGCACTTGGCACAAGTATGTAGAGAGATTGAAGGAAAAAAACAGCTTTCAAAAGACAACAATGGGTTCAACGTCCCTCTCTCCATGCTAATTATCTTATTGACCGCTGTAACACCAGTATCCAAGAGTACAGCTGTCTGTCTCAGGCTGTAGACCTAAGTCGATCATGACAAACGCTGCAAGACTATTGGCTGTGACCCCGGGTTTTCCCCTCCCAACAAGAACTTAGTTGGAGTAAAGATGAATGAAGGGCATGGTAGGAGCCGAAAGAGGTACCGAGAGGCGAGCGAAAGGACGGGGAAGGGTTGGAAAAGGCGGAATTGAGTGGAATAATTTTGATTGGCGAAAAAAGCGCACGTTTTGAAGCCTGTAGACACCTCCAGAGACTTATAACCACGTCTCAACTCCACACCGCCATCTCGCCCTTAACCCAAATTAGTCCACACACTTCCCCACGATAACTTTATATTATGCGGTGGCTTCGGTAATTCTCTTTGTTTGCGACTTTCACACGCCCCTTTAAGCTCCTACAAACCATGTGCGTGTGATTATATATATATAGGTGGGGGTAGCGAAACGCCGAGTCAAGACGAAACTAAGGCCTTATTGAAAAGTGAGTACATTGGAGGAGTGCGGAAACGGGTGATTTTGGGCGGAAAAACAGCATCAAAACAGCTGCAATGACGCAACGAGTGAATCGGGTCATTTAAACGACTCCTCATTCAAATCTGTGAGGGGAAGATTCAGCCGACGACAGTGAAAAAGCACACGACAACAGGCTGGTCGGAAATCAACGAGAAACAACACAATGATACTAACACAGTGTCCGGAAAACGAGTCCCCACCTACACTACCACCAACGGTAACCCCGTCAAGGACCCCCTTGCCTCCCAGCGAATCGGCAAGCACGGACCTCTGCTGCTCCAGGACTTTGCCCTGATCGACCTGCTGGCTCACTTTGACCGAGAGCGAATCCCCGAGCGAGTTGTCCACGCCAAGGGATCTGGTGCTTACGGAGAGTTTGAGGTCACTGACGACATCACCGACCTCAACTGCGCCGACTTCCTGTCCAAGGTTGGCAAGAAGACCAAGACCTTCACTCGATTCTCCACCGTCGGAGGAGAGAAGGGATCTGCCGATGCTGCCCGAGACCCTCGAGGATTCGCCACCAAGTTCTACACCGACGAGGGAAACATTGACTGGGTCTACAACAACACCCCCGTCTTTTTCATCCGAGACCCCTCCAAGTTCCCCGTTTTCATCCACACCCAGAAGCGAAACCCCGAGACCAACCTCAAGGACGCCACCATGATGTGGGACTACATTGCCAACAACCAGGAGTGCTGCCACCAGATCATGGTTCTGTTCTCCGACCGAGGTACTCCCGCTAACTACCGACAGATGAACGGTTACTCCGGCCACACCTACAAGTGGATCAAGAAGGACGGTTCTTTCAACTACGTCCAGATCCACATGAAGACCGACCAGGGCATCAAGAACCTCACCAACGACGAGGCCGTGGCTCTGTCCGGAACCAACCCCGACCACGCCCAGGAGGATCTGTTCAACTCCATCAAGGGAGGCTCTTTCCCCTCTTGGACTTGTTACGTCCAGGTCTGCACTCCCGAGCAGGCTGAGAAGCTCAAGTGGTCCGTCTTTGACCTCACCAAGGTCTGGCCCCACGACCAGTTCCCTCTCCGACGATTCGGAAAGCTCACTCTCAACAAGAACGTCCAGAACTACTTTGCTGAGACCGAGCAGGCTGCCTTCTCTCCCTCCAACACCGTCCCCGGCTGGGAGACCTCTGCCGACCCCGTTCTGCAGTCTCGACTCTTCTCTTACCCCGATACTCAGCGACATCGACTTGGTGCTAACTTTGCCCAGATCCCCGTCAACTGCCCTTACCACGCCCATACTCCTTACCACCGAGATGGCCAGATGACTGTTAACGGCAACTCCGGCTCTCTGCCCAACTACCCCTCTTCTTTCGAGCCCCTGCAGTACCGACAGGACATTAACCTGCACGAGAAGCACGAGAAGTGGGTTGGTGAGGCCACCGCCTACCAGTGGGTTGTCGGCACCGACGGTGTTGACTTCCAGCAGCCCGCTGAGCTCTGGAAGGTTCTCGGAAAGACCCCTGACCAGCAGGAGCACCTTGTCTACAACATTGCTGTTTCTCTGTCCGGTGCTCGACCCGAGGTCCAGGACAAGACCTTTGGCATGTTCGACAAGGTCGATGCTCACTTCGGCAAGCTCGTCCGAGAGGCTACTCTCCAGCGATCTCCTCGATCTAAGCTTTAAACGGTTGAAGCAAAGCTTTAGTGTGTTAGCGTTGTAGTTGAATGAAATTATAACTTATGGAATTTGGTGATGGTATGTAGTTTTTTCTCAAGATCCTAAGTGTACCATTATGTATTATATCGTGGACTGTAATTCATGAAGTAGTTGTCTCCCAATGACCTGTGCTGAGATAGAGTTTTCTTATGCTCGCTTGAGACCCTGGGTGCAGTTTAATTGAACTCAATCAGGTCATGAGTATTATCTGAGATGTAAGAGGTTCTCATCTTCAACGTGAGGAGTACCAAGGTACCCATGTTGGTGTGGTATGTTCACTCAATTTCAGGTCACGAGACAGCATAATCAATAGAGTGTAAGGTGCCAGAGTTGGTTTAAACTGCTTTCTAAGACTACCCAATATTAAGGCGACCTCCGATCTCCCCAGTATGCCAACATGAATGGACTGGACCAGGACACAAAGTACACTCAACAGGATACCACTTCTTTCAGTTACCGGAAACGTCTCAAGCCCAAGCGAAAAACTCACAATATATCTATAAACACCGATGAAGTCGACCAGGAGATCCTTTCGAGCATTAAAGCTGCTCAAAACAAGTTGGAAGCGTCAAAAAAGGAGACAGCCAAGCTAGAGCAGGAGATCAAAGATGTTGTTCACCAGCAAGAACAGCTTGAGATTAGTATTGCAAATATTGAGAGAGAAAATGAACGACTGCGGCGTGTTGAAAGGGTTTCTCTCAGAGCAGAACCTGCAGCCAACGTTTCAGGATACCCTCGAACTTCTACAGCTATTGGGGAGTTTCAAGATGAAAGAGGAAGGCTTAAAGGATGCCCTTTCACGGACTTATTCACAGCCAACATTGAAGATCGCATGAACCGGTCTCCTCATCGACATGGACGCACTGTCAATGTAGATATTGGCTTCAGAGATGACGACATACAAAGACGAGAGAGGGCTTGGAAACAGGCTGAACTTGATAGATATGTTGGTCAGAAGGATGTGCATGACCAGGTTGGTGTTCCTAAGTCACAGTATGTTCAAAATCGTCAACAGGGGCAGTCTCGTCAACAGGGACAATCTACTCATCGCCAGCAGCCCACTCAACGTCAACAAGTGGACATCAAGGAACTCAAGGCTCAAATGGACCGTCTTGTCATGAACAGCTATGCTCCGAAGATCAAGGGCAAGTCTGAAAGAACATACAAGGGTCCGACTAATATCGAAAACGTCTCTCCAAACCGCCTGGCTGAACTTGAAGAGGCTCTGAGACTACAACGGGAAGAAGTGAACGAGGCAAAGACACGATTGAAGGTGCTGGAAGAGGAGCCTTTCGTACTGTATTGCAGGAGATCCAGAGAGGGACACAGCAGGTAACTTCTCAATGTAACTGGTTATATCACTACTCTTACCAGGGATAGCTCGAATGCAGTCTATATTAATAACATTATGTAGGGGATCTATAATACACACAATGGTCAATGCAAAAGTTCAGCTTGTAGAGTGTGGAGGTACTCGTATTGAGAGAAGGTCTGGACCATGTGGCTTCGCTGTTGTCTCATTTGGTCAACCAGGCTGCACACAATGTCTTCGCCTTGAAGCTCTTTTTGGAAGGTGGTCAGAAAGTCAGCAACAATATAAGTTCCTGTTCGTCCAACTCCAGCTGAACAATGCACGATAGGAGGACTATCAGTAACCGGACCTGCCGATTTGACTAAATCGTCAATGTCAGTATTGATTCCAGGGGCCGAAAAGTCTGCCCAGTGGGGATAGTAGTAATGAATCACCTGCTTAGACTTTCCAGTTGACTCTTTAGTTACCAGAAACTCAGTCACCTTGGTGGGACCCACCTCCTTGTTATCCTTAACCTCCACCCTTAGAGTATCTCCCTCTCCTTCCACTTCAAGAACCTCACCTTTTTCAGTGGTGTAATACTGAAAGCATTTCGGGCCGTGTTGATCATCAAACGGCGTCAACTGAATCACAACAGTAGGCTTGTCACTTTCGTATCCCTCTTCCGTGGTTGTGTCATGCACCATCTGCCAAAAGTGACCTGCAGTGTTTCGAGTCGGACCCTGGGTGGCTATGTAAGTCTTGTGGTAGGTTTTGCCGTCCTTCTTTGCCACCAGAGTGACCCGGTTGGCATTGATATAGTCGTTGTTCTTTTGGCTAGTTCGGAGCTTGATTCGCGTGTGATCCCATGGAATAATATTGGAGTATCGGTTGCGGTCCTTGTTGGCAAGCCCGTCTTTTTGGCTGACTCGTTTCAGTCTTTCTTTCTCTCGCTGGTCCAAGAGCAAGAAGGACTCCTGTATGGACTGAGACATGGTGGCCAACGTTTTGCGAAATAGGGGTAGTCTGTGGGTTAGAAGTTGTCTTTTCATGGCTAAAAAATCAAGGTGTCCATGGTACACCTGCAGACTGCACGTTTCACGTGACGCCCAAAGCCCACGTCAGACACAACTCTAAGGTCTAGCTGAACCAACATCAGAAAGGGGTCTACTAAACCACCACCACCACGAAATGATCACCGACGACCAGCTCTACATTCTGGCAATTACGCTTGGTCTTCTGACCATCGGTCTCATTTTCCTCTTCCATCTGTTCAACGTCAATGTGACCACTGTGAGTAATTGAGCGACACATCCATGCATGTCGAGAGAGATAACAAGAGAGGTTGATGTTGGCGATAATGGGCTGATTGAGGTGGTGAAAGCTCAATGGTATATGCCAGATATGAATGAGCGTGTCACTATGGTTACTTGAACCATCATAGATCAATCCACACCAGTTCTGATGTACATCGTGAACATGTCCATAATGACGCGTGTCACTAGAGACGTGATTTTCATAGAAAGGAGTGTCCTGATGTTACGAATTGTCTAGCACTATTCACTTCTCGTTCTATATGCCCCCACACCAACTACAAGCTCAATGGCTAACGCAGAAAACCGAATAGAATTATAGAAAACTGGGACATGGGTATTACGGGACATGGAATGAAGTCATGCAATTCAAATAGTATTAAATGTATAGATAGATTATGTTCTGGGAGGTGCGTAATGTCATTGAATGGGAGGAATTAATTAGGTCTCCTCGCCCAAAGCTGATTTGGAGAAGCCAACAATCTTCTCAAGCTCCTCCGAAATGTCCGTGAAAGCAGTTGCAAAAGCAGACTCGTGAATGATAGTCCAAAACTTTCGTTTTCGTTCAGTAACTGAGTCGCCGTGAATGGGACCAGCCAATGGAGACGATACCTTGGGTTCCTCGGTTTTCTCTCCCTGTTCAACATCGTCAGTTTTGCCAAAGGGGTTCTGGAAGACAGGTTGCTCGCCTACCTTTCGAGATCCAGCCAGAAGCGAAGCCATCTTCTGAGCGTCCTTCTCATGGTCCTGGACATGTGTTTCATTGTCCGACTCGTCTAGCATAACAGTCTCCAAGGAAGCAATGGTCTGAAACAGTCGCTTACGGGCCATCTTGGAAGAAGGCAAGTATCGAGGAACTGGTCGACGAGATCTGTAGCAGTCTGCAATGATAAACAAGACCATAATGGTGGCTGCAATAGCGTCTCTTCTGTAAGATAACAGGTGAGCAGTGGTTTCTTTAGTTTCGTCAAACTCGTAGATTCGAAAGTAAACCGACGAGATACGAGCTTCGACAATTCGATTGAAGACATGCTCACACGATTGAAACAGAGCCAGATAAGTCTGGATCGGGAAATCACCTCTGAGAGAAGGCTCATGGCGTGTAGAGAGAATGAGTTCACGGTAAGCCTGGAAACCCTGTCTCACTCGAGCTTCCCGAATCTGAGACAACTCGATAGCCAGAGTTGTAGGATCGTCATCGAGATCATGGTACAAGTATCGATCAGCCACAATCTGGTAACACTGTGAAACATGGCCAAGCATATCAGCCGTGAAGACTCGAGACTCTGTACGGGCAACAAAGGGCCATAAGATCCAGGAGATGAGAATAGAAGACCATAGACCAATCAGAATAGCAAGAGCTCGAGTCCAAGTACCCGTGACTGGGTTAGCATCTCGCCATCGTTTAGGACCTTGTAGTTTATCAGTGTAGATACCTAGAGAAACGATTGTAAAGGCGAGACATCCCATAAGACCAGAACGAGGATGGTTGGAGACTGTGAATCGGTAGAGACAGGGGATCATGAAGATAGCACAGAATACACCCATGATATAAGGACTAGCCTTGTGTCCCTGCCAAATACCTGCAGCCAGAGCTCCAAATACAGCACCAATAATAGCCACTATTGTTCGAACAATCAGATCATGGGCGTTACCTCCAGCTCGAGGATGCAGAGAAATAAGGACCAGAATCGGAGCCCAGAAGGCATCGTAATGCTGGTACCAATCATGGTCATCCAACCAACCAGGCAGAGACAAAAGAGTCACAGCAATAGTAGTCTTGACTGCAAACTTGCTTTCGAATCGCTGAAGTCGATGAAGAATCTTCCATAGCTTGTATCGAGCAGAAGAAATGTCACCATGCTTGGCATCAAAGTCGGAATGGTCCACGGCGTTGACTGACATTTGCTGTTTCTGGGACTTCTCACCGTCTCGAATAACATGACGAGAAGTGTTCATGTTGAATGTTCGATGAAAGATCTCTTCCACCTCAGCCTTGACTCGGAAGTAGTGACCGGCAGTCTTTCCACCTCGGTCATGCAAAGATTGGGTATTGGACCAGGTGAGAGCTCGTTTCCAGGGGTATCGGGGGAGTGAAAGACGCCAGTGAGGTTTCTCAAGAGACATACCATGAAGATGACGCAACAGGTTGAACACAGCATGACCACAGTGAGATAGACGTTGAACAAATAGAGCGTTGATAGCTGCTCGTCGAGAAATGTTGAACTCCTGCTGATCGACAATGAGCTTGGTATATTGGGCGTCGAGGTGGTTCATCTTATGCTGAAGGTCTGCCATGGCTTTCTGAAACTTGAGAGAAATCTCTTCAGGAGGATGCCGAATGTTCTTGATGAACTCTTCTGCCAGAGTCAGAGCTTCCATGATGGAAAGAACCAGATTTCGAGCTCCTTCCTGGAACAACTCAAAGATCTTGGGAGCCATATCAGGAATAACCCGATGAGCATTCTGGTTGAAGTAGTCCTCCTCAGCATCTTCCTTTGCAGTGGTAACGCTCACACTGAAGACCTCACAAGGCAAATCAACGATTCTAATGTGACCAATGACTGTCTGAATCAGGTTTCGTACGATACGTACATTGTCCTTTGAAAAGGTGGTCAACATGATCTCATTGCACATGTTTCTGTGAATGTCAGAAAGGGCAATAGACTGAGCATTGAGAGCATCCTGAGCCTTCTTACCGACTCCAGGCTCTGTCGCCATCATCTTGTGCACACAATCTTTGCAACAAATGAGCGCATCAGCCATACAGGTGACCATATCTCCCTGACCAATGGAAGGGAAGATCAGGAGGTTGATAACTAAAGGCAAGAGCATACCGAATAAATAAGGAATGCCGAAATCCCATGCACTTCGCCAGTGGAAATGTGAACTGACGTCAATGTCTGTCATTGCTAAGAGGGCAATACCAAGAGATAGGAATCCGTGATAAAGACGAATATAACAGGCTCTCATCCAAGATGCAATAGCAATAGTAGGGATAACAGCCACTGCTAACAGTCCTCCATGTCCCTTTCTTGCCGTCGAAGTAGAGTCACTGACGTACAATGCTAGAGCACCAATACCCATTCCAAGAGCTTGTCCAACGATACACTGGATTGTGATTTCAATCTGAGAACCTGTTCGTCTTCCAGGGTGATGTAGAATGGTAGCAATTGGCAAAAAGTAACAATGAGGACCCAGCCATCGAGCTGTAGGGTGAATAATGCAAAGTAAAAAGGCCACAAAGTACGCCAGAAACGCCTTCAAAACCGTGATACCGTTTTTGGTGAGAAGAGTGGTTCGAATGGCCTGGTAAAGAGACACAAACATGCCCAGAAACAGCTGAATAGGCGACTTGACCTGGTTGGCTTCTGCCTGGGCCTTTTCCCGCATCTGAAGCACCACCAATCTCGCGTTTTCCTCCGCTTGTTTTGCCGGCTCGAAAATGGCGTCAAAGTATCCTTCTCGTAGTTCCTCCAAACCGTATGTCTCCAACAATTCAGTGTCTTCATTGTGAGCGGTTGTATGTTCCATTCGCTTCATTCGTGTAGAAAGGGTCTGAAAGTAATCCGATCCGATCCGTTGGATTCGGGCTGCTGATGCTGAACGACTCATATTGGGTGTAGAGTTGACTGTTTTCACGTTAACACGCGACCCATGGCGTGAATGACCAGGTGTAAAGGCAGGTGAACGTACTGGACTGCCCGATCTACTCACAGGTCTGCTTCTTCCACTCATACCCTGAGGAGTCAGATAAGGAGTATGAGGTCTGAATCCATAAGAACCCGTTGAGATGGGCATAGAAACGTTCAGATCACCGAGATGCAAGGACGACCGTTGACGTGGAACTCGGTCTCCACTGCGTGATCTTCTCCGACTTGTACTACGACTTCTGCTGTCGTTTCGCGTCCTTCCTCTTCTCTCTGCCAACCGTCTGTTTACCAGCTCCAGATTCGGCTCATCGTCGGCTATGCGGACCTGTCTATCGCTGCTGCTTCCTTCTTCTGGTGGCGGTGGGGATAGTTCAAATGAGGGAGTTGTAGGGCTCTGACTGGTGCTGTGAGAGGAGGACGGATAGCTATGCCCTACAGTCAGGTGCCGTAAGCCCGGGTTGTTGGAAATGGCCTCTGCTCCATAGTCTTCCGACTCTTCGCGTCCCTGGCGACCTCGAGGCATGGAGAGGTTTCTATAATGGCGAGTAGCAAAAGCTGGGAGCGTGTAACCAGTGTTAGTGGGGTGCTAGGTGAAGATGTTATGTTATCGTTCCTGGATGAGTAACTGATATATTACAGAGTTTAATCTATGCTAAGACACTGCCGCACCTGCAGTCTAGAGGGGAACGTAGTAGACGCTAGAGAGCTGTTTTTGGCACCCTTTAGCCGCTCACGGGCCTTTTCTGCCGTCGGGTTCGGAGTCCTACGTTTTCCTTTCGATTTCCGGGGCATGTCTCACTCATAAGTAGGCTACAAGTTCCCCTCCACCCCAAAGAAAGTTTTCAATCCTCATCTTCACTTTTCTCCCCAGCCAGCGTCCTTGCTTAGAACTTTGAACCTTGAGCTCGTCAGACTCTGAGATTCAACGGCATACGGAACTTATGACAAGCGGGCTAGCACAAAGTTGGCCGGGTTCCTGTGCGTTGTTCGATGACAGATGCTTAGATCTGTAACGGTGCGAGATTTAGGATCGGACATATTCCGTGCCGAAGAATCTGGACATGCCGAGGTCAGGTGTTTATGTATCTTCTCCACACCTTTTCTTAACCGAGGAGTGCCTTGAATAATATGGTGGTTTGGTGTGGAGTTACTTGATCTGTCAAGAGATGAGATGAGCAGTTGGATTGGGGGAGATGTGAAGAAATACGCCGTTATTACTAAGCATTTGTAGTGAGAAATCTCCTTGCTTTTTTACTAAAGATCATATAAAGATGTTGTCAGGTTGCCTGTTTGTTGGCTGTCAAGTTACGGATAACACTGGTACAACGGTTGCAATGCTTGGCATATAATCGCGCACTAAGCTCATGACCAGTCATTGTTTGATATTCTGAGGAACAAGAAAAAATGAAAGTGTTGAAATGAGCGAATTTCAACAGATTATGACCTGACCATTGGAGACCACTCTAGCTAAGCACTTTGACCAATTTATAGCCCCTACTTCTCCCTTCCCTTTGGCTTGCATTGCCTGACCCAACTATTAACCCTTAACACGATACTCGTTTGGGTCTTCTTATCACGCCCGCATAAGCAATTATGAGCCGCATAGCAATCGAAGCCCTGGAGAGGTTCCATCTCCACGCACTCAAATAACACTCTATTGAAATCACCGACTCTTGTTACAATCTATTCTACCAACAATGACCCACCACAAGAACAACAACAAAGATAACCACGACGACGAGCTCTACATTGAGGTGTACCAAAAGTACCTGGAGAAGGCCCAGCGTCTAATTGAGGAGCACAAGGTGCTGGTGGTGGCACTGTCTTGGTCGGATGCGTGTGAGGAAATTAAAACTTGCCTTAAGACCATCAAGGGCGAGCTGGAGCCTTACTATCTGGAATTGGACAAGGAGGAGGCCATGGACCGAGTCGAGCTGCAGAAGGCCTTTGTCGAGATTACTTCTAGCAACGCCATTCCATCAGTTTTTGTCAAGGGCAAACATATTGGATCTGGAGAGGAGGTGATTGAGCTTTTCCACGACAAGAAGCTCTCTGAGGTTCTGGCCAAGGCTGGCATCGAGCTTCCCAAATAACAAATGAATAGAATGCGATTGACTGTATAATAATAGAAAATGGGAGGGGAGCCAAGCCTAGAGACCTAAGCCTAGAGACCTAAGTCTAGAGACCTAAGTCTAGAGACCTACAAAGCCTAGAGACTTACCGTACCAGGCACCCTAAAGTTGCCCCTCAAGACCCTTACTCTGGGCGTCCTTTCGTTCCTCCCAAACAGTCTTTCCACTGCAGGAACACACAGTCTTATCGTTCTCCCATACGCCTGCACTTCGGGCAATAACACCCACTAGAGCGTGAGGCTTGACAACATCAGGACTAGTAGAAACGGCCATTCCTCGGCCAATGAGACTGGAAATCTGGCACTCAGACTTGACAAAGGCCTGGCCAGAAAAGAGTCCAGATGCACCGTCAGACTCGTTCACCTCCACGCTTCCCAGAGCCTGATACACGCCTCCTAGACTCTGAGGCGCATTGGAAATATCTCCACTGACTCGAATGCTAGGGTAGTAAGTGCCCTTGGGAAGACCATTGAGAGTAATATCAATAAGGGCAAGGGTCTTGGAAACACTCACGATTCGAGCTAGACCCTTGATAGGCTGAGCCTGGTCCTCTGGAGCATGGCTTTCCAGAATGCAAACGGCTGCCGAGTTGGGCTGGCCCGTTCCTCGAACAATAGCGTCTTTTCCGATATTCTGAACGGCCTTGACGATCTGGGAGGGAGCAGAAGTGCCGGTGACGCTAATGAGCTGCTCTAGCAGCTTGCAATCGACGGACTCGATGCCTTGGACGTTGGCAAGAGCCTGCTTGACGGAATCACAGCACGACTCGCACTCCAAAGGAACAGCAAATGTAGTCTATGTTAGTAAGGAGGGGGGAAGATGAGGTGGGGGAAGTGGTGATGAGATAACGGTTCTGGTTGCTAGTTTTCGTTTGCTTCCTACTCACAGTAAATGACATCAGGGCTGAGGAAAAAGTGGCGTGAATGTCATATCACGCGGGGTTGATCTATATGAAGAAACTCAATTTCACACACACTTCTTTGGTTTGTCAGCATGGCGGAATCCAAACTCCAAGGGTGGGACTCATAATCTAAACGCTTGATTAATTACAGGGGTGGAATAGTGAGATGAGACTTACACGTAGAGACAAGTCCAGACGATCATGTATCACTTTGAGACATTAACTGGAAAATCGAAACTGGATGATACGTGCAAGTAATTACTGCGGTCCTCAATGCTCTGCTGTATCCCCATTCCTGCTTTTGCTGTTCCCATTCCCTGCTTGTCAGCTGCTTGACTTCCTTCTCATCTCCCAAGCTCATACATCGACTTTTATGCACTCGTATCTTGGACTCGTAGACTGTAACCTAATACCTCCACGTCATGTTCTCGAGAATCCAGCAGAGCGTCAAACAGTTCACAGATGAACTAGATGGCGCCGTCAAAAACGCCCAGAACCAGCAGGCCGCGGCGGCACAACAACAGGCCGAAGAGCGCAAGAAAAAACTCATGAGCTACAAGACTCCAGACGTTGAACGCATGGAGCTCGATGACAACGGGTCCTCAACTCCATCTGCTGAAGGAGGAGCTGCTGAAGGAGAGACTCCAGCGCAAACAGAGCCCGAAGAGTATATCATTGACACTCTTCCCGTTCCCGATAAGGTCAAATCTCATCTTCGAAAGTTCCAGCGGTATGAAGCAAAGTACCCTGATCTTCTCAAGGCTTATAGAGTGGAGAAGAAAAAGTCCGAATTGGTAAAGAATATGGTGGAGGATTTCGAGCGCGTTTTGCAGGAACGGACTCCCTGTTCTGGTCTCAATGAACCCCAGGCTCTCGTTGAGTACCTTGAGAACCTCAATCTCAAGAGTGACATGCAGAGTAATGAGCTTCGTTCATTGTCTTCAAAGGTCGATACACTCAAGAAGGAGGTTGATAGCACCAAAAGTAAAGATCAGGACACCATTGAGAAGCTAGAGAGTGATGTGGCTCGACTCACTTCTGATCTGAAGGATTTGGAGGCTGAGAATACCAAACTCAAGGAGTCTGGACCTGTGGAATCAAAGCCTGTTGATTCGAAAAGTGAAGCTCGAGCTGAACTGGAGCTCAAGGATGCAAAGTTGGCTGAATTGCAGACTAAATTGGATGGTCTGAAGACCAAGGTGGGAGAGATGGACAACCTCAAGGCTCAGGAAGATAAGGTGAAGGTTCTTGAGAAGGAGCTCCAGGCCGCTAAGACTCAGGCTAAGGAAGCTGAAGAGAAGGTCAAGTCTGCTGAAGAGAAGATCAAGGCTGCCGAGGACAAGGCCAAGGCTGCATCAGAAGAGGCCAAGGCTGCATCGGAACAGGCTGACAAGTCTACAAATGGCAAGGACTCTGAACTCAAGAGTCTCACTGCTGAACTGGACAAGATCAAGGACCAGAACAAGATTGCATCGGAAAAGCATACCAGCGAAATCTCCAGCTTGAAGGAGCAGCTGGAAAAGTCCAAGTCTGCATCAGAGGAGCTGGAGGCTGTACGAAAGGAGCTTTCTGATGCCAAATCTGCTGCTTCCAAAGCTGACGCTGAGCTCAAGGAGAAGCTGGCTGAGATTGAAAAGTCCAAAACCAATTCTGTTGATTTGGAAAAGCTCAAGGCTGATCATAAGGAGGCCACTGACAAGGCTGACCAGATTGCCAAGGATCTGGAAGGCAAGTCTAAGCTACTGGAGAGTTTCCAGAAGAAACTGGGTGATGCTAACAAGGCCAAGGAGAAGCTGGAGAGTGAACTCGAGACAGCCAAGGCCGAGGCTGCATCTGCTGCCGCTGCCGCTGCTAGTGCTGCTCCTGCTACTACTGCCGGTGGAAAGGGCAAGAAGGGTAAGAAGGGAGGATCTCCTGCTCCTGACAATAGTGCTCAGATCAAGCTGCTGGAAGACGCCAAGCAGAAACTCGAGAAGGATCTTGCTAACGAAAAGTCAGAGGTGGAGAGTCTACGTGATCAGCTCAAGGAGATTGGCAATGATCTTGTCGAGGCCCAGAAGGCCAACAAGAACAGTGCTGCCAAGGATGAGTTAGAGGCTGTTCAGAAGAAGCTCACCGAGAAGGAAGAGGAAGTTGAAGAGCGAAAGAAGGATGTGGCTGAGCTCAAGAAGGAGCTTGAGGAGCTCAAGACCCAATCTTCAAAATCTTCTGAGGATGCAAAGTCCGTTGAGACTGCTAAGGCTGATCTTGAGAAGGCTAACAAGGAGCTTTCTGACGCATTGGCCAAGGGTAAGACTTCTGAAGATGAGGTTGCAACTCTCAAGAAGGAGGTTGAGTCGCTTAAGAAGGATCTTGCTACTGCCAAGGAATCGCAGGATGTGTCCAAGACTATGTCCGAGGAGCTGGAGAGTCTGAAAAAGGAACTGAAGACCACCAAGGACAAGCTTGCTGAGGCCGAGAAGACCACCACAGAGCTCAAGACCACCAAGAAGGAAGTCGAGGAGCTGAAAAAGAAGCTGGAGACCACCGAGCAGCATCTTTCTGCTGCCGAGGATTCTCATGCTCACTCTGCCAAGCTCAGTCAGGACCGTTTCAAGGAGCTCGGTAATACCAAGGAGCAGCTTTCCAAGCTGGAAGAGCAGTTGGGATCTGTCAAGGCTGAGCTGAAGATTGCCAAGGACGCCGAGGCTACTCTTGCTAAGAAGACTGCTGAACTAGAGAAGCTGGCTGCTGCCGAAACCAAGCTCAAGAAGGATCTTGCTGCTGCTACTGCTGCTTCTTCTGACTGGGAGTCCAAGTTCAAGGAGGCTGAACTTCGATGTAACAAGGTCGAGACCCGTATTACTACTCTCAAAACTACTCAGACCCGACTGGAGAAGGAGAAGAAGGACGCTGTCGCCGAAAAGGCTGCTCTGGCTACCCGTGTCGAACAGCTTGAGAAGGAACACTCTGCATCTTCTGAATCCGTTTCCAAGTGGACTCGAGAAAAGGCTGCTCTTGAGAAGGAGCTGACCGAGGCCACCAACGAGGCTAAGATCAAGGAGGCTCAGAAGGACCATGCTCTTGGCGAGGTGACCGAACTCAAGAGCCAGATGGAGGAGGTTGCTATGCGAATGAGAGAGGTTACTTCTCGATGCGAGTCCCTGGAAGATGAGGTGTCTGATGCTCACAAGCTGTTACAGGAACGAACCCGAGAGACTACCACCATGCGACGTCTTCTTAACGAGACTGAGGACGGTAGTGAAACCAAGATTCGAGATTTGCAGGAGCAGATTCGAGCTCTCACTGACGAGAAGGACCAGCTGGAAGCTAGTGCTGCCCAGTCATCTAGACGAAGACAGCGTGAACTTGAAGAGGCTCGAGCCAAGACTCGAGAGCTTCAGCATGATGCCGAGGAGTTGCGAGCTGATAAGGAGCGGGCTCTCCGAGACCTCCAGGCTCTCAAGTCTTCTCGAGAGTATGCTGACAAGGAGTCCAAGAGCGCTCAAGAAGATATGGAGGAGGCTAATGGAGTCATTCAGAAGCTCCAGGCTGAGCGAAAGGTGGTCGATGGACGTCTCAGTGAGTCTGAAGCTACAGTTCTGCGTCTGAAGCAGGCTGTCGATGATGCTCAGCAGCGAAATGACAAGCTGCAGAAGCAACAGAAGATTCTCAACGAGGATATCATTGCTCTTCAAACTGAGAAACATAGACTGGAAGGTAACCAGATCAGCAGCTCACAGCGCCCTGCTACTTCTCCTATTCAGTCTAGAAGATCATCTGTGGCTTCCAACACTTCATCGCAGACACCTACTCCGGCAGCTGCTACTAACACCGCTTACATCAAAAACGTGCTGCTTGGATTCCTGGAACACAAGGAGCAGAGACAGAACCTCCTGCCAGTCATGTCTACACTGCTGGAGTTCAAGGACGGAGAGGAGGAGAGATTCTGGGCCGCAATTAGCTAGTGGAGGAGGACATTGCAATACTATACCATAGATTTTGATAGATTACATGTCGAAGATTTTTTGTACATACCGTGGATACACACACTGTACCGTTAGCAGGATAAACTACAATCACTCATCGATGTAATGATTTACTACATTCACTTTATATATTTATGCCCTATTTTTTCAGCAATGGCGTCAACAGTGCCAACGCCCTCAATACTAGGATGCTCGGCGGCCACGGCGGGGCTGGTTGCCCAGTCGAGCTGGGTCCTGGTACCACTGGGTCTGGCCCACGCACTCTGCAACAGTGAGCTGGTTGGGTCCTAGAGCTTTAGCGACATCAAGACCAACATTGACAGTCTTGATGGTGGTGTCGTGCTCAAGAATCAGACCCCAGCCTCCACCCTCTCGTTTCCAACCTTCGACTTCCTCGACAACCTCAGGCGAGGTCTTGACTCCGGCGTTAACCTTCCAATCAAACGTGTCTCTGTCCCACAACACAGACTGCATGCCCAGCATTCGCACGATAGCACGGATTCGGTTGTCAATGGAGCCATAGGGGGGACGGAAGTAACGGGGAATGATACCAGCGGTAGCATTCATGGCCCAGTTGGTCCACTGTAGCTGAGCGACAATTTCTTCGTTGCTGAGAGACGCAAGATTAGGGTGAGACCATGTATGACTGGCCAGGAGGTGACCCTGACGATGTTGTTCTCTGAAGATCTCTGGGAACCGGACCACATTGACACCCTGGACGAAGAAGGTGGTTTTCGAGGGCAGCATCTCCAGCAGTTTTGGGGTGCTAGGACTGGGGCCGTCGTCGAATGTTTGGGATATCTTGTTGCAGGTTCGAATGTCGTCGTAGGCGATACACAAATGGCAGTCGAAAGAGCAGGCTGTCCGTTCGACTCCGTCACAAACTCCGAGTTCTCGCTTCGCAATGTGGTTGGGAACGGTAGCTAGGTCAACGTAGTCCAGCGGAATGTAAGGGGGGTTTTCCTGAGGCCAGGCTGTCAGGCCTGTGAAGGCTGCCAGCCACGGGGGGAAGGGCTCAGCAGCCATAATGGACTGCTGAGGATCAAGAGAGCCGCTCTGGGCGGAGCAGGGGGCCCACCATTCGTTCTCTTTGTGTTGCAGGAGATCTTCGACCGTGAAGTTGGCCTGAGTGGCAGCGGGCAAGACGAAAAGAATCAGCGCCCTCCAGTTCTGTGTTAGTAGGGAATGACGGGATGAGTGTGGTGGGTATCACATCTCGGGGTATCAGCAAAGGTATCTACCATTATCTATCATGGAGTGGCGGAAAGCGTATGACTGTCGACGAAGAAGAAGAAAGGAGAGGGGAAGAGGGAGAGTTAAATCACACAGAGTATTGTGTGGTGGGCCGACAAGGTTATGTGGAACATCAGATATTGGAAGCACGTTTTGGTAACCATTTCGTAGAAGCTTAAGTAAATGTAACTAATGGGATGTAGGGTGGAAATGCAACGAAAAGAGACGACTGCTTTGACAGTGGTCAAGAAAAGAAGAGCATCAAAAAGAGGACCAATAGAGGACCAAAAGCGCACCAAATTGCACACGTTCTGTTTGGTGTCTTTCTCAACCCCCGGTTTTAATTACATACAAAATATTACACACGTGGACCTGGTTTTAGGCTGGTTTTGGATCTTTTAGGTCTCCCCCTTGAACACCATTTTCATGAGCACGATTTTAGAGTGATGTGGCGAATGACTTTAAAAACCCTAACCATATGGATATTTGTAATGTATTGACATGGATTTAGTAAGTCGAGAAGAAGCAACCACATAAAGAAGTGATTACAAATATTCAGACTAACAGCCAAAGCCGTGTAACTTCGCAAACACGCTCCTTGCTCTCTAACAGCAACCAACAACTCGTCAGACTGTCTCACTGACAATTAAAACGGCGTACAGATAAGCTGCAGAGTTATCAGATTAGCATAACCACCCGATTGAAAAGTTCGACCCACCGTTGCACCCAACATTCACGTTCAAGCCCACGCCCCCAGATGACTATCACGCTCAGCGAGAAGAAACTGCCCACCAAGGTGGATGGAACCCTGGCGGGTCTTCCGGACCTGATTCTCGGAGGAGCTGTCTTCAACTACATCTACAAGGCAGACCCCGAGAACATTCCTGCCACGGCCATGGTGGATGAAGCCTTCTCCAAGGGAATGAGCGCTATTGACACCTCTGCTTACTATGGACCCAGCGAGGTGATTCTGGGCGGTGTGCTGGACAAACTGAAGGAAAAATGGCCTCGAGAGAGCTACTATATCTGTACAAAGGCTGGTCGAGTGTCTCAGGATGAGTTCGACTATACCAAGGAAGGTATTCGAGCTAGCGTTGAGCGATCTCTGGAAAGACTTCATACCACCTATGCTGATGTTGTTTATGTTCATGATGTCGAATTTAAACAGCCTGAAGATATTCTGGAGGCTGTTACTACTCTTCACGAGATGAGAAAGGAGGGCAAGATTCGGTATGTCGGAATCAGTGGGTACCCTGTGAAATTCTTGGCTAGCATGTGCGAAATGCTGCGAGATCAGGAAGTACCTGTAGACATCGTTCTCAGTTACTCCAACATGTGTCTTCAGAACACCCTTTTGCTGGAGAGCTTGGACCGATTCAAACTGGCCGGTGTTCAAAAGGTACTCAACGGATCCCCTCTGTCCATGTCCCTGCTGAGATCTCAACCTACTCACGCTTTCCACCCTGCTCCAGAGTCTCTCAACAAGGCTGTGGAGAAGGTAGTGGAGTATACCCAGAGCCAGAACGTCGAGCTTGCCGATCTGGCTCTTCGATATGCATTTGCCAAGTTCCCTGGAGGCACCGTTATTGGAGTTTCAACTGTCGAGGAGCTGGAGGCGGCTCTGGACAACTACTGGCTAGCAAAGAGTGAGTCTGTCTCAGATCAAGAAATGTTCGACCAGGTTAAAAGCCTATACGGGGACCAGTGGAACCTGACATGGACCAGTGGCAATATCGCTGGAGATGTTTAACGGTGTATTATAGAAATAGAAATAGATAACTAACGATTATGGCATGATATTATGAAGCCTGATCTCAGAATTTGAACCAACTACAGACTTGTACAACAATTACGGCACCGGTACACCACTTTTCATGCTATATACGTATTTATTGTTATTTACTTTGTTCATTTTTCATCTCGGTGTTTTTTTTTCTTGTCTCACTCCTTTTCTATTGCAAGCTCATTCTCGGATCTCGTCTCAAACAATCTTGACGGGGATGGGAGGAGTTCCTCGGGACTTGAGAAGCTCGACTTCATGCTCTTTATCTGCTAGCTTCAGCGTCAGATCTCTCAGTTTGTTTTTCAGCATTTCATTTTCCTGCTTGAGTTTTTCGTAGTCTTCTCCACACACCGATGCTCTTCGAATGGATCCTCTCCGTTCAAACTGACGTCCCTGGTCCTGGTAAGAGACCGTGCTGGAGACTGAAGACAGCGACGATGACGACACCGAGTTGGGAATGTTGTAGGCCGAAAATACAGACGCTGTGCTGGTTGGCGAAACCCCGTACTCCTCAGGCCCGCCTGAGAGCGAGGCCTTTCGAAAGTGGTTGACACTCTGGCCGTCCACTCCCGAGCCTCGTCTGTCCTTGAGCATGTTGATTTCTCGCTGTAGTTTGTTGAAGATGGCCTCCTGCTCGGTCTCCATGGTCAACATGTCGACCCCCGAGGAGGGAATGGTAGCCCCTGAGACCAAGGGGGTGCTGACCGAGTTTCGTCGGGACGACGAAGCTCTAGGAACAGCCACGGCAGGGGAGGTGGAGATGGAGATGGGGCTGGTGACGCTGGAACGGCTTCGTCGATGCATTGTGAGAGATTTGGGGATTGTGACTAGGTATGTGGCGTGTGTGGGTATGTGTTTTTTTTCTTTGAAAGTCTGGGGGTGAAACCAGTGCTGGAAATGAGTTATTCGCTTTAGCTCTTTGTGCTTCGGGGGGTGTGCTGTTTCAGGGTCGAGTGTGGGGGTAGTGAAGCGGTAATGTAGGGAGTGACTGGGGGGTGTGTGTCAGGAGAGAGAGCTGTTGTGGGGGTGCTGGTTTATCTGGTTGTTTTTTCTCAGAAGACCAGTGTCGTCGACAGAGGGGTAAAGCTGAGACACGGACTGGATTTGATCGGCGGGGAAATAAGTGTGGGTGGGTTGGGTTGTATAATATAGCGAAGTGTAATACAACGTCCCAAGAAGAGGCGACAGAAAGTGTGGTGCGGATTATGTGTGTTTTGGTGTGGATAAGCTAGCCTAAACTGAAAAAGCGCACTAGGCCCTGGAGGATGTCGATTTGTATATATACTCTTTTCTGACCTCCATCGGGCTTTTTTCTTGCCACGGTTGCTTGCTTTGCACACCCGCACTGCCCCGCCAGTATTTTATCAAGAAACGTAAAGAAGACCTGCGTTGAAAATGCACCCCCGTGCAGCCAGGCTGTAGATTGGGGTGTGGGCCGCACACGTCCCCACATTTGAAGCATTAACAAAGCGAGCAAGTAAATTTAAATTGGCTGTTATTATAGATTTACAACTCACTTCTCCACTGGGCTGGAACCTGGTCTGGGGGGGGATAGGGTATACGATGAGTGTTTAGACAACGTGCAAAATACTTCTAGACTAGGCTACCAGCACTGGTACGGGTTCTGGTACTGAGCCAAATCCACACGTGTATTTATCTCTTATAGTCCCGGAACCACGCCTGAAAGAAGAAGCATAGCCCGGGGAGGGTTTCTGGGCATGGAATGTGAAAAGCTACAATTTGGGGCATGCGACAAAAGGTCATTTTACAGAGCCAGATAGGCAAGAAATAGGGGGCCAAGGGATACGTCAAGGACTCGGTTGCAGCTAATTGCGGCATGGAGGCATACCAGTCATAATTCTGCTCCAGATATTTTTAGTTGTGGATCGTCAAGTGGCGTAATAAGAGCCAAACTGAATAATCTTGTCAGATACCAAACCCCAGTCGAAACGTGTCTCGAAAGAAGAAATCCAAACCGAGATAACGCTTCTAGAATACACTCTGGAGGTCCGCAAAAAAGGCAAGAGTGGAATTTTGATTTGCCCGGAGAAATACGTCAGAAAATGCCCGCTTTTGGGCTGCTCATGAACAGCTGACAGACTGCACCGGAAACGCCATTTTAGATAAGCCGCCACGCGCACCGTACGCAGGGGTCTCCACGTGTGTATTTGGCGGTGGCACCCACCTTTTCATACGACTTTTATTGCACATACGATACATAACCCATTCCGGCGCTCCTACTTTTGGATGTCAGATAAAGCTTACGTAATGCTCCCAGAGAAAGAAAGATAGACACGATGGCATGAGACCTTGCATCAAAACAAACAGCGCCCGTATTCGATATACCTAACTGGACATCCATGCGAAGGATCAATATCAATGCTAGCGTGGCATTGTGGACCGTGTTCACCGTCCTAACGATATGGATTTCCTTTGCTCTACACCAGCCTGACGTTCAGTCGTGCGATGTAGCGCGGAAATGGATCTCCACCGCCCATATTGAAGGTTTCGACTCCAAGCATTCGCGATTTGCGGAAAAGTACTCCTTGCATTTGATAAGAGCCTCCCAGGACCCTATCTCGTTGCCTATTCAACCATCGGGGGTACCTGTCATTTTCGTCCATGGAAATGCGGGAGGGTTTCGTCAGATTGGACCTTATACTGATATGGTGAAGGAGCTCAATGAGGAGCTAGGACTACTAACCAAGGGGGATGCTGGGACGGAATTCGACGTGTTTTCGATCGACTTCAACGAGGCGTATTCTGCTCTACATGGACGTACTCTTCTGGACCAGGCAGAGTATCTCAATGATGCCATTGTTTACATCTTAGAGCTGTATAAACAGAACCAGAAGGAGGGATTGCAGGTTCCAGAATCAGTGATTGTACTGGGCCATTCAATGGGAGGAATTGTGGCTCGTGTTGCTGTTACTTTGGAGAATTATAGACCTCAAAGTGTCAATACTATCATCACTCTGGCATCTCCTCATCTTATTCCTGCTGCCACCTTTGATGCTGATATCACCAAGGTCTACCATTTGGTCAATGACTATTGGAGAGCAGCTTTTGCTGAAGGAGATACAGACGACAATCCTCTCAGAGATGTCACCATTGTATCTATTGCTGGAGGCAAGAGTGATACTATGGTTCCCTCAGATTACGTGTCTCTGGACTCTCTGGTTCCTGCTACCAATGGTCTATCCACTTTCACCAACTCAATTGCAAGAGTATGGACTGGAATTGATCATGATGCAGTCATGTGGTGTCATCAACTTCGACGACAAGTAGCATCAGCATTGTTCCATATTGTTGACCCTAATGTTCCAGGTCAGACAAAACCTCGAGATGTACGAATGTCTACATTCCACAGAAGTTTTTCAGGCTCACAGTCTCTGTCTAGTGCTATGCAGGACTTTGTCGATATCAAAGCTACTCCTCTGAGAGATGGTGTTCAGCAGAAACTTGCCCCTGGTTTTTACTGGGGTCGAAACATCCAGATGTTGACCAACCATGTTATCAATTATGACTCCAAGATTGATCTCTACGAGCGAAAATCAGGAAGTCTACTGAAAGCATGGCAATGTCGATCGAGACAGGGCTCTTCTTTCCGACAATGTAAGAGAATCTACCCTCTTTTGGTTCCTGGAGTTAATGATTCAGTGTTGTCGCATGTCTCGGTCAATGGAATTCTTCTTTTGGACATTTCTGAGGAAGCTAGTGAGTCTGGAGACTGGATCAATATCGATGAGACATCTGTTTCCGCTGCCCCCTTCAACATCTATGGAAATACTGTCTTTTCCACAACCAATATGGTGTCTCAAGATATCGCATTCCCAGCTCTCACGTCTGGTCTAATCTCTTACAAAGTGTACACTTCTGGACAAGTTGGACTCGTAAGACAGTACATGGGACGGAACCACCCTAGTCGAACTTACGACTCCAAATTCCTTGTTCCACATTATCAACGAGTGGACATTTCGTTCCATGGAGATGGGGCACCCTTTGTGCCTTTCAAACTGAAGAATCCTACAAAAACAGACATGTCTACAAAGTCGTACATGTCTCCTCTACACCTACAAGTGTTTGGACAGGGTAAGGTTGTCATTTCTGTCGACTATGTTGGTTCCCTGGGTAACCTCTTTATGAGATACAGAACTCTGCTGTTTTCTCTCCCTACAGCTGTTCTTTATGCTGTTCTTCTGTTACAGTTTTGGAGATACTACCATTCAGGACCAGATGCCAAGTTTTTGTCTGTTCGAGACGCCACTGGCATCTTCATCAAACAGTACCTCTCTTGGGCTTGTCTTGCTGTAGCTGGTCTCAGTTTCTTGCTCAAGTACGAGTTCATCAGAGACTGCCTTCATTTCATCCAGATTCCTGCCACTGGTGCAAGTAAGAGTTACGAGATTGAAACCTTTTACGGATCACTGTACACTCATATTGATCTGTTTCTGGGTATCAGTGGTCCCATTGGTGTCGTTCTAGCACCATCTTTCCTTGCTCTGGCTACAGGTATTGTTGTGGTAGTCACTGAAATTGTCATTGCTGTGACTACACTTGCATCTCTAGCCATCTCAAAGGGACGACGAAAGATGTCTCCACTTGATACTCCTAAAATCGTGGCTATTGAGAGCTCTACAGATCCTATCGGGGACCTACTTCACAAGAGAACCGTCATCATTGCTCTGCTAGCTCTCCTGGTGCTGCTCTTTGTCCCCTACCAACTCGCATTTGCACTGGCTACTGCTTCTCTACTTGCTTTGACAGCTTACTTTGACTCTGAGGAGTCCTTCTCTGCATCTCATGACCTCTCCACATCTCTATACGCCAACAGACAGGCTCAAGAAAAGGTGGGGTCGTTCATCAACTACGCCACCACCATGTGTGTGGTCATGATCTGGACTACACTCGTAAACATCCCTGTTTTGGCAGTGTGGGTCCAGGGTATGGTTTTTGGAAGATCCACCATCTTTTCCTCACATCACAACCTGCTCTCTATTCTTCCTACACTGCTATTCATTGAGAACCTGTCATTCCGAAGAATGCCTGAACGAGGTTTCCCCTTTATCACGTACATCATTCTCGGATACGCCTGTTTCAACTGTGTAGCCTACGGAATGATGCATGCCTTCATGGTCCATCACTGGTTCAACCTGCTGGCTGGTTGGCTCCTCTTTGCCTCCTACAAACACAACTCCACCATCCTCAAGGAAAGCCGCATTGAGTAGCGCTTCCTTGGTGACAAAATATAGATTGATAGAATGTTTCCATGGCACATGTCATGTTTCAACAACCGTATACGAAGACAACCAGGTACCCTGTAAGAATAGGTTGTCACTATACGATGCGGCTACGGCAGACTACCAGGTAGAGATCTCCACCCTGGAATGTGACACTACCCCTTAAAATGTCCACCTGATCACACCCGTCGCGTGACCTTACAGTAAGACATCTTAGCAAAAGATGGCAAGTCTAACGAAATTTACGAACCATACAATGTATCGCATCATTATTAGTCCACGGTTATAGTTGCCTTATCCGTTTGGAAGCAATACTGTACGGAAGTCTGAGTGAACTCGTTCAGTGCCCCAAAAAGCAGATAATAAAAATTGACGAGTACAATATGTACATACTCGTATCGCACCCAGATGGCAGCTATACACGCCCTTACCACCAATTGAGGCCTTTTCCAATTTGAGGGGATCTATCCCCTCTTCATTATAGCACCCTTGAGACAACCTCGTGAGTTGAAATGTAACATCCCAACGTCTTTATTTGAAACATCCTTCTCAACACCCCTTCCCAACATCCCTTCTCACCTGTTACATAGCACACTCCAAATACAGTCTGATGACGCGTTGAGTTGCCCAATCAAACCCTTGTCCATGTGGGCCTCATGTATGTCGCATTGCTTAGTCAATTCGCTTAGGCAGCCGGCGACATTATCGCAGCCCTAACCCCATACTTCCCGTTTGGGCCAAAATGGACCCGGTCTTTTTTCGTTACTCGGCTCCAGACCTTTACTCAGGTCAGCTCAGAGTCTGCTCTGAACGTGCACCTCCATGACCTCGGCCACAACATGCGCCCTAGGTTAATCGTCGGAGAGCTCAACTTTTGCAAATGCTGCAAATTTTTCGTCAGAGCACTTATGGGCGGCACGGTGGGCCTTAGCTGGATTCGGCGACGCCTGCCGTTAGCGTCCAAGTGAAGTTCTGAGACCGGAACAACCTTTGCAACGGTTTTTCCGAAGAGGGCTCGAAAAATAATTGCGGGTAGGCTACGTCTGGCAGGAAGGGCTGAGCCTTTTTATTGAGTCATGCAGGATCCAGAGACATGGTAAGATGGATATTAGAAGAGATTAGGGAGTTACAAGGTGGGGAAATTGTTGAAAAATTGACTAAGCGTTTCTAATACACCCCAAGAACCCACCTTACTAATCTTACACCTCTCTTCCTCTCACATGTTGTGTTATCGTCGATCATATCTTGTTGTCTCTACAGAGATCTAGGTCAGTCAAGCTTCACCCTGCAACTCAAAGAAAGTCATCGTTTTCCCCACCTGCGTATCTGTTTGTAATTGAAACAACAGCTGCAATGAGATATATAAACTACTTCATACACCACCAGAACCCTCCTGTTCTCCCCAACAAGTATTTCGTCTTGATAGACCCTGTGTGGTGTCAATATGGTCTAATTGCTGATTTAGCCCCATTTTGAAAAAATTAAGCTTCCTGTGCCTATGTACATATTGTCAGTGTGGTCTGTATCACTGAGTGCAGCATGAAAGGCGCTGAGTCGGCCGACCTGGCGGAGATTTAGTGGTTTTAAATGGTTCAGAATGTTTGGTCACGTGTCGAGATTGGTTATGAGTTCACAGGTCACGTGATTTAAGGCCCTTTTTGTCCCCAAAAACGCCCCTTTTACCGTCCTACTCTGGCAAATAACCTCCGCAAGATACAACAGAAAGTGACACATCGAGAAGGTGCCAAAACTTAATTAGGCGGAGGTTAAAGTATGAAAATATTCTCTGGAGTCATCTCTTAGCTAACTACAACCCCAGTCTACCACTACCTATGACCATGTCGCGTCTGGTTCGACGGCTTCCTGCCCGAATTCCCTCGTTGCGAGTGGCCCATTCGCTCAGCTTGTCTGCTCTTCGTCATTATGCCACTGCCACCAACATTGATGGTAAGCAAATGGCCAAGGACATTCGACAAGAGCTCCACAATGAGATCAAGCAGATCCAGGCCAAAAAGCCCCATTTCCAGCCCAAGCTCATCATCATCCAGGTCGGAGAACGACCCGATTCCAGCGCCTATGTGCGTATGAAGCTCAAGGCTGCTCGAGAAGCTCAGATTGACTGTGAGCTGCGAAAGTTCTCTGAAGATATGGCGGAGGAGCATCTTTTGGAGGAATTGGATCTCCTGAACGATGATCCTTCCGTCCACGGTATTCTGGTCCAGCTGCCTCTTCCCAAACACATCAACGAGACCCGAATCACCGACTCTGTTATCACTGCCAAGGACGTTGATGGTTTCGGTCCTCTCAACGTCGGAGAGCTGTCCAAGCGAGGTGGAGACCCTGCCTTTGTTCCCTGTACTCCCAAGGGAGTCATGGAGATGCTGGATCGATCTGGCATTGAGCTTCGAGGCAAGAACGCCGTTGTTATCGGCCGATCTGATATCGTCGGTACTCCCGTTGCCTCTCTTCTCAAGGGCGCTGATGCCACCGTCACCGTCTGCCATAGATACACCAAGGATCTTCCTGCCATTGTCAAGAACGCCGATGTCGTGGTTGCTGCCATTGGAGCCCCCAACTTTGTCAAGGGCGAGTGGCTCAAGCCTGGCGCGGTGGTTGTCGATGTCGGTATCAACTACGTCAAGGACGAGACCAAAAAGTCTGGCCAGCGACTGGTTGGAGACGTTGACTTTGACTCTGCCAAGGAGGTTGCCTCCTTCATCACCCCCGTCCCTGGAGGAGTGGGTCCCATGACTGTTGCCATGCTGGTCAACAATGTGGTTACTGCTGCTAAGCGACAGTCTCTGGAGCAGCAGAAGATGCAGGTCAAGCCTCTTCCTCTCAAGCTGCGATCTCCCGTTCCCTCCGATGACGCCATTTCTCGAGCCCAGATCCCCAAGAACGTTAAGACCGTGGCCAAGGAGGCTGGTCTGACCGAGCATGAGTTTGAGCCTTATGGAGCCTACAAGGGTAAGGTGTCTCTGACCACTTTGGATCGACTCAAGGACCGAAAGGACGGAAAGTACGTTCTGGTCGCTGGTATCACTCCTACTCCTCTTGGAGAGGGTAAGTCCACCACCACTGTTGGTCTGGTTCAGGCCATGTGTGCTCATCTCGGCAAGCTGGCTTTTGCCAACGTTCGACAGCCCTCCATGGGCCCCACTTTTGGTATCAAGGGTGGAGCTGCTGGAGGAGGATACGCCCAGGTCATTCCTATGGACGAGTTCAACATGCACCTGACTGGAGATATTCATGCCATTTCTGCCGCTACCAACCTGCTGGCTGCTGCTATTGACACCCGAATGTTCCACGAGTCTTCTCAGAAGGACGCCGCTCTCTACAAGCGACTGGTTCCCTCCATCAAGGGCAAGCGCGAGTTCATTCCCTCGCAGCTCCAGCGACTCGAAAAGCTCGGAATCAACAAGACTAACCCCGACGACCTGACTGATGAGGAAATCAGCAAGTTTGTTCGACTTGATATCGATCCCGAGACCATCACCTGGAAGCGAGTTGTGGACTGCAACGATCGACTTCTGCGAGGAATCACTGTCGGAGAAGGTCCCAGCGAAAAGGGCCGAACCCGAGAGACCGGATTCGACATTTCCGTCGCCTCCGAGTGCATGGCTATTCTTGCCCTTTCCAACTCTCTCGCCGATATGCGACGACGACTTGGAAACATGGTGGTGGCCTCTTCTCGAGACGGTCTGCCTGTTACCTGTGACGATATTGGAGCTGGAGGAGCTCTCACTGCTCTGATGAAGGATGCTATCAAGCCCAACCTGATGCAGACTCTTGAGGGAACCCCTGTCTTTGTGCATGCCGGTCCCTTTGCCAACATTTCCATTGGTGCTTCTTCGGTTCTTGCTGACAAGATTGCCCTCAAGCTGGCCGGTACCAAGACCAAGGATGATGAGCCTGGATACGTGGTCACCGAGGCCGGTTTCGACTTCACCATGGGAGGAGAGCGATTCTTCAACATCAAGTGCCGAGACTCTGGTCTTGTTCCCGACGCTGTTGTCATTGTCGCTACTGTGCGAGCTCTGAAGCTGCATGGAGGAGGACCTGAGGTCAAGCCCGGAGCTCAGCTTGCTCCCGAGTACCAGAACGAGAACGTTGATTTGGTCACTGCTGGTGCCAAGAACCTGGGCAAGCAGATTGAGAACGCCCGATCTTTCGGTGTTCCCGTCGTTGTGGCCATCAACCAGTTTGCCACTGATACTCCTGCCGAGATTGAGGCTATCCGAGCTGCTGCTATCGAGGCTGGTGCTGCTGAGGCCATTGTCTCCAACCACTGGGAGAAGGGTGGAGAGGGAGCCATTGATCTGGCCAAGGGTGTTGTCAAGGTCTGTAGCCAGACTGATAACGTGGACAAGAACCCCAACTTCAAGTTCCTGTACGATATCAACACTTCTGCCGAGGAGAAGCTCAACACCATCGCCAAGGAGATGTACGGTGCCAAGGGCATTGAACTGTCTCCTCTGGCTCGAAAGAAGATTGATACTTACACTGCCCAGGGCTTTGGAAACCTCCCCATCTGCATTGCCAAGACCCAGTACTCTCTGTCACACGACCCTGCCCTTAAGGGTGTTCCCAAGGACTTTGTTGTGCCTATTCGAGACGTGCGAGCATCTGTGGGTGCTGGTTACCTCTATGCTCTGGCTGCCGACATTATGACCATTCCTGGTCTGCCCACTCGACCCGGCTACATGAACGTGGAGGTCGACTCCAAGGGCCAGATCGAGGGTCTGTTCTAAACACACACACAACGATCAAAAACACACAAAATTTTCAGGGGACGAAGGTGCTCAAGGCACCCATTTCAACATTATTAGACATTGTTCAACCTAACATTATACAGAGAATAGATTTTTAGATGTAATTGGAGTCGTAGAAGAGGTTCACCGCTCTCTTAGATGTAATTAGAGTCGTAGTAGAGGTTCACCGCTCTCGATAGATTTGTACAGAGCTGACGACTGTATTGGGGTCCTTTTGCAACCATTGAACGGTCGTTTTTTCATCGCCACTTTTAACTGCAGTGATCATCGAAGGGGCTTTGTGAAGACTTCTTATACTGACTTGGCCATCTTCATAAACAACAGCCAGACACCCCAGAGTCACAGGATCACTCTGAAAAGATCCTTGCAACTTCTCAAACAATGGACCAATGTCAGCATCTGCATCTCGAGCCTCAGATAACGCTTCAAGTATCCTTCCACTTAATCTCGAAGTGATAATGTCCTCTCCACATCCAGTAGTACAAACACCTATTGTTCTAGACCCCTTTTGTAAGCTGAATCCACATCCATAAGTAGCCACCGGTCCTATTCTTCCCTTGCTTTTCAAAATAGGACCTCCTGAAGACGTAGCAATGGCCATATGCTCTTTATCTCCAACAATAACACCCACTGTATCTTCTGGTACAGTTGTAGGTCTTTCTGCTGCAGTTTCCTCCAGCCGTTTCCACTTTTCCCATACCCTTTGAGCCTCTGGACTTTTGAGATTGATATCGTCTTTGACACCACCCAGATACGACTCAATGTTCTGTTGACCATGAATATGAACTGGTCTATGTCTTCCTAGAGGCAGAGAAGGAGCTGTGTATGATTCATGAAGCGCTTTTGCTGTCGATATAGGATACGACCGAGTCACTCCAGAGACACACGCTGGTCTCATACACTCAGTATCGATATATCCAGCATCACAAGCCACATCTCCATCGTCATCTAGTTGAGATCCATAACCAGCATTCACCAAAGGAGAGTCTTCCAGCACTCTGCAAGCGTTTACAGCCGCTTCTCCCACTGTTTTTCCTTCCTTGACATCGTTTATTGCCTGTTCACATGCCCTCTTTGCTAGCTTCTTGTATCGAGCGTAGTTTTCTTGTAGGTGTGTTCCTGCCCCTAGATGGAGGGCTACGTATACCATGAGGGGGGGAAGGTAGTGGGGGGTGTATATAGTCAGAGAATAACGATTTGTTTTGTAATACGAGGTCTTATGGCACTTTTTTGTGCTGCTTTCTCAGTATTGACCTGGGGTATCACTCAATTGTGGATGGTAGGAAGGGAACTTTCCAAGACAACTTCCACCGCGTGTATTGTCCCAACTAAAAAAGATTTGGTCAAGTATTTGGTTGGTTCCATAGTGAGCTTCTAGAGTCGTTGTCAGACGCCGAATAAGACGTGTAAACTCACAAAACACGCGATAAAAATATGAAAAAGACGTTGCAAGCATATTTTTGAAGTGACTGAGTAGGTCACCAGGTATATATGATCTTCCCTAACTACCCATCTTGTCTTCTAGCTAACCTCACTACCAGTACAAGCTCGAACCTTATCATCACCACACGTCATCACGACGCATCATAGTGAGATCTTCATCCTCCACGACCTAACCCATCACACAATGAACCCCTTTCGATTGGCCGCAATTGCGTCGACCGTGGCTCTGGCTGCCGCCGAGTGGGCCATCAAGGACGCAAAACTCACCGTGTCTGCCCGAGGAACAGAGCTCGTGTCTCTGCCCTTCACCAACGAGGCCGTTGATGCCGTTGTGCCTCCCGAGGCCAGTGTCGACATTGTCTTCTTCACCACAAAAAATGGCAAGTCTGCTGTGCCTCACCAGAGCATGGTGATCATTGCTGACGAAGCTACCGGTCTGGAGGCAAGTTACCCCGTTCTGGTGCGACCCAATGGACGAGGAAAGTTCGCTATCCCTCACTCTCGTCTACCACAGGCCCTGGTGGCTGCCCAGCGACCTCTGGACGTCAAGGTCATTCTGGGATCGTTCGACACAAAGGGCTCCGAAACCCTTGTTGCCAAAATCTCTCCCGAGGCTTCGGAGGAGTCAAAGAAGTACAAGAAGGCTGAGCGACATACCACCAAGCCCGAAATCAAGCACGTGTTCCGACCTGCTGCTCGACAAGTGAACGCCTCCGTAGCCACCATTTTCTCTGCTGGTGCCGTGGCCATCTTTGGTGCTCTTCTGGTTGCCTGGACTGCCCTCATTGGCCCTGCCACTCTTCTTGGTCAGGCCTCTGGCGCGCTCAAGGCTGCTCCTCTGGGATACATTGGCCTGCTGGGCTCTCTGGTTGCCTTTGAGCTCGTTTTCGTCTCTTACTTCATCGAGACCTCCATTTTCACCACATTGGGAGCTGTTTCTCTGATCACTCCCGTAGCTGTGCTCTCAGGAGTGTCTGCTCTTAGAGAGCTTCACGAGAGACGGGTCACTGGACAGAGAGAGTAGTTTGGAAGGATAAAATTAAAATACATTATAGACTGTTACATGAGCTCCCTATCGTAGATATCGTACATTCGTTATATGCTGTTCTACAGCGGCTATATACATTGTCTTTGGTCATAGAGGTTACACCTTTCCGAAAAGAAGACTGGAGTTGGTTCCTCCAAATCCAAAACTGTTGTTCAGGGCGTATCTTACGTCTCGGTGCTGAGTCTCCTTGGGCACAAAGTTGAACTTGAACACTTCAGGATCAGAAACTTCCTCGAGGTTCAGAGTAGGAGGCAAGTCTCCTGTTTGAAGAGCCTTGATGGTGAAAAGAGCCTCCACGGATCCAGCACCTCCAAGAAGATGACCAATAGCACCCTTAGTAGAAGAAACGGCGATATCAGACAGGTTTCTGCCCTCAAAGAGCTGGGTCAAAGCAGCATTCTCGGCAGCATCACCTAGAGGAGTAGAAGTGGCATGAGCGTTAACGTAATCAATCTTGTCTGCAGAAACATTGGCTTGCTTGAGAGCCTGTTTCATGGCTCGGAAAGCTCCATTACCATCATCCGGAGGAGCAGTGATATGATGAGCGTCTCCAGAAAGACCGTATCCACACACTTCAGCGTAGATAGGAGCACCTCGAGCAACAGCATGGTCGTACTCTTCCAAAACAAGAACAGCAGATCCCTCACCCATAACGAATCCTCCTCGGCCCTTGTCAAAAGGTCGGGAAGCTTCAGAAGGAGTATCGTTCCACTTGGTAGCTACACTCTTTGCTCTGGCAAATCCACCAAGAGCAATAGGATGCATACAGGCTTCAGTTGATCCGGCAATCATGGCCTTGGCGTATCCCAATCGAATGAAGTTGGCAGCATCACCTATACTGTGAGCACCGGTAGCACAGGCTGTAGATACTGAATGGTTGGGACCCTGCAGACCAAACCGCATACTGACATGTCCAGCACCCATATTGGCGATAATACGAGGCACAAACAGAGGCGAGATACCTCGAGGACCCTTGGTGTTGAAGGCAGTGACTGTATCTGCCAGTTCAGCCATATTGGCAATTCCAGTACCAATGGAGCATCCAATATCAGGGTGTTTAGCACCATCTTGAGCGCCAGCAAACAGTTTACTGTCGTTAACAGCCTCCTGGGCAGCAACCATTGCGTACTGAGCAAACAAGGGAACTCGTTTGATTTCTCCAGCAGCCAAATTAGCCTGAGCAGCTTCAGTCCATTCTTCCTGGGGTACAACTCCTCCTACTCGGCAAGATAGCGCGTCGAATCTTTCGTCGAGCGCCACAATTCCTGATTTTCCGGCAATCAGTCGGTTCCAAGCCTGCCTTACCCCTACTCCGAGGGGACTGACGAGCCCGAGTCCTGTCACCACAACTCTTGTCATTTTGATTGTGGGGTAAAAATGTAAAAATGTGATATTCAAAGTGTATTTTCTGCATCCTACAAAAATGTGGAGAGTGGGAAGACAGAGGAATATTGAAGGGGTTAGAAAAACTGATTTGAAAGAATTAAGACGATTTTGATGATTAAAAAAGGAGCTGTCCTCGGTATGTTATATTTTCCGTCTCTTTTGAGCAATAGGGCACCAGTAATGATTGCTTTCCTAATAGTCTGTCTCTCAGTAAGACTCAAGTATTCCCAAGACATCTACTTAATTCCCTACTCACCCCACTCAGTTGAAGACACCCCGCCTGACATCTTGCAGTAACGAGACAGAAGTGTTTATAAGACAGGGCTGCCAGACGAGCAGAAGAACGCCTACTGTACGATATTGTAGTCTCATCTGAGATTGAGAGCCATACTGCTGTTGAACTATTTCACGCTGTACAGAAAACCACTCACACTGTAACATCTCGAGGAAAATGATGCACAACACATTGTACAAAAAATGAAGAGACTTCCGGGCTGTCGTAAAATAAAATACAAGTAATAGCGTAACCGGGTTCAGTTCGAAAAGTCGAAATTAACTTGAAGGACAATTGCTATGAAACGATGGCCCCACGTGAATAACCAACTTTAACAAGGCGTTGGGGATATGAGGCACAATTTTGCAATTAGGTCCCTGTTTTGCCCAGGTGCGTTACCGTATGCACTGGTCCATGTTCGATGAAATAATACTGTTGATCTGTACAGTCGTATCGTACATAGTCATATTGACATAAGGAGACGCTCACTATGAATATATCCCACTCTACTCCGTCAAATTTCTTTTTCATTGCCTGATAAGATCGGGGTAACGCTGTGGCGGAAAGAATTATACTTGCTTTTAACATGGTTCGGCTGGTGGTCTCATTGAGAGAAGAGTGTTCTGGTGCCTCAACTACAGTGATGAACTGGTATGTTTTTCCACCATCCACCTCTACGATACCATCAGTCTCCATGACTCTAACTTGACAAACGTATAACCCTTGTTCGTACGCTACTTGCGGGTTCCTACCGCACTGTACCCCGTCGTATTGAGATCTCAGTGCACAACCAATCCATTGTTCAAGACAAGGAAACCCTGTTTGAGTGATGTAATTAATGAAAGACAGACTACCAAGACACTGGAAACGAAATGACAGCCTCGATGAGACGTATTATTACTGCTACTGCGGCCATTAATGTCCAATATTGTGAACAGGTCTCCACTCTTCAAAAACCTCGCCAAGTGAATGTCTTATTACAATCTCCTGGAAATTTTCTCATCCGCAAAATATCATCCAAAATACGTCATGCGAAAAGTAAAGCGTGCAGGGCACTGTAAATCCTCCATTCTCCAACCCGGCTCCCGAAAATGATCATTGTGCGTCTGGAGCGCTTCTCGATGCATGTAAACAAGCGCGATATTCGGTTGGTACCTTGCGCAAAACGAGGCAACTACCCTGGTAAGACCCGAATATACGACGTCAATACTAGTCCAGTCTTCTTGGCTCCTCTTTGAAATATCTCGTTGTGTCTTGCACCATATAATTAACTCGCCAATTTACACTCAACAGGAGACAGTCCCATGACCCTCATTCACACTATGACCACGGAGAAAAAATAAGCTAAAGCACAAGCACCGTCCCAGAACGGCGTCCGAGCCTTGTCGATCAGAAAAGAGAGAAGACGCACAAAGCAACTGCTAAGGTGGGCCTCCCCAAAGGTTCAAAATGGAGAGGGGACGTATCGTGCTAGTCGTATTAGACGGCTCTATAAAATTAAGCCAGTATTGGGTGACTTGGAAAATGGGGTTTTGATGTTTCCAATAACCCGGTCACCCAAAAATCCATCTTGGCACTCGTATCTTCGCTGCTCTCATGCCTAGCCCACGCCCCGGCCTCCCCAATAGCAATCTCAATCTTGCCGAACAATAGGACGCTGCTGAAACCTTGCCAACCTTGCCAGGCTTAAACTACGTGCGTAACGTTCAAACGGTAGCTCCACAGGCTACATGGCTTACCTGCTAGACGTGCGGTAAAATTTCTGGAATCCAATATGAAAGCCCTGGCCCGCTCCTCGCAAACTCACTCCGCTCAGAAAATGCTGGTGCTCTACGAGATTCTCAACGTGCCCGTCAACGCGGGCGGCTTCGATATCAGCCAGGCTTATCGCACTAGATGTTTGCAGCTCATCAAGCTCCTGGGCAAGAGCGATGCCTACCTTAGCTTCTACGCCGTGTCCGACGCCTACCAGATTTTGCGGGTTCCTCAGTACAGAAACAACTACTTGGCCTGTGGAGACGACCCCAAGTTCTTTGCTGCTTTTGAACCCCGGTTTATGGATGCTATCGATCTGTTTACATCACTGTTTGGGCTTCCTCAGATGGAACCCCTGGTGTGCAATGCCAGTACCAAGAACCTGAGCGCTCAATCTGCCGTGTTTCAGACAGTCACCAAGATTGAAAAGGAGCTATACGGCAAACAAAAGTCAAACACCAAGCTGGTCTTGGTCAAGGATAAGCACATTAAGATGCTGAGACGAATGGGATGGGATAAGAATAAGGTGAACGAACTGCTCAAGGGCAAGAAGAATGCCAACTCTCAAGACGCTCTTCAGGCTTCTCTTTCTTTCTACAATTCTCTTATCGACGCCGATTTCGCTGCCGATGCCGACTCTGACGACTTTTCTCACGTTTTCACCTCAAATTACCAACAACAATTGGCGCCCTTTAGAGAACTGCCTTTTGGAGCTGATTACTGTAAAGCTCTGGGTTCAGCGTTCATGACCATTTCTCAGTCGTTCAAGGAAAAGCTGGAACATAGCAGATTCTCAAGTATGTTTGGAGGACTCGATACAGACAGCTGGAAGAAACAGCACGCAGAGCTGGCTATGCGTATTGGTGAAGCACGAGACCTGTGTCTTCATGCTGCTGCTTATTGGAGAGATAAACACATTTCCGGCACTGATCAGGTCAATCTATGTTACGCAGCTTGTGTCTACCAGATTATTCTCAACATTTTTGTCCGAGATGCTGTGATTATCGCTCATGATTGTCTTGAACGAAAAGGAAACCGAAAGGCCAAACTTCAGCGTGCCAAGCGACTCTGGGCAATTGGAAATTGGATGGTATCTGCCCCTGGAACCCCTGTTCCTTACGAAGATACTCTGCACGAAGTTATTACAATCACAGCTCAACTTGAAGCTGGTGTGATTCGACGAAGAACAGATCCCGAACAAAAGTCTCTGGATTACAGTACAGTCATTGATACTCGAGGTTTGTGGGAAACCGGCACTGGAATTGGAGATCCTGGAACGTTTCTACCCTACTCACCCACCTTACATCAAGGGGCTGCTTTCTAAGAGTCATTGAAGGCATCAAAATCACGTAATACCAAAAGCAGGGGACGGAGAGGAAGAGGATGAACTGTACAATAGGAAGTAATTAATCGCTAATAATAATAATAAATAATTTTACATTTTGACTAATATTATTGGACTCGGCTTATGTAATCGATTTTCTGTGGTCTGGTATTTATCGGCGGCGGTTTGGTATATATTTGGCGGCTATTACAAGTATGTGCTCAGTCATGGCCTGTTATCTTTCTACATTATCGTATGTAAATGACCTGCGTTGGGATCGCTTCTTCCTCCTCATCACACCTAATTTTAAAACTACCAATATGGCAACCTCTCTACTGCCTGATGAGATATGGGACCTGGTGATCCAGCATTTGGATTTAGAATCGTTGGTCAACATTGGAGATACCTGCCGTCATTTGAATACCCTCATTGATGACTCGGAAGCCATATTGCACTCGGCGGTTACAAGTGTAGCCCCCTGGGTGGAAATAGGTGTGGATGGGCTTGAAGCCAATTCCTGGAGACAGTGTGCACGGTTTGTATGCGAGCAGCAGAAACAAGCGCGCAATGTTCCAAACGAGTCCTTTGACGATGTTTACTTTGAGGTGCTTGAAGATGCCAGTTCAACTCCGTCCAATGTCCGGTCTTTGGAGGTGACTACGGTTGACAGGTTACCAGAGGACTTTGAGCCTGCTTTCGAGAAAACTACCATGAAACTGGGAGGAACAGGCGTGGAAATCGACATGAAGACGCTAGGGTTTAGTCGGATTTCTGAGCCGGAATCCAAGACGTGTGTGCAAAAGTACGGAGTCGATGTATATGCTGGTCTTGGGTTTGCCGAGTTCCATTCCCTGGAATACAGCAATTCTTCGGAGTTGATGATTGTGGAGAAATGCAGCAGAGGAGCATTGATGAAATGGAAGGACGGCAAGGTTGATGTGGAAAACGCCTACATCTTTCAGTTTTCAGGAACGTGCAGTGATGTTCAGGTCTTGCCTAATGCCATGTTGTGTTTAGAGCTGTATGAAGACCATCAAGCAAGTATCACGTATGTGGATCATTCGAGACGCAAACAGATCCAGGTACTTGAGTGGATCAGCGATTACATGTGGTTTATGACCCTCCAGTATCGTGGGTATCTTTGGATTGGATTTGGAGGACATCTTGTTCCGTTCTTCATGGACATGAACAGTTCCAAAGTGAGATTCGCAACGAACAAGACTCTGGTTGGAGGATACGAAGAGTTCACACTACCTACTCAAGGAAAAGGTGTTTACAGACGGTATGTCGCTTACGGCATCCACAACGGCTTGTTCTACGATATGGCTTCAGGTGAAACAGTGTGTTTTAATGAACCTACAATGCCACGTTCAGGTAATTTCTTTGCAGGCACTTCTCAAGGCAAACTTCAGTTTTTCAGAATCTCCCCAGAGAGAATTGTTTCCCTTGAAAACCAGTATCATGAAAAGAAGGAGACTCTTGATGACAAAGTGCCTTCTCAGTGGTTTTTGCGCTAGCCTAGGCTCTCTACATACTTGCAAGTTACTTGTATGCGGTGCGGCTCAATTGCTTTCAAATTGCAGAGGGTGAACCACCAATAACCGAAGAACATCTCAACATTGGTGTCCCTCATCACAGCTGCATATCTCCATCTTTTGATGCATATGAGAATTGTGGGGAAATGTACGCCGGTAACGGTCTTCCGATCCGATCTCGGCAGGTCATATTTGGAGCTGGGCGTTGGGCTAGATCCGAACTAAAAGATGGAGTGCAGGTGGACAGGATGGGGTGGGAATGGTGATGTATTTATTGGACAAGAAGAGGTGTATAACAGTACCAGTAGGTGGTAAACTAGTAGATTACTGTACATACTTGTATTCAACCTCTTCGGTTCCACCAAGTTATATGTAGTTCAGCGGCTATGTTGACCCCTTCTGTTCAGTTCTTTTTTGTGGGGTGAGCCAAATTAGGTTCCAGGAGAAGAAAGATAAAGCGTACGATATCCAGTGGAAAAGCTCTTGGTAAGCGTCTCTTCTTCATCTACAACTACACACCAAAATGAGCCCAGCCGAAGTCGTTGTGCCCGAAAACAAGTTTGCTCATGGAGCCCCCCACCCTCATCAGATCCCCAAGCTCCAGGGTCTCGATAAGCGAAAGTGGATGCTGCAGCATATGGCTGGAGCGTTCCGAATCATGGGCCGAAAGGGATACACTGAGGGATCTGCCGGTCATATTTCCATTCGAGATCCTATCGATCCCAACACCTTCTGGATCAACCCTATTGGAGTCCACTACAGTCTCATGAAGCCTTCTCATATGGTTCATGTTGATGATAAGGGTAACATTCTCAAGGATGGAAACCAGGCTGCTGTTAACACTGCAGGTTTCCTGATCCATTCTGCCATTCACAAGGCTCGTCCTGACGTGGACGCCGCCTGCCACACTCACAGCATTCACGGAAAGGCCTATTCGGCGTTTGGAAAGGAGCTGGAGATGATCAACCAGGACGTGTGCACCTTCTACAAGGCTCACTCCGTCTACCGAGCCTTTGGTGGCGTTGTTCTGGGCGACGAGGAGGGCCACAAGATTGCCGAGGCTCTAGGCGACAACATGGCTGTCATTCTGCAGAACCACGGTCTTCTGACTGTTGGTCGAACTGTGGATGAAGCTACCTACCTGTTCACTCTGATGGAGCGATCCTGTGAGGCCCAGATGCTCGCCAACTCTGCCGAATGCAAGGGTTTCGAGAAGCAGTACATTCACGATGAGGAGGCCCAGTTCACCTTCGATAGCAGCTGTGATATGGGCACTCTTTACGCCGAAATGCAGCCTGACTACGAGTACGAGCTGCACTGTGAGGATTTCCGAGACATGTAAGGTTGGGAATCAGTATATATTAACATGATAACTGGAGTTGAAGAAGGCATATGGGTATGGTGTTTGAAGCTAACAAGTTAGTTGAGAAAACGATCACTGTATTTGAAAACGGTATATCATTTTTTCACGTTAGATATCAGTTCTCGGTGCTTTCACTCATTCCAGCACCCTACCTGGTGGCTTGTTGTACTTGTGGCATTCTCACGTTGTAAGCTTGTTTCCTACGGCTCTGCGGTTATGAGGTTTAGACCTTCATTAGTGCGGACTCCGATACAGATTATGCAGGTCTGCCAGATAACACTTTTGGAGGCAGTACAAAGACGACATCTTGACAGGTAGAAAAGGCGTATGCAGGGCAATATAATATGACGCTGTTCGGGTAGCTATTTTGGAGGTATATGACTATACTGTCTACGTGACAGCGGTCCTACTTGTAGTTGTAGTTGTAGTTCTTCCCCTCCTCCAAGCTCAAGGTTCCAACCGCAGCGCTATTAGATATTATGTTTGATAGTCTGGGTGGGGGGTTACGTTTTTGGGCGAGTGTCGAGTGGCCCGATATTAAATAGCCATACGCTTCCAATTGGCACCTTTCGATCTTTTCTGAACCCCGCAATTACTCAGAATGGTTGTGGTAATTGGATCTGGAGTCATTGGACTCACCTCAGCTTACTACCTGCTTCAAGACGGACATGAAGTGACTATTGTTGCGCGTGATATGCCCACCCCCGTTGGAGAGCCTGATCACGATTGGCCTGGAGAATGGGCGTCTCCCTGGGGAGGAGCAATGTTCCATCCTGATCCTCGAGCTCAAGGAGATGAGAGAGACATTCAACGGGAGACTTTCCGTCTATGGTGGGAGTTGTACCATGCTGACCCTTTCACTGGTCTTGGATTCCGAATGACCAGAGACTTTTACGACGAAACCTCGTACCCTGGATCCGAGTCGCGTGAGAAGGACTCCCAGAACCGAATGTGGGCCCGAGAATTCCCTCATTTCAGATGGCTTCAGGACCACGAGATTCCTGCCCGAGCCAAACAAGAGACCTTTGGAGGCCATGTCACCCATGGAGTCGAGTATCTGTCTGCTTCAGTCAATCCCTGGGTGTATCTCAAGTGGCTGAGAACATTTCTGGAACGACGGGGTGTCAAATTCATCCAATCTGAAGTCTCTTCGATTGCCCAGGCCGTGGAGATCGCGGGAGATAGCACCAAACTGGTTGTCAACGCTTCGGGAGTCGGTGCCAAGCACATGGAGCCTGTACAGGATGCCGCCGTCAAGGCTGTGCGGGGCCAGACTCTTTGGGTCAAGACCTCGTACGATGGACCCATGTGTTCACGAACAGGCAAGTACTACACCTATGTTATTCCTCGACCCCAGTCTGGAGGAATCATCATTGGTGGTATTTCGCAGCCTGGCAACTTTTCAAAGGTGGTCGACGATGAAGTAAACAGAGAGATTGTCACCAAGGTGGACACTATTTGCCCCGATATGATTGCTAACGCACGTGCTACACTGTTTGAAAAGGGCGACGGACCGTTGCCCGTCACTTCAGAGTTTGAGGGGCTTCCTGTTATCAAGAAGATTATCGGTTTCCGACCCGGAAGAGACGGCGGCTATAGAATCGAGAAGGAGAGCATTGCCGGGGGGTTCACCGTTATCCACGCCTACGGATTCGAGGGCCAAGGATACATTTACTCGGGCGGTATCGGCCAGAGAGTGGCCTGGTTGGCAGCCACCAAGGCTTCTTTGTAGCTTGTTTTTTTTTAATGAATGAATAGCTTTCCGAACAAAAGACAATAGGCTGTAAGATAGCTAATGTTACCTAATAGGGCTGGTCATTAGCTGGGGTTCCTACGGTTCGTACCGGGGGAGGATAATGCCTATCAGTCTATGAACGACGGAGGTACCCGACGACTAACAGTGGTGGTGTATACTATGGACTCTGTTAGTGCACTACTGTCAGTCTAATGACGTAGTAAGTCGCTCAATTAGCTACATCCCGTTCTATCAGTGCGATACTACCTTGACAGTGTGTACGAGTATGTCCCTTGTAGGTCTTTCTTTACATTACGCAACATGACAGATTGTATCATCAGAGATGTGCAGGTATCACGCTGTGCAGTTCTCTCCGGAGGACCCGAGGAAGATGTAATTGTGGAGATAATGCCCTAGATCCACGTTTTCCGCTGGTTCATCGCTTATCCATGCGCTACAGCCCGTTCTTTCAGTCTTCCACACTTGAGCAAGTCTTCATCTATGCGGGGATCACGAGCTAGCGCACGTTACCGCACTGCTATCATGCACTAGCCAACCAAAAGCGGTCTGGCCTCCCTCATTCGGAGCTGATTGTCAAACTCTGTGGACCTTGGCCGCTCCTGAAAAGTTGCAAGCCGTCGGAACAGCCGTCGGAAACACGGCCATCTGCACTTTAATCAGCGTGAATTGTGCAATAGCATTCGTTAGAGATACCAAATCACTGATACAGCTGTAAGGGACGCCAAACAGGCATGCGGGGAGCCTCCTAGATGTAGATACCACATATTCTTTTCGCTACACGCCATGCTTGTATCCATTTCGTCTGTTTTTCCACGTCACGTGCCCAATCCCCCTTCCCTCGCTCCTCTTACCCAGTCGCCGCAAATTTTTCGCTTCATGTAGCTTATGTCGCCCGAGTCAACGGGTCGCCTACCTAAAATGTACAACAGTCACAGTTCGGGTTTGGACGGGGGGGCACTCAGATTGCCTGTAGCCAATGACAGAAGGGCAGATGAAGATAGCGAGCGCTGTGAAACTAAAATTTTGCGGTTCTCGTCTGGGTGGCCGCAGATATGATGCGCAATCGGTTCGCTAAAGTTTTGAAAGATGGGAAATTAAATTTGAATCATGTAGTGTTTGGTCCTGAGTGTGGCTAGCCTTGCACGCGCAGAGTGGCTCACAGCGCGGCGCAGCAAAAGTCGTCAAGTCGAGAAAGGAGGTGTAATTCGATCGTTCAAAGACCGTAGGCTCATTCTTTGCCCTTATCGCCCGCTACTGGCCGGCTCAAATTGCAAATTGGAAGCGTGTGGCAGGCTCAAGATGAACTTCAAACGCCGTTGATGTACATGATGAAACTCTCCCTACGTTGAAAGTTTCATTGAACAATGAGGGCCCGCGTCAAGATAAACCGTAATCCGCCGTGATTCGATCACCGGCTAGATACGAAAAAGTATTGTCGAGGTGAAAAAAAGGCTAGTAACTAGCTTTCTCAAACATATATATATCACGACGCCAGATCAGCTCTCGATTCTCCAGACACACAACAGCTGCTGCCGCAACAATCTCCTACTTCCGGTTTTGACCTTTAATCACTTTGACCTTGTACCGGCTCGATTTCAACCAGCTCAATGACTGACTACGATATCGAAAAACAAACTGGAGTAAAAGCTGAGGGCCTCTCCTCCTCAACCTCCCTCGAGTACGCTCACCAAGGCTCTGTCGAGGACATTGTCCAGACTCACCCTGACAATCTCTTCTTTCGAATTCTCAACAACCTGAAGGCTGAGATTCGAGGTATCGACCGAGTTCCTGAGGAGGAGCAGACTGACAACAGTATCTGGAACGCCGCCTCCATGTGGTTTTCTGCCAACTTTGTTATTGCTTCTTTTGCTCTTGGTGGACTTGGTGTTTCCGTTTTCCAGCTGCATTTCATCGACTCTCTTCTTACTATCATCTTCTTCAACATTCTCGGAATGGCTCCTGTTGCCTTTTACTCTTGTTTCGGCCCCAAGTTTGGTCTTCGACAAATGGTTCTCTCTCGATACTGGTTTGGATACCAGGGTGTCCGGTTCCTTGCATTTTTCAACTGTGTCGCTTGTATCGGATGGGGAACGGTCAATACAATTGTATCGGCTCAGATGCTTCATACTGTCAACCACGGAGGACTCCCTGTTCCCGTGGCCATTGTCATCGTCTCTCTTCTGACCTTTTGTGTCTCTTTCATGGGCTACCACTTCATCCATCACTACGAAAAGTGGGCCTGGGTCCCCAATGCTGTTGTCTTCCTCATTATTGCTATCCAGATGGGACGATCTCACGCCTTTGAGTGGGGAACCATGGATGTTGGAACCTCTGAGGCTGCCAGCGTTCTTTCTTTCGGTGGAGCTGTCTTTGGTTTTGCTACCGGATGGTGCCCTTCTGCCGCTGACTACACCGTTTACATGCCCAAGAAGACTTCTTCTGTCAAGGTTTTCTGCGCTCTCATGCTCGGTCTCGGTACTCCTCTGATCTGTGTCATGACTCTTGGAGCTGCTTGCATGACTGGTATTCGAACTACTCCCCGATTCGCTGACGGTTACGACAAGAACGGTATTGGAGGACTTGTGTTTGAGATTCTCGTCACCGACTCTCTCCACGGCTTTGGACAGTTCTGTGTTGTTATTCTCGCTCTTTCTACCGTCGCCAACAACATTCCCAACATGTACTCTCTTGGTCTTTCTGCTCAGACCATCTGGTCCAAGTTCAAGGTTGTTCCTCGAGCTGCCTGGGCCATTCTTGGAAACGGTGCTGTCATCGGTATCTCTATTGCTGCATACTACGCCTTTGAGGAGTTCATTGATAACTTCATGAACATTATCGGCTACTGGTTGGCCATCTACACTGCCATCGCCCTGTCTGCCCACTTTTTCTGGATTGGAGGATTCAAGGGCTACAACCCCGACATCCACAAGGATCACACCCAGCTGCCCATCTCTTACGCCGCCATCTTTTCTTTCTGCGTCGGCGTGGCTGGAGCTGTTCTTGGAATGGACCAGGTCTGGTACACTGGTCCCATTGGTAAGGCCATTGGAGGAGGAGCCGATGTTGGCTTCGAGATTGCCTTTGGCTTTGCCTTTGTCGCCTTCAACTTCACTCGATGGCTCGAGCTCCGATTCCTTGGCAGATAAGAGGTGGAAAAAAGTGTCTTCTTAACACTCGTTCGTTATTACTCGCCTATTTATTTAATCTTTGTTTGAAAAAAAAAAAAACCGCCCTGTAGAAGCTGATTGTAGCCGTTGTAGAAGGACTAGACAAAGAATGGAAGCCATAAGAGCACTTTGAACACACTAATGAGAAACATCGCGGGCTCACACCGCCGGTATGGTGCAAAGGCGATGGCGCTAAAGCTCTGATACGAGTAGACTTGCAGTTTTTGGGATCCCGATGTCGTTATTATGCTGATCGGAGATGTCCGAGACAGCCGATCTGAGTTGTGTGGAGCCTTTTGCCTCAACCTTATCTATCTTTGTTTTGGAGAGTGGAGACCAAGCAAGATACGGCAAGAGTTATTAATTACCCGAGTGGTTATGGTGGTGGTGATGGGGTAGATTTGGTTGCTGTTGAGTAACAGCACCGTTATCTCACTCTCTCTAAAGTCGTGAAACAGTATGTAAAATGACACTTGCTACTTCTGTAAAGCCACCTCCTATTTTGTCAACACTTGAGTCAAGATCGCCGTCTCGATGACCCCTAAATGACGGCAACGAAACGGGAAACAATACGACCGATAATATTTATGAAACAAATGATAAGAGAACGGCGGAAAAAGGAATGGCAAAGGGAAATAAACCAATGGCTTGGCGCTGCAATAATATGAAACTTTGATTACGGGAGGGTGTAACAAGAAGACTGTACGAAACCTGTCCATACATTAAAAACTTCCCAACAGAAATACCCACAATTGCGGTCCTCTTGACGACCACTTGTAAAAGCCATAGCAAGACCTTATAAACTGAGTATTTCCCAATATCGTGTATTCTGTTGACTAATAGTACCAGTCATCTCACAGCAACATGCACTGACGCACGGAATAATTTCTCGACTCATCTCTCACCATTTTTTGCTTACCCAAACTACACCCCAAAACTAGTCCACAACACTTGGGAAAAGGCCAACCATTTACTTCTGGGGCCAGCACGTGCCATGTCAAACTCCCATCCACCAAAGTGTCATTTGTAAGCCTCTTTATCACGGAGTCCGCACATGGTCATATGCATCGACGGGAAGTTAAATCCATGATGAGTAAACCATTCAACTGGTTGGGCAGAGCTCATGAGTCATGGTAAAACGACAATGAGTAATGAAGTCGACTCATAACACCAGTAATACCACTCTTGTCGACTTCCTATAAGAATAGCACCGACCTCCACCTACTTAGTCCCCCACCAAGGTCGCTCCAACTAGAACAACCCTAAACGCAATCTACATAAGCCACCAAACGTTCCTCGTCGTCGAAAGGCACACATTCTACTTTCAGACACTCAATTCTTCACAATGGTTCTTCTTCCCTGCTGCGCTACCGGTTTCAAGCACGACGGTGAACTCTCCGGAGAGTTCAAGGACTTCCACGGAACAAAGACCTACTTTTCAGGTAAGCCCTCTGACAAAATTGTGCTTCTTCTGACCGATATTCTCGGTCTTGAATACAAGGGTTCTTTGCTTCTGGCAGATCAATTCGCCGAGGAGGGGTTCTTTGTTGTTGTTCCTGATCTTTTCAACAATGATCCTGTAGCCCTTAACCCTCCTGAGGGCTTTTCTCTCATGGACGACTGGTTCCCTCGACATACCTTCGAGTCCACTATTCCTTTCACCAAGGAGATTGCCAAACATATCAAGGACGACTTCAAGCCTTCTTTTGTTGGAACTGTCGGATACTGCTACGGAGGAAAGCTCGTTGGAGCTCTTGGAGCTACTGACTTGGTCAATGCTCTGGCTTGGGCTCATCCCTCTTTTGTCACTGTGGAGGATGCCAAGGCTATCAAGCACCCTCTGGTCATTGCTGCTGCAGAGACTGACAACATCTACACTCCTGAGCTTCGAGCCAATGTCGAGGCTGCTCTCAAGGAGTCTGGAAAGACCTACTATGCCACTCTCAGTGCCAAGACTGTCCATGGTTTTGCTTGCCGAGGAGACCCCAATGATCCTCCCGTCAAGTTTGCCAAGGAGAAAGCTTTTGCCGACTTTACCCAGTGGTTCAAGCTCCATGGTGGGGTGTAATTATGAAGTGTTAGACCATATAACGAACTGTTGACCGTAATAAATTAGTATAGTCGTTAGATGTATCGTGAGGCAATGTTAGTTACCATGTAAGCAATGTTAGATACCACAATTATGCAACGTTAGTGTACCGTGGGCAATGCCCTTAATTTACATTATTCTATCTCCTTATCCCTGTCTAGCTAGTAATCCAGTCCCCCTTTCTGCTGCCAGAATCGCCGTTTGGCGGACAGATCCTTCTTGATATCAGATCGACCCTTGTCGTCATCCGAGGACAAATCAATGGGGTTGCTCTGGGCATCTCCATCTCTGTTATCAGATCCACCATTGCCATCTTCATCACTGGAAATTTCCATCACCTCACGCGTAGCAGCTCGTGCAGCGGCTCTATCTTTGGACTTTTTGCTCTGGTCGGCCTTGAGCTTGTTTCTATCTGCTGCTGGGCCGTTGGGAATCTTGTCATCTGATGCGGGAGACAACTCCTTCTTTTTGAGCTCGTCCTTTTTTCTCTGTTCTTCCCTCTGGGCAGCCCGTTTCTTTGCCTTTTCAGCATCTTCGGCCTGCTTCACTTGCTCTTCCTCGTCTTCATCGTCCATCAATACAGAGTTGTAGATGGCGTCCTGGGGAATCTTGAACTCGTCTCCTCCACCAGTATACTTGAGTGGCTCAGTAATAGCATCGGGAGTCTGGTCTCGAACAGGACCCTTCAGCTTGATAATGGAGGTCAGCAAACTCTTACCCTGTCGTCCCTTGTATCCGGTCTTGTTCATGTCGAGACACTTGCCTGAAAGCAGCTGAAATGCTCCGCTAAAGGCTCGCTTGATGTTTCGCATGTTGAAGGTTCCCTGGGAGATGTTGTTCTCATGGTCATCAGGATCCCGAATAGCAACAGCAAAGGGATTTCGACCAACAAGATCGGGGTACAGCCGTTTACTCAGGTAACCACAGTTACCGTCCATGTTGAGAGCCACACGCTCATAGTTGAAGTTGACTCCATAGAGCTCAAAGAACTCAATCAACAGCACTCCAAGGTTGTCCATGGGGCTAATGTCACCCGTTGCGATTCTTGGATGCTGAATCAGAAACGAGTACACCATGCAAATGACAGAAAATCCACCCAGACCACCGGTAAAAACCTCGTTGAGCCGTCTACTCGACAGAAACTGCTTCACAATGAGCACCAGAGGCCGAAGAGCAGGCATGTTCTTGCTCCATTTCGTAATGGTAGATGCAGTCTTGATTCCTCCGTCCTTCTCAAACGAGATATCCACATGGACTCCCGTTCTCGAGTCAATGAACTTGATGATGGGCACTCGGGCCTTTGTGATAGTCTGGAGCTCGGCCACCTTCATCCGGCTTCGAATGACACTACTGAGCTGGTAAATGCAAGCTCTCTCGCCATAGTGTCCATGAGGACTACAAACGACGAGATCAATATCACTCTGAGGAAGGTGCATGTTAGTAGTGAAGGATCCTAGAACATGCACTTTTGCATCTCTCCAAAGACCGTTCACAGCTCCTCGAACACGCTCTACCAGATCCTCACGCGCCTTAATCTCCGACTGGGTAGGTGAAATGTACTTGACAAAGTCCAGCACTTCTTCTTGCAACCAATCAGACACTCTATCGTACTGGTGGTAGTTTGATTTGATCCATGGAGCCTCAAGATCCTGTTTCTTGGATGCAGGACCTGAGCTGACATCATCCACTTCCTCGATAGTTCGTTTACGCGATCTGACGGGCTCATCCGGCGGTGTATCTTCTTCGTCCTCCTCTCCGTCTGAAAAGTCAAACCCGACAAAATCCTCATCCATGTTCCATTCTGTAGGATCAGCTGGAGGAGGAGGAGGAGGAGGAGAGTTTGAAGGAGGTCTTGGTGCTGGAACAGAAGTAGGTGCTGTAGAAGTAGATCCCTCGTTATTGTCTTCATCCTCCGCATCTGAAGAAGCAACAGATGATGCTGCGGTTCTTCTCTTCTTGGAGCTTCTGTCTTCGTCTTCGGACTTGTCTTCATTCTTGCCTGCTAGAACATCGAATCCGTTTCCTGAGCCGCGTCGATCCTGAGGACTAGGAGGTCCACTCTGGGTCTTCTTCTTGCTCTTTTTTCGCTTCTTCTTTTTCTTGTCGTCTCCATCCTTGTTGTCCTTGGTATCACTAGTAGTATTGTTAGACTTGTCCTCCGCGTTGTTGTTGGTATTGCTGCTCTTGTTGGTGTTGTTAGCGCCCGGTTGTTGGCCCTTACGCCTGCTGACGGGCTGTGCGATGGGCCGGTTCCTCAAATCCGCTTTTGTAGCCACCGTAGCTGGTGGCAGCTTGGTCGTTCGTTTTGCCATTGGTGACAATACTTCGGAGAACAATTTTTTTGTGCCTAAACGATGTGCAGTCTGATGCAGGAAACTCTATTCTGCTTATGTAATGGAGGCGAGATATGGAGAGAATAGCAGGGTAGAAGGATGAAATAGGAAAGTGGTGGAAGAAGAAGTATTATTGCTGCTGCTGCTGTATTTGAATATTTACAATAGAGTTACCTTTGACACTTTTGTTCCTGATTATGGGTGCATACAATACCATGTTGACAGATAGAGGCTTGTATTGTTAGAAGACGTCGTTCCACAAAGACCGTAATATGTCAATTGTTGATATTTCATTCTTTTACGTTCGAATCCTGCATCTTCAAATGCGTCTCGACGTTTCTCTTCTGGTAAGACACTTTTTTCGCCACAAGAAACGCCACTTGAAGATCTGACGTGAGACATTGATAGAGTCTACTTATAATGCATCTTAAGAATAAAAAAAACTTATACGAGGCATCTTATAGACACTACAGTGAGTTTCTCACCTCTCTCCCTCCCACCTTGGTTAAATCGTTAGCAGTCTATTCATGAGATAGTGTACAGTTACTTAAGGGTTTTGTCCGTTAGCGTGTTAGTCGTGTTGTAGGTGTTGCGAGAGTTGGTGGTCAGTTGTGTCGGTGGTCAGTACCGTTAGTCAGCCTTGACCGTCATTACAGTACCGGTAGTTGGTCTTGTCGGTTGTCAGTCTTGTCAGCTGTCGTTGACCTCTACTTTGGAACTGGTGGCCGCCAAACTCCGCCGCATATATTGAAGCCTCGGAGACCCCACATGTGTTCAATCTCCGCGTAGCTCATGCCCTGGACCAGCTGTTGGCGCACAAACTCCTCGTCGTCATCCAGGCAGAAAAAGGTGAGAGCCCTGTGTTAGTTTAGGTAGGGGGGGATGATGAAAAGTGTCGTGTATACATACAATCGAATTGCTTGCCAGAAGAAAAAGGAGGTTGCCAGGAGAAGCAGCGGAGAAGTCGTGGTGTACCAAACACCAGTCATGGATCTACATGATCTGGAGACGGCCGACCGGGCTCGTTCCCAGACTCCAGGTGGTGGGTTGGATATCACCACTTTTTGTTGTTGAAGAGTGTCCTTGTCTCGCGATGGAGGTGGAGTGTGTCTGATTTCCCTTTCCAACTCATGCATGCTTTCCTGGACCTTCCTATTGTCCTTCCCAAGGTCAAGATGGAAGTCCTGTTCTTGTTCCTCAATTTTGACTCGAGGCCGTTCTTCCTCGTATCGGTAGTCGTTTTGAATGTCCTGTTCCTCCTCGTACTCGTGATAAACGTCATCCATGGGCAGTCTCCTGCTTTCAGATTGACTCGAGTTTTTCATGATTCCTTTCTTGGCAGATTTAGAAGGCTTTGCGGGTTTTGATGCGGGTTTTGATGCAGATTTTGACACCGACTTCGACTTATCCTTCTGATGGGTATCTTCTAAAGCCTGATACTCTTGACTGAGAAGATCCATCATGAGCTGGTACTCTCGAACAAACTGTTGGGCCACTTCGGGACCTTTGCTGGCCTCAATGGCGCCCATGTACTGTTCCAGCTTGTCTTCCACGAGTCGTGTTGCTTCATGGACTCTAGCCTCAGCCCTGGTATCTGAGCTGCGACTTCTAGGACGTGTATGTCTCTCCTGTCTCTTCTCCTGAGGTTCAGCAATGGTCACCTTCTTCTGAGGCGATCCAGTGAACGCATTGTATCCAGCATATCGTCTCAGCTGTGGCATAGGCTGGTACATGGACTCTTCTTCTTCTTCATCCTCAGACTCCTGTTTGATCTCAGGGTAATCTTCTTCAAGATCTTCCTGGGCAACATCTTCTTCCTCAGCATCATTAAGGGGGTGTGAGTGCCGTGGTGAAGTGATTCTCGATCTGCTATTACTTCTCAAACGAGTTTGACTGGCAGACTGGTCTCTGGGCTCTCTATCTCTCTTGGAGACGCGTGTATTTCTTGTTTCACGAATCTCTTCCTCCTCAGTGTTTCTTCGGGGCGGCTCTACTATTCTGTAACGTGAATAGTTTGAGCCGAGATTAATGTCCATGTCTTCATCGCGTCGAATGCCTCTTCTGAGCCGTTCGAAACGAGTCAGATCTGTCGGAATGGCAAATCTTCGGTTAGGGTCTGCCATGGGTTCTTTAGGGTATGATACCGGGCTGGTTCTGATTTCTTCTCGAAACTCGTCCAGTTGTTGCCTGAGCTCCGAAATGTCCTGCTGCTCGAGTTTGGATGCTGGGGGGTCAGGGTCCTTCTTTTCTGTCCTCGCGGCGTACAGTGGAATGTACTTTGGTTTGTACGGTTGACGCGTCGTCATTGCGATGGGTTCAATTTATGTGTCGAGCAGTTCAAATAATATGTCCCATGGTGAAACCTCATTCGCGATTTAGGGTTGTCCCAAAATGGTCCAAACGATTTTAGACATTCGTGTTTTTCGTGATTCAAACACGAATTTCAGCTGATTTCTTGCTCAGTACGTGTCATATTTCATTATAAACACTCTTGTGTACTCTTTTTCCATTTTTATTCCTTTTTTCTCAACAAAAGCTGTGTCCTCATATCCACCCCCACCAACTCTGCCACACCATCAACTGGAATAGGAAGTCCATGAGGCAAAGAGGCAAACTGGGGCTGTCTGAGATTTGAACAGGGGTTGTTTGGAAGTCTTTACGAGAAATGCAATTACCTCAGCTTGTAACACACTTCTAAATATACTGGATATCAAATCCTCTTAAGACTGGGTCCTTTAAGAACCATTACTTGAACTCATGGAAGACTGGTACACCTACAGCTCAAGTAGAACCAAAGACTACCAACAGAGCACTTCATTTTCTTACCAAAGACACCAATACAGTCCTGTATAGCTACATTACAGTCATACACACCCTTCTCATTGAGCATCTGACTATATCTTCCATTTCAATCGACTTACGTAAGACTCTAGACTCCCTCATTCAAGAACTCAAGGAATAAATGTTGTTTTTCTCCAATATCAGTCATAAAAGTGGTTAGAATCTCGCAAAAAAACCGCTGACGCAGGAACAACAAATCTCCACACGTCACAAACGGTTTATGCACTGCCCTTGCCTGTTGATCACTCATCATCATCACTTATTGTTCCGAAATCCATCGCACTATACCTGTCTCTATGCGAGCTATGCATATGTCATGCATAATTGAGTTTTTCAATGTAAGACACCACGACATGGAAACCGATTGCTACCTGGTAGTAATATACTGTAACAATCCACTACTCCGTACACCAATCCTAGCTATTATACATTATTGCTATATAAATTTTATATCCTGATCCCTGGTTGCGTCTTCGTAAATCTACTGCTTGATCTCGTACTTTCGTCGGAACATGTCATCAATGTTGGTGAGGTAGTAGACGCCCTCCTTGATGTGCTTGAGATCTCCCTGGGGCTCAAAGTTCTTCTTGAGGTGGGCCTTCTCTCGCAGCTCGGTGGCAGCCTCGTAGTCGACGGGGGTCTCGGTGGTTCGGTTGTCGAGCTTGGCCTTGAAGTCGCAAGCCTTGACAATCTCGGAGATGTCACCCTTGACGGTCAGAGAGAACAGAGTGGAGGCGAGACCAGATCCGTAGGAGAAGAGAGAGATTCGCTTGCCCTGGAGCTTGTCAGCGGGGACAAAAGTCAGCAGAGAAATGAGAGAAGCGTACACGGAGGCAGTGTACATGTTACCGGTGTTGGTGGGTCCCTGGAGAGAAGGAGCCATTCGCTCAGCAGACTGGGCCTTGGCAATACCAAGGAAGGTCTTCTCGACGGTCTTATCGGTAAGAGAGGCATCGTAGGAGACGGCAGCAACCTCCTCGGGGACCTGGCCCTCGTAGAGGCTCTTGTCGTTGAGGTAGTCGTTGTAGAGGAGTCGGGCGTAAGACTTGGTGACGAGCTTACAGGTGGGCACGTGGAAGGCAGAGTAGTCGAATCGGTCGGCACCCTTCTTGTCAGAGTCCTTGAACAGACCGACCTTCTCAGCTCGGGCGTTGTAGGCAGCGTAGGCCTTGTCCAGGGCCTTTGTGTAGCAGGTCAGGGAGTAGTGGCCGTCGACGTAGGGGTACTCGGAGGTCAGATCGGGCTTGTAGAAGTCGTAGGCGTGCTCAAAGTAAGATCCGTGGACGTTATCGAGAACCAGAGGGGCATCGGGGCCAATGAGCATGGCGACACAGCCGGCACCACCAGTAGGTCGGGCAGCTCCCTTGGCGTAGAGGGCAATGTCACCGGCAACGACAATGGCGTTTCGGCCGTCCCAGGATCGGCCCTCGACCCAGTTGACGGCGTTGAACAGGGCGTTGGTGCCTCCGTAGCAGGCGTTGACGTTGTCGACACCTTCAATGTTGCTGTTGTCGCCAAAGAGCTGCATGAGCACAGACTTGACGGACTTGGACTTGTCCAGCAGAGTCTCGGTTCCAACCTCGATTCGACCAATGGATGCAGGGTCGATGTTGTTGTTCTTGAGCAGTCGAGACACGGCGGTCAGGGCAAAGGAGTAAATGTCCTCTCGGTCGTCGACAAAGGCCATGTTGGTCTGACCAAGACCAATGGTGTACTTGCCAGCAGCGACGCCGTCGTGCTTCTCAAGCTCGGCCTGGTTGACGATTCGAGAAGGCACGTAGATCTCGAGGGCTTTGATTCCAACGTTCTGGGGTTGCGACATTGTTGATGTGGTTGGTGGGTGTGTGTGTGTGTGAGTATGACAAGTTGCAATTCGAGTGTGCAGGACACGCTTTTGATCCAGGGATCGTGTTTTAGGTTTGCGACTGGTGCGAGCAGTGCGAAGGTTCCGACTAGTTACCCGGAAGATGTGAGCGAGCGCATGTCGTCTGCATGGCCATGCACGGTGTGACGTCGGAGATGGAGACGGAACAAGGCTGTCGCAAATGGCGGAAAATGGTTGGTGGGAATATTATCGGATAATAGGCTTTGTGCCAGGAATTTGGAGCGATTCCCGGGACCGTCCGAACGCTGCTAAAATTGCAGGCCACGGGGTATCACAGAATCGAACTGCCACACTCCACTCCACCAATCATGTATCCCTTTCTGAATGGCACCACCCAAATAGGCATGAGGCATGCCACATTGGGATAAAGTAAATAGAAGGGAGGGTGTTCAAGTACCACGTAGTGAGACTTGAAGACTGGATAACACGTTTGTGGGGTGGGTGTAGCTCTTTCAACTCCCTCTGATAACGCAGGGGACTACTACAATTGTCAATTATCAGCCGTATTCACTTATGGGGCCACCCTATCAATCTCGCCTATTGGTGGTAGCTTTTTAAAAACAAACTCTTTTTCAAGCCGTGAGCTAAAGAACCTGTTGTGGGACAAGAGAACGATAAGCGCGTGGAAAGTGTCTCTGATGAAATTAAGAGGTTGCTGAGAGAGAGACGGGTTACGAGTTGACAACATGAAAATGGGAATACCATATATATCGGAACATTGACATGACAATAAAGGGTGTGTGTCAGGTCCCTAGCACGCACTACATTGGGCTCCGTTAGTAGCAAATTTTTAACACCTTTTTACACCTTTTTAGACGCTTTATTTGCTTTTGGCTGGCAATTTCCACTGTGGCAGTTGGTACCCCTTTTTCAAGGCACGCGGACCGATAAGTGGCAGTGTCGAAATAAAAGCTCCAAGCCATAAAAAGATCACCATTGACAGTGGTTGGGGGACGGAAAATATATGGAAAAAGCGGACTAATTGGTCGACTAATTGGTCTTCTTTGTTGCTGGAGTGATTGAAGTGCTTGCAGGTCAGATATAACTGCTCTGAGACACGTTGGTTGACACTCTTTCTCACTCAACATTGACAGAAGAGTGCGTTTAAGAGAGCTTGCATCCCAACGGTTGAACCAGAGAGAAGTGAGAAGTGTGGAGAGTGGAAAATATGGAATAGGAGGAAATGGGTGGAAAATATGGGAACACGGAAGATTCTGAAAATACTGAAAATATAGGATCAATGTTGAAAATACGGAAAAGTTGAAAGTACAAGAATATCTGCCCTATACACCGCCTAAGAGCGCTCGTATAGTAACCCCTACATTGTAATCTACCAGTAGACAAAGGATTCAGGGACAAGACACTGGCTAATTAACCATACCATGCAAGGCAACAACGCATTCCTATATAAACGAATGGGTGAGCACGTTTCCCCAAGTAACCACGGTACTTGTAGCTCTGACTATGGTTATGAGCACATGGTTGCGAGTACGATCCGATTCGCGTTCACAATGTTGCATTTTACGCAGGGAGAGCTCATCTCTTCAGCCTCAAGGGGCTTACATAATCAGGTTGCAAGTAATTTCATCCACCACCGTCATATAACCCAAGCCACACTAATTGTCATCACCCTTCACACAGCCTCTGAGCCTGGTTATAACTGTAGGTTTCGTTCTGACTAAGGACTACAAATTCAGGTGACCTCTTGGCGTTGCACTAGCTAGCGCAAGGAGGTTAACTAGAGAAAAGGAGGCTGTTTTAGTATGGAAGGAGAAAGAGACGTTGGTGCCATAGCCCGATGTTAGTTCGGAGAAGATGACCAGTGTGAAATGAGATATTCGGTTATCCCGGAATAATTAACCTGTTGCACTGAAATTTCAAACATGGAGCAACCACTGTCTCAGATTTACATTGTACAAGGGTGCAACTAAAGAGAGACCGGTTAAGTATAGCGCTAGTGAGGAAATAATTACAAACAACGACCCACTACTCGTACTTGTACCTGGTACTTGTACATGGAATGAGTAAAAAGCGAGCAATTTTCAAATCAATAGAGAAACGCAAGTTGTGTGTTGGTTTTGAGAAGCGCTGGTTGGATTCTTCAAAAAACTCGTGTGAACGTTCAACTCTCGCAGTTACGAAACCTAAGTCGAGGCAGTATACTTGAAGAACACTCATCAGAATAAGGACTCCGATCGGCCGAAATTTCAAACTGCCGAGGAAACCAAATGACAACATCTCCCTGCAACAAGAAAATACCTCGCCAACCGTTTCCTAGCCCCGTTTGCGCCTCTATAGTAGTCTACGCCACCTTGTGACATCGGCGCAGCAGATGCATAATAAGCGCAGCACAGATCGAGTCAATTATACCGGAGAGATGAGGTATACCGTTTGATATTCGGTATTTGCACATCAGATAACCGTCATTGGAACCAGTCGAGGTGTTTAAAGTCGATTGATAACTTTCCAGAGTGAAAAAAGTCTCAATAGACATTTTTCGTGGTATACCCCAGTCATGACGTGTCAGGTGGTGAGACAACGGAGATGAGGTTTTGAGAAAGAGTGAGAGCTCCAATTGGAAGGAAAATACTCCTGGTGCTAGTTGAATGCGTTTAGATCCTAGTGAACCACTTGAAACACCTCCAACCGCCCGATTGCACGTTTAAAGCGACTTTCAAAACCAGTCGTCATGGTGCATCGCCCCATGCAGGTTGAGTTTAAGTTGCGCTTATCAACCTAGACTTAAATATCAAGCACCTGCCAGCTTCAACTTCAAACCAGTCCATCTATTTAGCCCCGCACTGCTAACCACTTTCAGCATATACAACCATGAAGGGACTTTTCGGACGAAAGAAAAACGACAGAGACTACTACGGCAGTGACCAGGCCAGCTACTCGGGTTCTCAGACTCAACCGGAGCATCATGGCCCTACACCTGGTCCTCCTTCAGGTCCTCCTCCTGGTTCGCAACAACAACAGCAGCAACCTATGGGTGCTCCACCACCTCCTATTTCTGCCCAGAGCTCTGGTAACCGGTCAGACGCTCCCAAGATGCTCAATGTGCGAAACAATGATGTGATGCACGAACGATTTGTCATTGTTCACGGTAATGCTGGACCCAAGGGTCTGGATGGAGTCAACTGTGGAAACGTGGTAGTTACTCACCATCTCAATGAGTTTCCTTCTCAGCGGTTTCCCGTCGCTGATAACTACTTCAAGGCTTTTGTTCACCTTGCTCCTGGTCCCAACCAGCTGTGTGTTACTTACGAATACCCGGACAATAGACAACCTGTCTCTACGTCATTGACACTCATTTACACACCTCTACTACAGGATCCTCCTCTTCATCTGTGTCTCATTCTAGGCCGAGACTCCAAGGGCGAGTTCCAGAGTCAGAGCTACAAGAAGCAGATTGAGGGCAACTCGCTTGATTTGGCTGTCAAGAAGATGAGAATGGCGGGATACATGATGAGTGCCTTTACCAACGAGATCATGCTTCGAAACGGGTTTGGAAACCGAACTTTCCGATTCCACGAGGAGTGGGATGTCGATACTCTCAGTAACCGAGAAAGCAAGACCTGCAGAAGCACCGTCAAGGTCCATATTGTTCGAAGTGAGCTTTCCGTGGCTGAAATCAACTCCCCTGATTATGCCCAGCAAAACAGTAACGGTAAAGATACTGGAAAGCTCTTTAATATTGCTTACGATGCTCTGAAACGTCATGGTCTCCCCTTTACCCAGGACGATGTTGAGCATCGAGCTGCCTGTGTCTTTGTTGATTCCGAGTGGAACACCAAACGACAGCTCATTACCGGACACGCTGCTCTTGGAGGAGGTATTTCCAACGTTCGACTTGCCATTTTCGGAGGTCATGCTCTTTGGACTTGGCCCTCTTGTGTGGAAGAGATGGTTCCTGCTCTTCTCGATAACACTGTTGTTGACGTTCGAGAAGTGGCTAACGACTCCAGACAGAGTGGAAGTGCATGGGAGGCTCTCAATGTGTCTCAGGGAGCATTCATGCACGAAATCGGTCATCTTCTGGGATGTCCTCATCAGCCCGATGGTATCATGTTGAGAGGCTACCTCACTTGGAACCGATCTTTCCTGGCCAAGGAAGTCACTCTTGGAAAGGGATTCCATCGATCCTGTCTTCCTGCTGACGAGTGTTCGTGGCATAGACTGGATGCTCTGCGGTTCAGACACCATCCTTCCTTCCGACTACCTCATGAACACTTCCCTTCTCCTGGAAAGCCCAACCTTTACCCCGTAGAGAACGGTACCATTGCCAAGGCTACTTCTGGTATCTATCTGGTTGAGGTTCATGTTGAAGACTGGTGCAGAGGTCATCTTGAGTTTGCAGAGGACCCTCAGCGAGAAGTGTTCCTGTTTGAACATGATCTGCGACAGGCCATCAAGGATCCTCAGTACCGAGATCCTTCCAAGCCCATGCGGCTCGAGATTCTCAGTGTCGGTGGGCAGGTGACCATTGACGATTTCTCCAAGGCTCTGTGTGCTCGAGACCAGAACAATGCCTTCCAGTCCTATGAGCTCGGTAACAAGATTGGAGACGAAACCAAGGCCTACTTTGGCCACCATAACCTGGTTGGAGTGCGTCTCTATGCCGGAGATGCCGTTGACGGTGTGGAATTCCTTACGCAAGGAGCTCCTGTCGTCTTTGGTAAGAGGGGCGGTAACATGACCGAGGTTATTTTCGAGCCTGGAGAGCATATTGTTGGATTCTTTGTGCGAGCGGGCTACTGGCTAGATGCCATCCAGCTCATCACCAACAAGCGACGATCTCCCTTGGTGGGCAAGACTGGTGGAGGAGATCCCCACGAGCTAATTCCTCCTACTGGATACAGACTGGTTGGTATGCACGGTCATATGGTCAACTGGCTGTACGGTATTGGTGTCGTTTACGAGGCCAATCAGTAGGGAGAGGGAAACACACGTTCTTGACGAGCCCTATGTAAACTACGGTAATATATTGTTGGGTATAGGCGACTGCAGCATGGAAGTTGCGTCGAAGTTGCATCCAGGAAGACCCTTGACTTGAACAAGGCTTGTACAGTACCGGTATTGTAGCATGCAACTGTTGGGCGAAGGACAAACAAATCGAAGCGCTTCTATACAACGACTTCTGAATAATTAGGTCTAATTGATTCTCATTTTCTGAAGTTCACTTGTTCCTCCACCATACCCTTGACATACCCCGCTCACGAGATTATAGTCTGAACAAGGATAGGATATTGAGACAGAGAACAAGACTGCCGGTACCCTTGGACTACACCCAAGACAGAGTGGGTCGCATTCCGTATTCCATGACGCACTTCTTTGCAGGTGCATTTCTGGGAAATAACGTATTTGAACATTTGAGACTACGGTACTCATTACAAATACCGGTACGTTCTATTCTATACGAGTGGTTCCCCAGCGGTTTCAGCTGATACTACCATAATGTCAATGTTACATCAATCTAGAAGGCGGAAACGTTGGTGGTTAGATCGTGAACCCGGCAAGGTAAAATAGCCGCGACCATTTACTCCGTCTAAGGCTTTCGATCGTTCCAAACGTGGGCATATTGACCCTCAAACAGTCGATTTGACATCTTCAGAGTAGATTGAAGTGGGCGGAGCATCGACAAGTGGGCGCGAAAAAAGGACGCAAGCCCCGCAATGGAGTACAATAGAAAATGCAATGAGTACCAGGTACATACAATGAGCGGGTACCACGAGCGGGTACGCCCTCAAAACTCCACTCCACGCAGGGTCTTGAGACAATGAGGGGTGGACCCCCCCCGTCAGAACGGTTACAATACAATGGATTGGAAGCACCCTGGGGTCTTGACCAGGTGAGAACATTGCGGCCCGCTAGTAGCCGTTGAGGTTGATGTAGCGTTCAATAGACTGTCATGGGTGGCCTACGGATAGAGCACTAGAGCATGGGTAGGCTAGAGCATGGTGGGATGAAGAGTTTGTTCTAAGACTAAGGCTTTGATGAATAAAGTCGTTTTGATGAGCACATTAATCAGATTACTAAAAGATTGGAGCACGTGTATAACTAGAGAGCTCAACAAGTCTCTATGTCTACACACATACTTTTTAATCTGTCAATGTCAGGTCTTGACATAAGAGATTACACTGAACCTGAACAATACACCATTGAGTTGCAACCCTGGTAAGTCCTTGTTGCTAACCGACTTCCCGAGAGCAACCAGAAACCAAAACCACCACCCCGATTGCTGCTGAAACCCTTGTTATCTTTGTTACACCACCCTGAGGCCGTTGTCTTGGCGACTGGTGGTCATCGGAGCCACCTCAACAATAGTATTGTAGAGGGGTGAGGGGATGGTGGGTCTGTCAAGAAGCAGGGCGAGCTTGATTATATGACCCCGCAAAAAAAAATCAAGTTTTTCTGAAAATAATATACAAAGAAAAAAAGCAAACATTTTTGAAAACAGAAAATGGACATTTGGAGCTCGTTGAAACGGGGCAGACGCAACCACGATCTGGATCTGAGACGGAGAGGGCAAGGCTGCTTTCTAGGCGCTCTCTAGCGATGCACTGACGGAACCCTATGTTCACCAACACGACAAGCCCACCGTATCACTGAGACAGCCACCCTGCACTTGTCTGAGACATGTTATGTAGGAATGAAATAGAACCGTTGCAAAAAGCGGAAGAGATCTGAACGTGTCTGAACGTGGGTCCCAAAAAGCAATTTGCGGCATCCTCCGTCAGATGATGTGTCTGGTGTCCGTACAGAACAGGCAATACGTTAGCTTGGAAATCGACGCTAGCAAACAAAACTTGTTCTTGTACACTGTAGTCTATACAACGGTTAATATCCCAGTGACAGCACCCTGATATGTTATTGGGCCAAGATCACAACCGCGTGGTCAAGCCGCAAATTGCCTGAACCAAAGAACCCGCTCTGTCTATCCGCTTCCGACAATTTTGCTCCGAAATTGTCTGGCATTCAATATGTGGCTTCTTTGCTAGCTTCCCGTAGCAAAAATGTGCCTGACTAGAGACCAATGGTCATAAATTGCGACTATAGACGAGTATTATGGTTAATGTACGCTCTACAACCAGTGTCGATCAATGACAAGGTGTGAAAGTCATCGTAAATCTGGCTGATCTTGATGATCAACGGTGATCTTCGTGAGATACAACTAATATGGTGATGTGGGTTGCGATGTGGTCGTACTTGTATTTGGTTACATTGTCAAAAAGACGTTTCTCAAACATTACCAATACCAAGCCTCAGACTTTTTCAGCGTCAGGTCCCTGAGCATGGACAGTGATAAAGTTTCGGTTGGAGCGACCTGACTGAAACCTGAAGTTGCAGGGTCGAGCGTGGGCATATTGGTTTGGGGAGCTCATTGGGCGTCTTTAGGCAACGGAATGGAAGAGAAAAGAACGTCATTTACCCCACACTTGCTAGCCTGTCACGTCAGACAGACATGGTTATACGTTCCCAGTAAAAAAACGCTTGTAGTGTGCTTGTTTGTTCTTCTTGTCTCAAGGGTCGCGTTAGGACTAGGTTCAGGAGCCACTGCAGTCCAAGATTTCGAGCTGCATAATATAGGCTGCAAACAAGATGGGCCACGGAAGATGAATGTATATGGTTGCCTAAGAGGAATCTGTTGCATCTTGTCTTAGCTGGGCTTGCGGCGAATCTGAGACCGTTTCGGCCGAGAATTCACACTACTTTTACGTCTCAAACACGCCTCAAACACAACACCGTTGCACTGCTAAGACGTACACTTTGGCTAAACTTTTATCGTACATGGAGATCCACCTTTAGTGCTAACTAGTGGCCCAAAAGAGTAGGGTCACAAAGACCGGTGAAGATCAATCCGGCGGGTGCGTTGTGTCAAACAATCCACAGCGCGCCTCTCGAGCATGCTACCCCTCGTTTTTGTTGTAGTCAAAATGCAGTCTACCCCGACTTTCTTAGCCCCAGAGTACATGTTTAAACAAACACCTTAGCTTGAGGTTACTCGGAACAGCCAAGAATGGTACCTTCACTCTGACACAGTGCTCACACATAGTAAACAGGTCTATTCTCAATGCGGCAGGCGCGTCAATGGCCCGCAAAGTGTCTTGCAAGCAGCCAGACTCTCTCTCCCGGCCCATGCCCTACTTTTCTCACCCGTAGTTTCAGCTCCCTGCATCTTCAACAACTCTGTAAGTATCCACAAAAAAGTCAAACTGACAATGAGCAGGGGTATCGGTATGAGGACTCCGATATCGAGAGTTATCATGAGACTCTCTAGTAGTAGCTTCGGCACTGAGGTTCGATGGTGTTTTTTTCCAACGCGGGGAACACGTTAGCTAGCGTACAATCGTCTACTACCAAATACCCGTTCCGTACACTCAACAAGGCAGCACATTCCACTCAGTTGAGCGTCTGGACCCGTAAAGTCGAAAAAAGACCTTCCACTTCCGGCCGTGCATCGGCTACCGAGGTAGGTAGACTCAAAACCATGGACCTGTAGGCCTCTTGGACGCTTCTTTGTTGTCTTTTGGGTGACGCAGTATACCATGTCTCTGCAGTAGCGGGACTCTAACTCAGCCCATACCTTGTCACGCAAGTTGTTGGTTGGCAATACAATGGCATTGAATCGGATACCCAGAGAGCCCCAGAGTTCTATATAAACCAAGAGATTCCCCCTTCTACTCGTCAGAAAACAACTACCTTCTCTCTCTCTTCTTTCGAACACTCCACTCACATCTAAACTACAATGGTCTCCTTCACCAAGCTCACCGTTGCCTCCATGGCCACTCTTGCCCTCGCTGCCCCCGCTCCTGTTGACCAGGAGGCCGGCCTCATCCAGATGCGAGAGGTTGTCGAGTCCCAGTTTGGCGGAAACAGCGAGATCGCCAAGCGATTCGTTGACGACGCTGTTGCTCTTGACGCCCGAGCTGCCCAGGACTGGATTGCTCTCTTCAACGTCTTCCAGAGCTTCACCAACGCCGGTGTCTCTTTCTTCCTGAACTCCATCCAGTCTCTCAAGAACGTTTCTCCCCAGGAGGCCAACGCTGCCATCACCCAGGCTATCACCCAGTCTCGAGCTGCTCTTAACCAGCTCATCCAGTGGCTCCAGAACTACAACGGTCTTGCCGGCTGGACCAAGGTCTTTGTCAACATGTTCATTGCCACCGGCCTGAACACCTTCATCACCAACTTTGGTCTCTTCCTCATCACTCTGTCTACTGCCATCTCTCAGAACAAGCTGGTCAACACCTTTGCTGATGACATCAAGGGTCTCATTGCTACCATCACCCAGGCCGGTAACCTGCTCGCCGACACCATCCCCGGCTTCCGACAGGACGCTTCCATGCTTGTTGGTCTCAACTCTCGACTCCAGGGTCTTTTCACCGACACCATCTAAACTACTTTGTCAAGTGTTTAGTTCAGAGAGTCTTAAATTTCCAAATAACTTAATTATTGTGATATTCCGTTTAAACAGCCTGAAAAGTAGATAATTGTAGAATGTAAACAAAAGTAATCAACAATTCGGACCAAGAAAGCCACACTTGACCACATTCCTTTTATTATCAAGGCCCCTGGTCATGGTGGTTGCCAAGTGAGTAATAAGCTTGTTCGTTGAGAACAAGAGAAAATACGTAATAGAGTTTCGCCCCTGGCATTCAACTCATAACCTCAGTTTCAGATTATCGAAAAGTGCAAGGAACGATTTTTAGATGATGAATCGTTGAGATAACGGCCTGTAAAAGCAGTGAAACAGAGAGATAACAGAACTATGGCATTACCTGTAGCAGACTTTGTAGCCTGTTAGCTGAACTATCCATACCAAACTGAGACTTTTCTGGAATAGCGATAAATCTATATAAAAATGGTATCACATGAATTGAGAGAAAATTCTCATGAAAATGATACCAAATATCTCTTCTTATCCTTCGTATTCCCTCCACTTTTTAACGAATTCCCCTTTTTCACCCCAAATAAACTTCTGGAACTAGCTCTTGTCATAACCTAACGCACAGCTTGACAACTCTTCATCATCATCGAAAATGGACCGACACGACAACCGTGGAGGAGTGAGTATTGCAATCAAAAGCCGAACCTGATCTATACACCTGCTAACAACAGCGACGAGGCGGCCGAGGCGGTCATGGCAACGCTGGCCATCATGGAGGACACAACCAGCACCAAAATCAGCAACAGCAGAACCAGCATCAGCAGAACAACCAGAACCAGGGTCAGGGCCAGGGTCAGGGCCAGTCCAAGAAGCTGGAGTTCCCCAAGCGAGAGCCCATTCTGGACATGTCTCGATTTGAGAACAAGCGAGTGGTTGTCAAGGTTACTGGTCGAAAGATCGAGGGCACCTTAAAGGGCTGGGATCAGCTCATGAACCTGATTCTGGACGATGTCAAGGAAACCATCTACGAGGACGAGGAGAGCGAGGACTTTGCCGAGTTTGAGGGACAGAAGGAGGGCAAGGTGCGAGAGATTGGTCTGGCGGTCATTCGAGGCCCCAACCTGCTCTCCATCTACCCTCTGGATGGAGGAGAGGGAATCGAGGTGGAGCCCAAGCCCGAGGTGACTATTTAATTGGATAGTAATAGAGTGTATATTATTGAGGTGGGTCGAAATGCTGGTATCTACATACTGATTCAGGTATTTCTTACTGACGGTATTGGGGAACATGCTCTTGAGAGTATCAGGAGTGTCTGAAGTCTTGATGTAGAGCAGGTGAAAGAACATCTACCGAATCACGCTTATTTCAAATTTCACAAGTCCAGTGAATAAGAGAATGTATTGTAGTTTTTAGACATGTCCAAATGTAGCTGTTCACAGTGTTACGCCACTACTCTTGAACCAGAAGTAATTAGCACCCGCTAAATCTCAAAAACCGAATTATCTGTCTAATCAAAAACCCATTCCTGTGTCCTCTCTTATCAATATATTTTCAATAATATCTTCACCCTTCTCTCTTCTCCACACTCGACATACGCCCACATTAGACTTGCCTGTCCCACGCTTGATTGGGATATTGGCTTTACACGATACTGACACCTCGCGAGACACGACCTATACTTCTTCACTTTCAAGTCTAGTGGGTACCATATCCTAACGCTCATTCAACACTCATGCCAATCAATTGAACACGTCATCACTACAAATGCAACTGGAACCCGCTCATCTCGTGTACGCCTCGTTCTGGACCTTTGGCCTGGTCAACAACGTGCTCTATGTTGTCATTCTGACAGCGGCAGTAGACCTTGTGGGTCCTCAAACCCCAAAGGCCGTGGTCCTGCTTGCTGACGTGCTTCCTTCGTTTCTGATAAAACTGGCAGCGCCTTTTTTTGTCCACAAAATCCCCTATGACCGCCGAATAGCTCTGCTGGTTGGATTGTCAACTATTGGTATGTTGTCTGTCTCTCTAGCTTCTCCTTTGTTCTTCAAACTGGTAGGCGTCGTTCTGGCATCTTTCTCTTCAGGTCTAGGTGAAGTCACCTTCCTACAACTAACCCACTTTTACGATACTAGAGCTCTCAACGGATGGAGTAGTGGAACAGGAGGTGCAGGTCTGGTGGGAAGTGGCTTGTTCATGCTACTGACTACCGTACTTGGAGTCTCAGTCAAGACATCATTGCTTGTATTTGCATTCTTCCCTCTGGCATTCTTGGGTATCTACTTTTATCTCTTACCCCCTAGAGAATACAACCGAGTTCCAGGAGCCTTTCCTGTACGAAACAATGACCCGGAAACAGGTATTGATACACAACCAATTACCTGGGAGTTTGTAGCTTCTGGGTACGAAACTACCGTGGCTCGTCTGAAACCACTGGTGGTACCCTACATGCTTCCTCTGTTCCTCGTGTACTTTTCCGAGTACACCATCAACCAGGGAATTGCACCTACTCTGCTGTTCCCTCTTGAGGAGCTCCCCTTTTCCAAATTCAGAGACGTCTACGTCACCTATGGAACTCTGTACCAGCTAGGAGTGTTCATTTCACGTTCCAGTGCTCCCTTCTTTAGAATCAGACGAATCATGATTCCTTCGGTACTACAGTTTGCCAACCTCATCTTTTGCATTGCCCAGTCGATGTCTCCCATCTTCCCCAATGTCTGGCTCGTGTTCATTCTCATCTTCTACGAGGGTCTTCTAGGAGGAGCAGCATACGTGAACACCTTCATGTTGATCACGGAACAAGCCGACTTGGCTGACCGAGAGTTTGCTCTTGGTAGTGTCGGTATGAGCGACTCTGCTGGTATTGTTCTTGCCGGCTTAGTCAGTCTCTGGCTTGAACCTGGACTCTGCAACTACCAGGTCAACGATGGCCGAAACTGGTGCACTTTAGAATAGCTCTTTCTACCGTATTAGCCAATAATTTATTTAAACCATATTATGCATTACAAATCTATTTTACTGAGAGCAAAAGCTACTCCTCGGATCGCTTCTTCTTCTTCTTCTTCTTCTCTCCCTCATCGTCGCTGTCGTCACTCTTTCGCTTCTTCTCCTTCTTGTCTTTCTTCTCGGACTTTTCCTTCTTTTCCTTTTCCTTTTTCTCCTTCTTTTCCTTCTTCTTTTCCTTCTTGGCCTTCTCCTCGTCCTCGTCTGGTGCAATGAAGGCCAGTTCTCTCTGGGCCTGCTTCTCTGCGCTTCGGGCAGCCTGCTGCTGTCGCTTCTCCTCGTCGGCTCGTCGTCGCTTCTCATCCGCACCCAAGAAGAACTCTCCAGACTCGATCTGCAAATCGACCTTTCGGGGCAGCTGGGCAGGAGGGAATGCGGTTCGGACCTTGTTCTTGATGGTCTTGGGCTTCTTTCGAGCAACGTTTCGCTTCTTGAACTGGGGAAGGAATCGGCTCCAGTCCTCCTCAGCCAGCTCGGGTCGCTTGGCCAGCTCTCGCTTGATCATGAGCTCCTTAATGTGGTAAATGGGGTGAATGTTCATCATACAGTCCTCCACCACTCGTCGCAGAGTCTTCATGTGTGTGTAGGGGCCCATGACGGAAACAGTGTTACCCTGGACAAGAATATAACACTGGGTCAACAACTCGAGAGCCTTGAGAGTGTTTCCATTAGGTCCAAGAAGACGCTGTCGTCGCTTGACAAACCGCTCCTTGTTGCTGGTGAAGTTGCCAATCTTAATAACATCACATGCAATACCGTCCTCGAGAATCTTGACGGCCTGAGGGAAGGGAACTGATCGAGCAAGCAGCTTGATGAGATCTCGAGCATTCATAATGGCGTAAGGGTCGTAGGTTTTTCGGGTGGTTTTGACGGTCATGGATCCCTCAACGAGATCCAAAACACATGCAATACCCTTCTGGTCCAGAGCCTTGGTAACGTCGTCCCAAATCTCCTTTAGGTAGCCTTCACGGTACTTGGGGAAGAGTGTGGCGAAGGAAGACTCCTCGGCAAAGGGCAGGCCGGAGGCGTTGTCCTTCTCGGTGAACTCGTCCTCGGCCCACTTGTCAATGTGGGGCTGATCCCATGGCTTGTCTTTGTTGTGAGTAGAGACCATTGTCGGTTGTTGTAGTGTGTCGTGGAAACTGTCTACTTTGGCTGAGATAAATTTGTCGCATAAAAACCTAATGTTTTTTTGTATCAGAGTTTGGCAGGTTTTTGGTGTAGTTGGAGGGCAAGTATATTTACTCAGCTTTACTTGACCCCTACTCCCTTCATTAAATTTGAGTTCATGCATGCTGAACCACCTAGAGAAATATTTTGAGAGGCGGTTGCCATATACCATCTACCAACACACTACACCACCATGGCCAAAGCTGCAACGACAAAAACAAAGACGAGAGCTACCCCATTCTCTAGACCAACACGTGATAACGCCAAGGGTGTCAAAAAGACCACCAAAAAGCCCGTTTCCAAGGGAAAAAGCCAGAAACATAAGGATTCTGCTCTTCTCGATCTCGTGAATGAGCCTGATGCTCTTAAGGACGTTTACTCTGTCAAATCCAAGGAGACTTTGAAAAAGGAACGAAGCGAGGCTTTGTTGAAACAGAAGGAGGAGGAACGAAAGAAGCGACTTGACACCAAGAAGGAGCTTGAAAAACAGATGGACGACTTGGCCAGCTTTGGCCTCTAACGGACTGATAATACGAGTCCACGTATATATTTATTGCATTTGATATCAAAAGGGATAGACCTTGTAAGGCTTTGTAGTAAGAGTACTTGTACGCGTTTGTATACTGTCCAAAGTCAACATCTTTACTACTTGTAGAGCCCCAACCTACTGACACTCTTTTGGGGCTCTGAAAGTGGAAATTCTACTGGTAATTACTTCACTCATAAGGAACAATAAATATAAATAAATAACTACCCAGCTTTTTCTGGGTCGATGTTCTTAGGCCTTGATGATCATGCCTCGTCTATCCTTTCCTGCTCGAGAACGAGAAAACCATCCTGTTTTAAGGACCTTGACTAGCTCGTCCATCTTTTGCTGTTGGGCGTCAGCACTCAGAATGGAAGCCAAAATGGAGAAGCACTGCAACAGTCTGACGGGAGTGTTGGCACCCTGGGAAGAAAGCTCAAAGTTGGAAATAATTCGTGTCAGCCGTTCAGAGTGGGGAAGAATAATGTAGTCTCTGAATGCACATAAAGTCATGAGACGGATGTTGAGCTGATCACGGTCCATGAGCAGCATACCCCAGAACTTTTCGCTCTCTTCGGGTTTCATGCTCTTTCCATAGCCATCAAACTCCTGCTGAAGAGGAAGGAACACACCCTCCCAGTAAGGCAGGACATCAGAGAAGAAGTGACCCCAGACAGTGGTCAAGTGAGCAATCAGCTTATCGTCAGGAACTCGGGACATGGTCGAGTCCAGAGTGTACATGCCAGACTTGAGCAGGTCCTTGTATTCCTGCAACAAGGACTTGGCCGTAGCATGCTCTTGAACCCGCAAGTTGGTGTGCATCACAACCAACTTGTTTAGATCCTCAATAGGAACTCTGATACCTTCTCCTGAAAATAATGGTAGCACTCGAGAGCACAACAGTGCCCAGGCGTCGTCAGCGAGCTGTTCCTTGTCTTCCTTCGTCTGGTTGAAGTTCTTGAGCTCTAAAGCACTGGAAAAACTCTTGTGAAGAGCACCTGGAGAAGAGCTCTGGAAGGAATACAACGAACCTCCCTGTTCGTTGATGAGCTTGGAGTTGGATGAAGAAGAAGACATGAAGGCAGCAGCCGAATGTACATCTTTCTTGGCCCTCAACAAGATAGAATGGGCCTTGTTCTTTGCACTGGGAGAGTCATCCTTGGCTCCAGAACCCAAGGGGTTGCTATAGTCTCCTCTGGCAGATGCCATTGTCGGTGTGATTGGCACGTTGCTGCCGATGCTAGCGATTCGCTCCAGCTCCTTGGACGGTCTGTTCAACGGACTTCGTTCAGCCAAGGAGGGACGGGTGCTAGGAATCTGTGTCTGAATAGTAAGGTCAATGTTGCCTTTACGCTTGAGCTTGGGCTTTAAGCTCTTTGCTGAAGATTGTTGTTTGGCTTGTTTGGCAAACAGCTTGGCCTTAAATAGTGCCGACTGCTTTGAGGGCACGTTGGGGGCATAAGCTGCTGCTGCGGCAGCCGTCGAGCTATCTGTCGACGCTGTGTTTGTGGTGGAAAGACCGACATCGTTGTTTGAGGCGACGTTGCCCACAACCGAACTCATATCGGATTTGACTGAAGCGCTGCTGCTCATGGCGGTACTTGAGCTGGCAATGTTATTGGAGCTTGAGGGTCCAGTAGCAGTGTTTTTGGGGCTGGAGCTGGGGGACCGTTTGCCTGATATTTTTTTTCCCAGTTTTGAATTTTTGAGACCGTTATGGCCATGCAAGTGGATTCCAAAGGGGTTGTTTGAGTGTCCAAAAGATCGTGTCTTTTTAGGACTGATGTCTGCAGGGGCGTCGTTTTGGGACACGGGTCTTTGGGTCGACTGAATGGGGATAGAGGAGACTCTTCTGAGGGCAGTGGCGGCAGCGGTGGCGGCAGTAGCTCCGTCAAGTGTGCTCATAGACTGTTGGACCGTGTTTGTACTGCTATTGGACGAGTAAGAACCAATACCAGAGTTTCCACCGTAGCCTTGAGACTGTTGTCCTAGACCAGGGTTAGAGTGAGTAGGGGTAACTGGGCTGTTCCCACTAATGTTGCTGAGATTGATAGTGGAGTAGTTGGACCCGATAAGCGTTGAGTTTGAGTCGCTTTGCCCATAAAATGATGCAGAGGGCGATGAAGGGACAGACGACGTGCCGGCAGAACCGTTTCCCACAAAAGGGGCTTGGGGGCGTGCTAGATTTCCTGCAGATGCAGATCTGTGTGCTTGTTGGTTCTGAACAGACGGAGGCTGTTGGAGCGGTTGTTGGTGCGACTGTTGTGTGTAGTGGTGCTGTTGTGGGCGAATGTTGACAAAGTCCTCCCCTCGAAGTTGTGGGCTAGGCCCCAGACTTTGGGTTCCGTTTTGGTGCTGATAAGGCGCTACGGGAGGGTTGTACTGTGGCGGTTGTGACGTTTGTTGTGACGGGTGAAATTGCTGCTGGTGTTGCGGTTGAGGGCTGTTATAACCAGGGTAGCTGCTCAGAATAGGCCCAAATGGGTTGTTATTCATGGTAGGAGTGTTGGCATTGGAAGACCCAGGTACAGGCGGAGGGGGTACATTAGGGGGCATGTTTGCTACCTGATGAGAAGCCGGATTCGAGTTCAAATTGGCAGAACCATTCGTATTCATGGGTTTAGACTGTCCAGGGACGAATCCGGGCAGTAGTTCAGGAACGAAAGGGCCTCCGGAAAATCCCCGCAAAGCATGGGGAGAATGACTGGAGCCTGAGGAGTCCGAGGAACTTCTGTGGTGGCTGAAGCGTCGTCCTCGGGCCTGGGGCGCTCGGGAGGTGAAGCCAGCAAAGTCCGGCTGGTCCTCTTCGGGTATACTGTCAATCATGACGTATGTCGGATGGTTTGTTGAGACCAACTAAAGTATGTGGAGATGGTCCTGTATGGAGGTTTGGAATATGCAGGAGGGCGGTTTAGGTTGGCTTGATTGGGAATCTACCCTAATCAGTTGGATACAAGAAGGGGCAAGACATGGATGGAAGGGGTAAGGCAAGTGGAGTCTGACGTAGCAATGCGTTTTCTAGGGAATCGGGAATGTAGTGTGGTGTTGTTTGTTAGTAAACATGACACGTAATGGAGGGTTGGGGCTGAGCTTTCATTGAGGGTATTTATTTGTATACCTGGTGACCAGAACCTTGGGGCGCAGTGTTGGTGTGATTGGATTCTTTATTTCTTCAGTACAAGCGTCTTGTTCGTCTTTGTCTGCCAATTAATATCTTGTCGTGTTGAGCAAGAGTGCATTATCTTTAGGATACGGTAATATTACCGTCATTATAATGACATCATTGTCACGATACAGTTAACCTAATACATGTTGAGTGAGACAGCGAAACAGTCAGCTCTTAAGAATAAAAGCTAAGAAAACCACGTAGGTAAGAGTATGTAATAAGGTGGGTGGGCTATTAAACGGCTTCTCTTGCGAGATTCATATCTTTCTAGCTCAAATGCGTGCCTGTGTAGCCGTTATATTGGTATCATCTCTTTCAGGGGTTGAAGGCAGCTAACTATAAGCTCAAGTATTCATCAACTAAATTGGTTACTCCCAACCTCTGCCTTGAACATGGGAGATGGTCCTCTTTCCCGCTTCTGAGAGAGACATTTTGCTGCCCAAAAGCGGTAGAACGTACTTTAACAGTGTGTGCAGTCTTCTCAGGCACTTTTCTTCTTTATAATGTATCCCAATATGTCAAAATTCGAATCTCTTACCTGCCCCCTAACATCCATTGCGATCCGGGGAAGCATAAATTATGCACAACTTCTCAATGGAATGTCGTAGAAGCGCGTAAAACGAGATTGGAGATATTTTCCGCTGCCGTTATTTCATAAAAACGGACTCCAATGCTCAATTCCCCGGTACAAGTCGTCCACCTTAGTCAGTACACTCCACCAACCCCGTATTATCACTTATTGGGACTCAGCCACCTCGGCACATGACTCGAACTTACTTCTGATTCTACATGGTCAAGTGCACTTCACTGCTACAGTCTCTCCACACCACAACAATGTTTAGACGACCCTCACTGCCTGCAAACTTCCCTGAGCTCCTCACAAAGCGTTTTGAGGCCGCTGTAAAGTCGGGTGATCTCATTTACACCGAAAGCACCCAGGAATCTGCCACTGATAACGGAGTGGAGGTGCGATACACCTTTGCCCCTGCCTTGGCCAAGAAGCCCACTAAGGAAGATAACAAGGCTGATGAAAAGACTGACAAGCCCAAGTTCAATCCCTTTGAGAAGCCCGACCCGAAGCTCATGCTGGTCCCCGACTTTGGAGACTACTCTCTGGTTCTGAACAAGTTTGCCATTGTTCCTAACCATTTCATGTGCATTTCCAAGAAGGTGATTCCCCAGACTGCTCCTCTGACCCCCAATGATCTGGAGCACTCGTACGCTGCTCTTCAGGCTGCCCAGTCCGAGGGTGCCAAGTACATTGGTTTCTTCAACTGTGGCCCCAACTCTGGAGCTTCTGTTGACCATAAGCACATTCAGTTCATTGAGCTGCCCAAGGACTTTACTCCATTCCCCGACTCGGTAATCAAGGCCAAGGGACGAGACTACAAGCCCGGCCAGCAGCCATTGTCATCGGAGAAGGTGCCCTTTGCACACTTCATTGTGCCTTGGGAGGCTGAGTGGCCTGAGGAGGATGCCAAGGCTGATAACGACGCTGAGGTGGCGATTGAGGATCCTGTTGCTGAGGAGCTCGGATTCAAGTTCAGCACTGTTCTGTCGAGAGTTTTGACCGAGCTCAGAGTCAACGATGCCCCCAGCATCTCCTACAACGTTGTCTTCACCGACAAGTGGGTCATGGCTGTGCCTCGAAGCAAGGAAACATACAAGGACATCAGCGTAAACGCTACTGGAACCGTTGGTCTTTTGCTGGCCAAGACTCAGGAGCAGCTGGATATCTACAAGGAGGAGACTCCGCTCAAGGTTCTGACCGAGCTTGGATACGTCAAGCCTGAGGAGGAAGAGCACCCCGAATACGACTACTAGTTTTGAATAGACCACAAAAGAACAAGAAAGCCGGTACGGCCATTAGATCATTAATCAATCGGTACCCCACAGTTAATCGGTAGCCCGCAATTAATCGGTATCCACAACTAATCAGCATGTCACTGTTATATCTATGTACATATTTCATCAAGTCAGTCTATGGCCAAATCTCAATGTCATCAATAGACTCGAGGAAGGCCTTTTCCTTCTGTCTGAGAAGCTCAGCCATGGGATGTTTGCTCTTGGGTTCAACCTCGAGTTGGGGAATGAAAACCTCTCGAACGAGATGGCCGACGTAGTCTCCAATATCCTCCTTCATGCTGCTAGTTTCAGTCATGTATTCATCAAGATCATCACCGAGAATCTCCTTGAGCTGCTCACTCACAGTCTTAGTTCGAACCAGAGGTTTACCCTTGAACTCGGCAGCAGCTGTAGTCTCGTCAATCTTGAGATCTTCCACAGGCAGGGTGAGCATCCACAACCAGTCGCAGTCTACCGTTGCAACAATGTCTTCGCCCTCGTTCAGAGCCTCCAGCTTGATGAGTCTAGATCTGGCTCCATAGCTGTGAAACTTGAGAATCATGCTCTTGAGCTCGGGGTCACAGTCGGGATTCTTAATGAGAAACTCGGGATCAATCTCGTCCATAGACAGCATGAGAGGAGTCTCAAGAGTGATACTCTTGGTAGCACCATGATCAGCATCAATAAAGCCGTAGCAGAAAAGGAACTCCGCAGCGCTCTTGTCAGGTCCATAGTTGATAAAAACCTCTTCCCCTGCCTTGACAGAGACACCCTCATCAACTACAAGAACCACGTCTCCATCGTCTACCTCAAAACGGCAATTGGCCTTGGGAGAATGGTTCACATAGTCAAGAACAGGTACCATGGTCAGATCAAGGGTCTCAGAACCAGCAGACTCGGGAATCTCAAGACTTCGGGAAACAACCCACTGCTCGGCTAGTACAAACTGAGGCTCCGGAACCAGTTTCTCTCCTCCCTTCATGCCCACAATGGCCTCATATCTTGCATCAACATGGCTCTTCTTATGTACACAGGCCATGAGAAGAGATGTTCCTTTGAGACTATCGAAAATCTCGTTTTCAGGCCAAGACCAAGGCTGGTCCATGTCTCCAGCTTTAGGTAGAGAAGAGATGTAGTCACTCATCTCAGAAGAGCCCTGAGAGGAAAGAAGAGCCAGAAAAAGCACAATGATATCCTTCTCAGACTTGAGCCACTCCAATGACGTTTTCATAAACTTCAAATACTCGCCAGTGAGGTATTTGTTCTCATTGGTCCAAGCAGATACATGTTTGGCGTTAATAAGGAGATCCTTGGGCACTCTCAGCACGATTCCTGAAGCATTGTCCTTGGTGAATTTCAATCCTGTGCCCTTACCGGGAGACTCAAAGATTTCCGTGTCTGTAAGCACGACTTTTTCCTCCTTAATCCAGTTCATTGGTGTAGTGAAAGAGTGGTTTAGTTGAACATGGGCTCACTTTGCATATCATGCATTAAGTTCTGATAATGGCATAAAGTGTTTCTGCTATGGATTTGGTAAACCCCAACCCTATATAAAGATTTGAAATTTTGATTTGACCCTTTGCATTACCGAAATAGCACAACTTCACGACACAACGTACCGATAAAAATGGCCAGCTGGGACGACGAAGACTTTGAGGTGCCTGCCGCCGCTGCCGCCGCAGTGCCCGCCAACTGGGACGACGAAGAGGAGGAGGACGTCATGGACTCGTGGGACGCCGAGGAGACCCCCAAGGCTCCCGGACCCAAGACCACCGTGGCTGCCCCTAAGAAGGCCCAGCGACAGCAGATTGCCAAGATTGAGCGAGAGATGGCTGCCATGAAGCTCAAGCCCGAGGACGCCTCCACCAAGCGAGACCGACAGCGACAGGCCGAGCTCGACTCCGATATGATGAACGCCTCTGAGCTGTTTGGCAACTCTGGCGGTATTGCTGATAACATTGCCAAGACCGAGCAGGCTCCTGCTCCCGCTGCTCCTACCAAGCTCTCTGATCTGGCCATCTTCCACCCCAAGGAGAAGAAGGACTTCACCAACCTCAAGGAGACCCTGGTCCCTATTCTCACAGACCTCAACAAGACCAGCCCACTGGCTTACCCCGACTTTGCCATCACCTTCACCAAGGCCATGGCCGAGCCTCTCAAGGTGGAGCAGCTGCGAAAGCTCATCTCCACTCTGAACGCCTACCAGAACGAGAAGATCCGAGAGGAGAAGGCTGCTCGAGGTAAGAAGAAGAAGCCCGGTCTTGCTGCTGCCTCTGCCAAGATCAACGACGATAAGGACACTACCACCTTCAACGACAACTTTGACGACTTTGACGATTTCATGTAAATGAACTCGACAAAAGAAACACGGACCTTGTGCCACCGGGGTGGCTGCAACATGCTCTGACCTGATTTGCCATGTGTGGCAGCGAGTCTTGAACGCGTGTGTGCACGGACCTTTTCTAGAGGTGGTGTAAAGTAATGTTTGATGACCTGCCAACCATGGTATCTAGACATAGTTAATGTAGATGAAAGGAGTTGGAGAGAAGATACCTTCTACCGGTAGTTAACTTGTTCTTACAGGGTAGAGAGCATCTCGGTAAAGTACTGGTACCGTAATGTAGAGTGATATTAAAACAACTTCATCTGTCGATGCAGGAACAATATCAGTGAAATAATAGAAAATGAATAATATCAAGCACCAAAGATATATTACATAGAACATCAGGTCATCCCTCCCCTTATTCCATCTCCATGCAGTGCTCAGGCACTACACTCTGATTCCCTTCTAAACACCCCAGATACACTTCATGCAGTGCAGAACACGCTAAAACTCTCCCACAGCATCCCCCCTACAGATATACCGGTACCATGATCTGTATAGAATGTACAGAGCCGGTGTCGTCGTTATACACCGAATACTCGACCGACAACATTCGACTCACAGCATGCTCGAAATGCAACAAGTTTGCCGACAAATACATCGAGCATGATGGAGTGCTCATCTTCATCGACCTGCTCCTACTCAAGAAACAGGCCTACCGACACTTGGTTTTCAACGTGCTCACGCCTGACACGAGTTCTAACACAACTAATGACAATCTTCATCCTCGAGTACGACGGCTATTTCTTCTTATTACTCTATTTGAAGTGTACCTTACATGGGCTCAGGTAGAGAAGGGTCCTCAGACTCCTCTGACGCGCTACTTGTTGGGCCTTCCAATTATCACGCAATACAACTACTTTCTCATCATTTGCCTGACCGAGGCAATCACATGGCACGTGTCTGTTCGTGTCATGGCCAGGATACTGCTGGGCTGGAAACGTCCAAATGCATTATCCACAGCACTACTCATTTCTTCAGCAACAAAACTGCTGCCGATTCTCATGATCATTTGGGATTATGACGTGCCACTGGCTGCTGCTTTGGTTGGCTGGGCTGTAAACTTCAATGTGGTTGAAGCTCTCACGATCATATTGAGCTGCTCATACTTCAAGGCCATACTCATTACAGCCATATCGAGTATCGCCAAGGGGGCGGTTTCAAGGTTCATTTTCATGCCCATTTTGCTCAACGACTGTGACGTGGAATTTCCGAGTCTCGACGTCAGCGCCATTGGCCAACCCACACTCTTTGCCCAAGTCTTCCAGCTCATCAAGACATACGCCGAGCGTGTTTAATTTATATACAAGCACTACGCATCAACATCCTAATATATACGCTACCACTACCGGTACCAGTACCACGTATAGTATCGTGTCATACTTATACGCATTTGACCTCACTAATATACACCTTACAAGTACATTCACACATCACAATAAATAATCCATCTGCTAATTCTATGCAGCAGCAGCTTCGGCAGCGGCGTCGGCAATGGTGTTGGGGTTGGGACGCATGTTGAACAAGAACAACAGCTCCTCCCGAGAAAGTCGGGCCATCTGTCTCTGGCCAGATGGATCCAGAGCCGACTCGATCATCTCCCGCTTTCGCTTCTGCAGCTCCAAAATACGGTCCTCCACCGTATGCTCAACCACAATCTTGTGGACCATTACGTCTCGCTTCTGGCCAATTCGATGGGCTCGATCCATGGCCTGCTCTTCAATGTAGGGGTTCCAGAAGGGGTCCATGATGATAACGTGGTTTGCCGCAATCAGCGTCAATCCAACGTTACCAGCCTTGAGCGAAAGGATCAACACCGAGATGCTGGGGTCTTCTGTGAAATTTTTCACCACATTGTTTCGAGCATCAGCATCCATGCTACCGTCGAACCGCAAGTACGAAATACCAGCCTTGTCAAGCTCCTCTATGATCAAGTTCATGAACGTCACAAACTGGGAAAAAATGATGGTCTTTTCTCCGGGACTCTCTTCCTGGATCTTCTGCAGAATCTCCACACATTTCGAAACCTTGGACGACGTAGGCTGACTCTCATCATCCTCCTCCTCCTCAGCCCTCTCTTTCTCAGCCCTCTCTTTCTCAGCCTGCCGAAACTTTTTCTGTCGAGCCTGCTCGTTCTGAATCTCTCGGGTCACCTCACGAGGAGCCTTCTTCTCCAGATGCATCTTCTGGAACACTCGAAGAGGCACCATTGTGTTTTGGCTGATGGGCTCTCGACAAGTCATACACAGAGGCGTGCGAACGGAAGTAAAGTAACTGACACTACACTCGTGGCAAATAGGGTGGCCACAAGGAGAAAAGAGTCGAACCTGGGACTGCGGAACAGTGTCTGTACAAATAGGACACTCAAAGCCCTCGGCAAGACGTCTCTGCTCTCGAGCAATCTGAGAATCACCGTATGAATCTCCAGTTGCCTCACTTTCACTGTCGTCGCCAGAATCCACGTGGGAGCCCGCCTTTCGCTCTCTGAGACGCTTGAGACGGTCCACACGCTGATCTCTGGCCTTGCCCTTACCCTTGCGGTCCACAGCTTCCTCCTCTTCTTCCTCACTGTCAGTTTCATCGTTGGAATCGAGCCATTCACCTTCTCCGTCAGAGTCCTCGGCAGCATTGCCAAGCTTCTTAGCACGACTAGGAGGTGCGATATCCTCTTCGTCAGAGTCGCTGTCTGCGTTGTTGACACGTCGTCGAGGTGCACGAATCGAGGGCTCAGGAGTATCGAGACTGACATCTGGCTCCACATCTTCACCCTTGACAGGACCTTCAGAAGCATCGGCTTGCTCCTTACCCTTGTCACCACTGGGAGCAGCCCCGTCCTCAGCCTTGACAGCATCTCGTCCATTCACTGAAGAAGCAGCAGATGTATCAGGGCTGGGCTCATCGATGATATCCAGAGAAGACAGGTCGCTGTCGTCGTTGGCAACAAACGTAGACATGTCCTCCTCTTCCTTCTTGGCCTTAGCACTGCTTGAAGAGGTGCTGGCAATACCAAACATGGCGTTCAAGTCATCCTGCACCGCCGTATCCAGCTTCTTGGCCTTGGTAGAGGGCCCAGAGTCAGAAATGATTTCCTCAATCCTGGGACCCCCACTCTCACTCTTGCCCTCCTCCTCCATCTTTCGTCGAAGATCATCAGCATCCTGCATCTGCTTGAAAAGGGTAGCAATTCGAAGAACAGTGTTGGGTGTAAAATCCTTGCAGCCCTCAATAACAAATGAAAGCTCGTCCCTGGTGAGCTCCTTCTGATCGACGCCATTCTCGGCATCTCGAACCAATCTGTAGTGGCAGCAAGCCTGTCTCAAACGTAGCAAAAGAACAAGCACGTTCTGGTAGTGCCTACCAAAGCTACCTGAACGAATGAGCCTGGAGACACGTCGCTGAGCACCAGCCTCGAGATCCTGGTAGAACTTGAGCTCGTCTTCGGAGAATTCAATGGTTTCCTGCTCGACAGTCTTCTCTGTGAGAGTTAGAATGGATTTTCCATTGATCTTGGACTTTTTGTCTCGACGAAGCATGATCATGGCCAGCAACGACTGTAGACGCTTCATACTGCCATCCTTTATATCCTTGCCTGCCAAAGCAGCCCTCTTGATACCTGACGCAATACTCTTGTTGAAGTACTTTTCCTGATCGTAAGGCTTGATCCGCAGAAACTTGACCAACGACTGCAGATCCTCGACCGAGTTTTGCATGGGCGTACCCGTCAAGCACCATCGATACACCGAGTCCAACTTGTAACAGGCGCTGGCACTAGCGGTGTTTCGGTTTTTGATGCAGTGAGCCTCATCGATGATGGTCCGGTAAAAGTAGGCATCGCCCTCGTAAAAGGGGGAAGATACGGACTGGAACTCTTCGGGTCTCATTGCTCGTCTGTTCTTGTGCATTCTGCCGTCTGGGCCCCGAATAGTCTCAGTCACCTTGAGGCCAGAACTGAAGAACATCTTCTTGTGTTCTGACACTAGCGTATGGAAAGAAACAAAGATGATATCGTACTGGGACAACTTCTCCCAGGTGTTGTTCTCCTTCTTTGCTTGCGGGCCATGGTAAAACAGAGTCCGGGGTTTAGCTTCAGGCTTCATGTGTCGCTCAACCTCTTGAATCCACATGTGCAGCAGTCCGACTGGGGCAATGACCAGAGTGCACTTTGCATGTGCGGGCACGTGCTCATTCTCTTCAGGGTCCTCTTCGGATTTGGTAGCCCAAAGAGCAATGGCCTGAATCGTCTTTCCAATACCCATACCGTCTCCCAGCAGTCCTCCTCGTTTCTGGGGGTTCTTTTCACAGTCCAGCATCCATTTGACACCCAGGCTCTGGTGAGCAAACAGTTGGGTCGCCATTGTAGGTGGAGTCATGTCCTCCACGTCGTCAAACACACCTTCATTGAGCTCGGCGCCGCCCATACCAGCTGTGGCAGACTCCAACAGGTTTCGAATGCTTTCGGCCTCGTCGGCGTCCATACCTGCACTGGCCATGTAGCCCTCCTCATCATCCGAATCGATATCAATAGCACCTCGTGTAAAGAGAGAAGGCGCGGTTCTTGGACCGTTGGGGAACACCCCTCCCAAGAGCTGGATTCCATCCTGCATCATATCCGCATCAAACTGACCCCGGGGACGGCCGTATGGGGCTCTCTGGTACATGGGGATAGGTGGAGCCCGTCCGGGAACTGGAATAGGTAGTTGCGGCCGTCGCTGTTGCTGCATCTGATTATGTTGTTGAATGGAAACATTGTTATCCTGAACAAGAGTCTCCATGACCATTCCAATGTATTTGCTGGGCTGTCCGAAAAACTGGAGCATGAGCTGAGTTCTTTGCCGAAGAGCTTGCGAATGGGCACCCTTATCGTTCCACAGCAGTCGACAATTTCGATCGGCCTGCTGAGCCTTGGCGATTCGGGTCTGGTCGTCATCTTCCACGTTTCGGTTGATGGCACGTAGACGTTCTTGGGCTTCTCTGTATTTCTGGTCGGCAACAGCAAGTCGGCTCTTGATGGTTTCACGCGCCTTGATAGCTGAGACGCCCACAGATCTCTCTCTGGCCGTCAAGTTGGGGTTCAGGTTGAACTGGGCCTCTGCCTGTTTGTATAGCTCCTCCAGCTTCATGCTCTTGCTGTTCATGGTGATTCCGGTCGGTTGGGTGGGCCGTGGAGGCGCGGGTGTGGTTTCGACAATATCGACTTCTGAATCAGAACTGAGCTCTATCTCTTCAGCCGTTTTGGCTCGTTTAGGAACACTCTGAGAGCTGGAAGCCTGGGGGAACGCGCCCGGGATCTGAGAGGATCCAAGACCGGCTCCCATGGCGTTCAAACTGGTTCTATAAGCATCAAGACCGTTCTCAGTCTTGGCCACAGCAGGTGTTGGTGAGGCTGACTCGAAAGAACGCTTGATGCCTCCTCCGGAAGAGATGGACTGGATATGCTTGTTGAACGACTCTCCGTCGGACTCCTCGTCACTGGACAACAGACTGATCGCTTCCATGGTTGTGGGTTGATGAGCTGTGGTGTGATGTTGGCAAGCGTGGTTTTATATGTTAAACGGTGAGGTGATGGAGTAAAGCGCGTTAGAGTTATCGAAAGCAGGGCTCAAATGAGGCTTGGACAGATAAACGTAAAGTGGCGACTAGAAAGATTTTAAAAGGCGATTTTTCTGCTGGTCGCAAGCCTGGTGGCAATCGGAGTCAGTAGATGAAACAGACACTCCGTCAGTGGTTTATATCTCCGAGTTTGTAGCAGTTTCCATATGTCTCGGTTTAGGTTCTTTTTTTTCGACCGTCACATGACCTATTGGGGAAGTATAATTTAGAGACGAGAAAGGTGATGGAAAAGAGTGGAATGTGGACACTGAGACTGGTCAGTTGTAGTTTGGGGCATATATGGCCTCATATGGCCCTCATATGGGTGCACGAGTCAAAATTCGCCTATTTCAACCTGTCTAGGACACTATACGTGTATCACGTGTTGGTTGAAGAATGTCTTGAGTAAAAATCAGTTAACAGTAATAGAGGCTGAAAGACGATTAGACTCGCGTTGCTGTCTGATTCATTCAGGCTGTACATAGACCTTCTGCAGGATTAAATGAACAGTGTGGGGTTGAATGGAAAGTGATATTGGAGAAGTGACGTAGACCTACTGTCTATGTCTACCAAAGACGGTAAACGCTTCACAAAAAGGGTGCTTTCAGTTCTCAAAACATCTCACTTTTCAAGGCATGTATAGCGCCCCCTTTTCACCTTTCTGACTAGTGTGTCAGAACGTCCAATGAGGACATGATGGACAGCAGGAATGTCAAATGTAGACGAAAAGAAAATATTTTGACAAGTCGATTTTTAGTAGAGAAGTTCGCTACTAAATGAGGAATTGTTTCCGTATACAATTTTTTGCTCTATCTGAGTGGAACCGGATCAGCTATGTACGAGTACGGAGTACTTGTATGGTGCTTGTACTGGTACCATGGTTCTATCACTCGATATCATTAATCTCACTGCACAACCTGGGTCCACATGCTAACTATAAAATCGGAGATTGTTTGATTACTAAACATTTAGAGAATGGACTATCAGTTGAAAGGTGAATTTAATGATCTAAGAGAGTCCCTTTATTAAGCTGCTATTCTCATAAAAGATATTCCTCCTAGGCAATCGCCCCTATCTCACCATTTTGATGATTGCGATAAAAGCCACTTATCAACCCCTGACTGTATATGAAACACTGTCGACAGTGTTCCAACGGACGAATTCCAGCAATACACACATGCCACTTGGTTGATACCAATTCTCCTACCTACCGTTACTTCGCACTGTACACTCACAGACGTAACTATACATTAACTCCATTCTTTTACATTGTTCTTTTGTTCATTGCAATCAGGCCTTTCGCTTTCGAGCGGCCTCTCGTTCGTTTGCTTTCTTGACTGCTGCGCTGGAAGCCATCCATGCGTCGCTTCGCTCCCATGCTCTGAGTCCCTTTTTGGTGGCCTTCTCGATCATTCGCTCCTGGGTCACGTTCTTGACCTCCACCTGAGCTCCGTCTCGAGACACCTTGATGTGATGTCGCTGAAGACCCTCCTTGACTGTGGCTTTGAAACCGAGGTAGACGATCCAGGTCACCCAGATGAGACCAGCGACGATACCGACAGCGAGGAAAATAAATAGAAGAGATCGCACTCGAGCAAACGTGCTAACGGAAGGAGCCAATTTGGCGTCAATGAACCCGGCGCTCACCAGCTCCTCATATCGGCGCATGGCCTCTTCTTCAGAGAGCATTTCTCGAGCTCTCTCAACTCCGTCGCCTTTTTCGGTTGAAAGTAGCCAATTCTTGATACCCATTGTATATGTGTGTGTTGTGGTAGTTGTGGTGGTTGTAGTGGTTGTAGTGGTCTGGCTAGGTCGATGGTACGAGTTCTAGTTCAGAAATTGCAGTGCGTAAATGAGTTTTTGATGACTGATACTGTCGCTGTCTGTGATGCAGGCCGTGTCGCTTGTAATGTTCTGTGTGTGGTGGTTGCAGTATCCGTACAATTGACGTGTAGATGACAAGAGTGAAAGTAGGGTGTACTTGTAAGATAATCTACGAGTACAGAGGGTTCAAAAAGGTAGATGACCAGGGACAGATTTATGCAGACCAAGACGCACACCAAAACACAGCCACAAGGATAGTGCAGGCACGGCTGTGCAGCGGAGTAGTACATGACCTAGACGGCTAACAAGGTGTCCCTTATCAGTTGACATACGGTTCGGATTCTCATTATAAAAACTCCCCTATGCTCGCCTAGTCGCGTATTTCAAATCGATCCACTCGTCCTATTGTTTGCCGCACTATAACCCCACCTATGAACCTACCCGTTCCACCTACCAAAAGGTCCAAACAGAGTTTTGCTCGCTTCCACCAACTCCCGCCATTTTTTTTCATTAGAGCCAAACTTTCAATATTTTTAGAACAATCTCCAATTCCAGACGCTGTATAGGCTCGGACGGCATGTCTATCAACCCCGAAAGACCGACCAGGATATGTATGGAACGTTTCATAGAAGGCTGTGTATCTGCTGGTACGAAACGGCCGCCGCATTGAATCTCCGATATAGCCCGGAAATGATTACACTGCCCGATGCAGCACGTCTGTATCGAACCTCCTTGTGGAAACTTGGTATAGACATTTACGTCAACCGACAGCCAGCCAAAAACGCAAACAAGAAAACGGTTTGGAAAAGCAATGGAAGAAAATTCTTTCAGGGCCTTCCATTCGGGTGTAAAAGACCCGTGCAAGAAAAGTTCAAAACTCGTATCGGTGAATTTGAGAATAAATCGGAACCACTTACTCAGCCTCGGTTCGTCACACCACCTACTTGCTTTCAAAGCGCACACAATGGATATAGACAAGGGCGTTATCTGATCGGGCTGGGTCAAAACTTGGTATTTAGTGCGGCGTAATAAGTGGATGAAATCGGTTCAGCTTTAATAGACGCTGTCACCTTAGTAATCACCTCCTTACACACTGGCTCTCTTAGTAATCTCCCCCACCACCACTATCATTGATCATAACATTACTATAAGACTTTTCTCTACTTGTCTAATTATACAGAAGCGACGATTTCTGCGGCCTGAGACAAACTGTCCACCATCTTTTTGCACTCGTCTCGTCGCTGGACGGTGAAATCACTCTCCTGTAGCAGATCATCGAGCTTCTCGTTGAGGTACAGCTTCTGAAGCAGCTCCTTCTGAAGCAGGTCCTTGGAGTGTTTGACCAGGTTGAGAGTAATCACCTTGGGCACCAGATCGTTCATGGTTCGTCGCACAATGTTAAAGTACGATGTGATGAGGAGCTTGATAACATCAGTCTCCATGGACTCCTTCTCGTTCAGAGTTCCAGACGCCTTGAGAACGGCGGGGGGAGCCTCCATCTCGGCCATCTTCTTCTTGTTCTTGGAAGAGAAGAAAGATCCAAAGAATCCTCCCTCCTTGGCCTCTTCCTTGGGAGGAGGAGGAGCCTGGGGGGCAGGGGAGCCTCGCTTGCTCTTGCCGGTGATGACCTCAGTCTTTGGTGGAGGATGGTGCTTATCGTGGATGAGAGAGAGAGCAGTGTGGCCAGAGATGAAGTCGGGATGACCAGTGTTAACGTAGCATGCCTCGGCAGACACGAGATCGGAAACCAGAGTGTTGGTAGGGATGAGGGCCTGTTTCAGGAAGGCAACCACCAGAGTGAAAATCTGGTCCTTGAGCTTGGGGTATCGCTTCATTCCAGGTCGGGTAAGACACAGCTGGGCGATTCGAACCAACTCGTCGTAGACAAGAGCAACACACTTGAGAGAGGGCTCCTCGAATCGCTTAATCTGCTGCTTGACAATCACCTCAAAGGCCTCGGTACCCACAAACAGAGCGGGAGAAGAACCAGAAGAGTTGTACAGAATAGTTCGAATATCAACGTCCCGAACCTGGTCAAAGGGGTCGATGGCCTTGATACCGTTTGCATAGAGCTCGTGGAAGACGAACGAGACTCGAGCTCCTCCAGATAGTTCACTAGTGGAAAGATCTTGCGAGTTACCGTCCAGGTTGGTTCGGAACTCGTTGGAGAACTCGGTGATGAGGTTAAGAACAATGTTGGAGGGGGATCCAAGCATATCGTCTCCCCCCAATGCGGAAAGCTCGCTCTGGTACTTTGCCAGAGTACTGTGGATCTTGCTCTTGATATCGGGAAGCTGTGACTTGATGTGGTGTCGCAGAATCATGTTCAGCTTTCGAGCCAGGAAGGGGGTTCCGCAGAACTGAGCCTTGGCTCGGTAAGAGGGGTGACCCTCGAAAAAGTTCTTTTCGTATTCAAGAGCAGCGCTAATGTTCTTGTTGGTCTGAATATCCTTCTGGCCACGGTTGATGACGGGAACGTAGCCGTACCGGAGAGGAATCACCCGGCCAGCCAGAATATCAATAACGTCAGTACCCTGGTCCATCAGATCAATCTTGGTAAGAACACCAATGGTTCGGGTTCCTTCAGGATCGACTTCTCGAGCGAGTTTGAGACCATCGGAGTTGGCCAAATCGGTGTTGGCAGCAGTGACGGACAGAATGATGGCGTTGGGCTTGGAAATAAAACCCAGAACCATCTCCTTGATCTGTCGTTCGATATCCTTGGGCTGGTCACCTACAGGGACCTTGGTGAGACCAGGAAGATCGACAAGAGTCAGAGTAAGGACCTTGGGCGAGTAGATTCGCAAGTTGATGGGTGACGAGGAGATTCCAGCATTGGATCCAGTCACCTTATCGGTTTCCTTTGCAATCTCATTTCGAATCTCATTGAAGTCTGTAAACTTCTTGCCGGGCAGATGCAGAAACTCTCCGTACTCTTCGGTATCGGGTTTGTTGGTCAGCTGGAGCACCAGAGGTCGTCGGGTGACAATACCTGTTCCTCGGGGCAGAAAGTCTCGGCCAACAATGTTTTCCAGAACTGACGACTTTCCGGACGATTGCGAGCCCACCACGGTGATCTGGGGCAGATCGATGGGGTTGACGGTAGTTCCGAGTGTGGCAAATGCGTCCTGAGTTAGTAGGCTGAGGTGGTGGTAAGAAAGCTCGCGTGTGCCTCATGGGAGGCATGTACAGCAATAGAGGTCATGACGAAGGTGGAGTACTGGTAGTAGAAGAACTTGTAAGAGCCAAGGTCATACAACCGTTCTGTCGTTACTGTCAAACTGTTCCCTCACAATTCAATCTCTCCATACCTCCCTGTTATACTGTCAAGTACTCTGCCAGGTGTACCCTACAGTGCATGTGATGGTATAACTGTAGACCATTAGACCATTCAGCTCCATGGCACACGTGTGTAGCCCTTCCCACAATCATCTTCGTCACCCCCTCGAATACTCACCTGAAGACGGTTAACGGTCTTGATTAGATCCTCATCCATTTTGGCGAGTGTCGCTGTAGTGCAATGTGGTGATGTGTTGATAAACTCTCGATAGGGAGGTGCGTTGGGAGGTTTTGGCAGAGCGATTAAGGTCCGACTTATTATGAGATTGAAAGGTGGCAAAGTGGCAAAGAGATGCGTTGAAGAGAGGCGATTTATTTTGTGTAAACCTCTTCGGAGACATCGTGGAGAGGTCATATTGCATGCTCGGAATGTATCCTTCAGAACTGACATCCACACGGGGTAAGGAGAAGTCAAGTACTTCTAACCATTATTAGTGGAGTTTAGTTGACTAAGGGTAGCTGTCTTGAACCCCCTACAGAGTTGGGGTACCTCGAATTTTTCTTATTTCGATTGTCAAAATCAATTCCTCGAGGTGTTTAATACGATCTTTTCATTCTACTTGACTTCATTATACACCCAATGATATCAAATTCAGGCAATCAAACATTTATTGTTTTTTATTCTCGAAATCAAACAACCCCATAATATCAACTAAACCCAACTAAATTCATCATCGCATGTCTGCAAGAAAACCTTGATCGAAATTTATTTATTTATTTGACCAGACTCATTACTCGACCATGGTCCTTCCTAGAAACAAAAGACGGCCTGCCAAGCCCAAGGCAGCGCTCAAACCGGATAACCCCGACACTGACAAGCTCGACAAGCTGTTTGCCGAGCTCACACAGCTCGATGAGGACCTAACGGCAACAGATATCGTCTGGAAGGAGACTAAGACCGTGAAGGAAAAGACCGACAAGACTGAAGAGCAGATTTTCGCTACCGTCAGCGATCTGGCCAAGCTGTGTCATGCCCATATGACCAAATGCGGTGTTGCTTTCAAGCCCCCAGTGTCTGTAGACATTGCTGTTCAAACTGTTTCTGATCTGAGAAAAGTGCTTCCAGCATTCACTGGAGAGTACCAGAACTTTGTGTCTCTATCTGACGGCAGTGACGCCCACGAATTGATGCAGAAGGAGCTACGTCTCAAGCTGAGAGATGTCTGCGGAGGTATTTCTACTTTCAGCCGTGTTGTTCAGTCTCTTCTTAAGATGGACAGTAAGGCTGCTCAGACTATGCTTGATAATGTACCTGTAGGAGACAGTGACGAAGATGTGGCTGAGGCTATGGATAGTCTTACTGTGGAGGAACAGGGTGACAAGTCTGAGTTGACTGCTGAGGAACAGGAGGAACAAATTGCTGCCGAAGCATACTCCAAGCAGTTGATTCGAGTAGCTCAGACCTGGAAGTACTGCAATGCCGTTCAGGAGTTTTGCAAGACACCTTTCTTGGATGTGGCAAAGAGACGTCTCAAGGAGACTTGTCTGGTTATGACTGATGCCGTTAATGAGCTCAAGGAGTGGCTTGATAACGCTGATGACGAAGATGACGATCCCTTTGGATTGGACGATTATGAAGATACTGACGATGAAGCTGAGCCTGCTGCTCCTGCTGCTCCTACTGCTCGAAGTGACGAGATTGTTGCTTTGGCTGAAAAGTGGCATGCTAAGCTCATCACTCTGTTCAAGCTGGTTCAGGCTCTTGCATCACGGTACTCTTCCTTGTGCAAGGCTGACGCCGATGCTACTTCCAAAGACAGACTGGTGAGTGTCAACTCGCGTATTTATAAGCTGGCTGCTGGTGTTGATGATCTAGTAACTGGTTTCCTCATGAACAGCTCTGTTGCTGAACTGGAAGGAGAGTCCACTAAACTGGACGATCTTGTTCGAGACTTGGCCAAGTCTGAGCGACTCAGTCCTGATGGATCCGAGGATGCTGTCACTGTCTACATTGATAGCGCTTTTTCCTCTGCTTATGGATTGTAGGGGTGGTATATAGATGGATGAATGGTTTGATGGAATGAACGAATTGTAAAAGTGGTACTGAAGATGTTTCTTCTTTAACGAAAGTGTATCTAGGAAGTGTCTCCAAATTACAATATGTATTTGAGAAGTATCCTCGTGATAAAAGTCGTATCTAAGAAGCGTCTTCCTCTTGTAAGTCTTATCGAAGAAATATCTTCTTTATGTATCATTCGTCTCGGATCTCTATTAGTGCGATCTATATGCTATATTTACGTGGTAATGGTTATCAATGGGCATTACGGTGCTTTTGGTTTCTTCTCTTGACAAACTCGACAATCTGTTGCGAACCAGCAAGTGTAGAAACGAACTTTCGTTTACCTGGGTTCTCGTAAAGAAGTACACCCAGCTCCTTGGCGTAGGTAGAGACGTCCTTGTACTCGTCAAAGTTCTTGAATTCAGAGAACAAGTAACCGTCAGTGGCTCGAATTCGGTCCATTTCCAGCTGCCACAGTTTGATCTGATCCACGACAGTAGGCGGAAGAACATGTTCAACACCCTTCATTCTAGGATGGGCATGAACAGAAAGATATGTGATGATTTGTTCGGCAGTGATTCCGTTGGACAGAGCAAATCTGACTGAATCTCGGTTGATCTGGCCAGTTACCATATTGGCAAAACGAGTCTTGAGATTAACAAACAAGTTGAGCACAGCAATCTGGAGAGGAGACTCAGTGTATGCGTAGAGTCTGAAATTGGTTTCCAGAATGATAAAACCTGAGTCAGCAGCTACAGACGACGAGATAGTATCTTGCGTAGCTGCTTCCATACTTTGACTTGCTGTTCTAAGAGCTGCAGTTTCAGAAGTAAGAGTAGTAGCAAGTCTGGTAGGATAGAACCGTCTAGATGATGCCTTCCGTTGGTAAACAATACCATAATCTCGTAGATCCTCCAGCATATGTTTCTGTGTCTCTGAAAGTGCACTTAGGGAGTAATCTTGACCGAGTTCTAGAGATCCCAGCATGAAGATGAAATTGAGGACATCAACAGGGTCCATTTGAAGGTACTCTGACATGTTCAGATACTGGAGCAACAGAGTCCAGATTTGGGCATTGACGTCCTGCAACAGAAATTGGAATCCCGCATTGGTGATTCTCAATCCTCCTCGTTCAGGTTCCATCAGTCCACTATGTTTTAACAGGTTGAGTACTCCGTCACTGGGTGTTCTTCCAATCGACGTTCCAACCATGAAATGCAAGATCATTTCCCATTGCGAGACAGCATGGGCGTCCAGAAACGCAACATCCACTTTATGTTTATCCTCCGTGTCACAGGGCACTCCAAACGAAATGTTCTGGTCTCCTCCAACCAGAGCTGCCCTAAGGTTCTTTTTGAAAGTTGGATTGATGAGAATGTGGGCCTGGGTTTCTGTGAAAATATGCAAAAGTCGCAGTTTCTTCTGTGTCTCGAGCTTGAGCCGCTGACTCGATGGTTTCACCATAGCATCGACATCAGCTACTGCTATGGGATCTGGATTGAAAATCAAGCCCATGATGAGCGTTCTTGCAAAGGCAGGTAAAAGTCGGAATACCGCTAGACAGGTGGCTGGAGACTGGTACAGCCGTGTGAGAACCGATTCTGGAAGACCCTCCAGATAGTCATTGATGCTGTTTTTGAACTGGCTCGTCATATTGAGATGATAGCCGTATCAACAGTCGCACTTGGAATATCATGCAGGATCTTATTAGAGTTTGGAGGTGAGAGTGAAGACAGAAGAGGGAGAAACAAGATACAATAATGTACTGAAATCACTACAATGAAGATTGCTCTGACTGATCTGTGAGTTACAGTAGCTCCTATCAGCACACACTCTTCTTTATCTAGGCTCATTTCGAACATGGAGGTGTGTGAACAGTTCAACCAATACCTCAATAGTTCTCAAGTATCACCTCCTAGTATAGTGGACAACTTATCGAGGATTAGTTGAGCAATACTTCACTCAGTATAATCCCCAGAAACGGCCAATATTTGACATATTACCTCAGATTTTCTTGATAAACCTGTTTGGAGTCATTTCTGTCGCTTTCATCTCCAATTATCGCTCTGCTTCGTCTCTCCATTTTACGTGTTTCTACACTCACACCCTCGTCATTCATCATCTGCTACATTTCAACTTAATTTTGAACACTTGGGTGGGTGTACACGTTGCACGAGATAATGTTCAATAATTAGGTGATAACTATGGATGAATGGTTGGCAGCAATATATCTTTTTTAATCGTTCAAAACATCATGCTAACTTCTTTCTGACTAAATTCATCAGAGATGGCACCCTCGCTCCGCTCAGGTGCACAGATTAAGAGCACCCCTGCATTGACCACCCACCACACGCTGAACTCAAACATGAGAACACGACATATCTAACTATACATCAGAATGGTGAGTATGGAAACAAGAGCTACGATCCTTGAATCAACTAACCCAGGTGACCATAGGAAACACGCACGACGACCTGATCCACGACGCCGTCCTGGACTACTACGGCAAGCGATTGGCCACTTGTTCGTCCGACAAGACCATCAAGATCTTTGAGATTGATGGAGACAACCACAAGCTCGTCGAGACCCTGAGAGGCCACGAGGGCCCCGTGTGGCAGGTCAGCTGGGCCCACCCCAAGTTTGGCTCCATCATTGCTTCTGCTTCTTACGATGGCAAGGTGTTCATCTGGCGAGAGGAGAATGGTCGATGGACCAACATTGCTCAGCATCAGCACAATGCCTCCGTCAACTCGGTGGTTTGGGCTCCCCAGGAGTACGGACCTCTGCTTCTGTGCGCTTCTTCCGACGGAAACGTGTCCGTGGTCGAGTTCAAGGAGGGAGGCAACTGTGAGGCCACCACCTTTGCTGCTCACGATGTTGGCGCCAACTCCGCCTCCTGGGCTCCCCCCGCCGTGTCCGGCTCGCTCATTCAGCCCATCAACGGCAAGGCATCAAACAACATTCGAATTGTCACCGGAGGATGCGACAACCTGGTCAAGATCTGGAAGTACGATCCCTCTTCCAAGACATATGTGATTGAGGAGACTCTTTCTGGCCACAAGGACTGGGTGCGAGACGTTGCCTGGTCTTCGTCCGTTCTGTCCAAGTCGTACATTGCCTCGGCTTCCCAGGACAAGACCGTCATTGTGTGGACCCAGGAGGGCAACCAGCCATGGAAGAAGAAGCTGCTGCAGGACACCCCCTTCCCCGACGTTGTGTGGAAGGTCAGCTGGTCTCTGTCCGGCAACGTGCTGGCGGTTTCTGGAGGAGACAACAAGGTCACTCTGTGGAAGGAAAATCTCACTGGCGAGTGGGAGTCTGCCGGAGTTGTCGAGGAGTAATCTAGAGAATGTATGTATGAGTATTTGAATGTAGGCAGACCTATAGAAGTGGTGTTGTAGCTACGTGATATTGACACTGTTGATCTAACGGTGGTAACTACGTGATTACTAAGTCAGATCAATACTATGACCCTACAGCTCCAGTGTATACGAATAGATAATCGATTATGCTGGTTAAACGACATTGACCAGGTCGGTCACAATACCAACCAGGTCATCGGCAGCTCGCTGACCCTCCTCCATGACCTCGCTGTGGTCAGCAATACCCTCATCGAGCTTGGCAGCATTGTCGTTCAGAGCACTATCAGGCTTCTTGAGAACGACAACGTTGGTGATAAGCGAGAGAGCAAGCACCTTGATTCCGCAGTGTCGAGCAACAATGACTTCAGGGACAGTAGACATTCCCACGGCATCAGCTCCAATGGTAGACAGCATTCGGGCCTCAGCTCGAGACTCATAAGTAGGGCCAGAAACGAATGCATAAGTACCCTCGTGGATTCCTCGAGACACGCCCTGTTTCTTGGCAATGTCGTAGACGGCTCGTCGCAGGTCGTGATCATAAGCGTCAGACAAGGGCAGGAATCGGACTCCAAACTTTTCGTCGTTGGGGCCTCTCAGAGGGTTGTTTCCAGCCAGACCAGGCAGGTTGATATGGTCGTTGATAAGCATGATATCCCCGACCTTGAAGTCCTGGTTGAGTCCTCCAGCGGCATTGGTCAGAATGACGGTCTTGATTCCAATCTGAGAGAACACTCTGATGGGGAAAACGGTATCCTGGATGTCGTAGCCCTCGTAAAAGTGGAACCGGCCCACCATGCAAACAACAGGGACATTCTTCTCACCCAGCAGACCAACCACCAGCTTACCAGCATGGCCAGCTACAGTGGAGACCTTGAATCCAGGAATATCCTTGTATTCAATTGTGACTTGGGGCTCAGCCTTGAGAGCGTTGGCAAGACCTCCTAGACCTGATCCACACACGATTCCGATCTGGGGGTTCTGGAGCTCCTTGGGCAGCTTGTCGGAGATTGTGTTTGCGGATTTCTGAGAGAGATCAAAGGTGTCGGTCATGTTGATGGATGTGTGGGGTGTAATGTGGCAAAGGAAAGGAAATTTGGCCCACTAGTTTGGTTTTGGATCCCCCACTGCATATAAACCATGTTGGAGAGAGTAGACGGCGTTGAGATAGTGAACTATATCTGGCTCTACCGCGGATGAGCCGGAGGGGGGCACAAAAACGAGTAAAGGCGAGATATTTGGTGTTGGGGGAGTATTTACAGCACCTGAAGGGTGTTACATAGGTTTTCAGTGGTTCTTCTGGGTCTACTGTTGCTCTGTTGTGTTTCTTCAGCCTCAGGAACCAAGTAAAGTCTAAGTATTTTGGGTGATGGAAAAGTCAAGTGTCAAGAGAGGATGTAGGTTATCTGAATGAAAGAGAACAACCTGAATAACACCCGATAAGAGTCCAAATTTCAACAAAAAGTGAGATTAGAGAAAACTACGGTTGCTATTTCCACACTGATATCTGTTACCTCATATCTCACTCGCTTGAGTGCATGTGAGTGCAGCGTCAAGGTGCATACGGATATGAAGGGGACCCTTGCACTGTTTCGAATGGGCCTGCCAAACGACCAGATCCGATATTATCTAATGAGGAGAAGTGTCAGGTAGCTAAGCCAAACTGCGCCCCACCTGGGCTACGGCACCAGTGCTTTAGCCGCCATCTCTTTACTGGATTTGGTGTCAGACTATTTTCCTGTGCCTTCTTTGGTTGTAGGGGGGTTCCTTATTAGGCGAGTCCCTTTTGGAGTTGAAAGGTTCCCCATTTGGAGGTCCTTATTTGGTCGTATCTTTTCGTAACAGAGGGCTTATTTATTCTGGACCTGACTCTAAAATCTAGAATTGGGAATGTGAATCAAACGCGTTTCTGCTCGTCTCATGGGCTTCTCCTCGCGGTAATGCTTGTCCTCGCGAAAATGCTTCTCCTCTATTGTCCCCTCCTTCTAGAGGGGAGAGGATATAATTAGCGATATAATTAGCCCCAGTAATATTGGAGTGTTTGGCACCAAGGATAATACGATACTGCTTGTCAATGGTTACCAGTGATATCAAAGAGATTATAAGGGGGAGACCTAACAGCTGGTACGTACTCGTACATACGCTTCTTTTCACCCCTTCATCCGTACCTGTAACATGTGGTTTCCTAATTGTCCTGTTAAGTAAGGCACCATCCCTACTTTGTCTGAGAGTATCAGTTAGTCAAGCCCACTGCATACCCTCCTCTGCACATTCCGATATGCACTGGACGATATTATACAATCCAGTCTCATTGCTCTCTAAGTGACTGGATATCGTCCTGTCTACGAAAGAATTTACAGTACCAGATACTTATACCAGTTTCGTGCGGTACTTGTTCTTGTAGTTGTTCTGCTGACACGTTCAAGGGTCCACGTTCTAGGGCTTCTAGACTTTGCCGTATTGGGTCGATCTGAGCTAGCCCCTATAAACGTAGTATCGTTCGTAGGTCACCCACACACTGATAATACGCGGTGGAGAGGAGAAAACACCGTTTACCCCGCTTGCGGGTTCCCTCGAGGATCAACGTGATACTCGTATATGAACGTGAACACCTGTTTTGTCTCACTTTTCGCCTCCTTCATGCCGATGCGCCCTGCCAACAATAGACTCTATTCCATACCGTTGGACGTTAAGCTATCAGAATGGGCTCAATATGGACATTGAAAGGTCATGGAATAATGACTTTTTTGTCCCCCAGAAGACAAAAATCAGTGTCAAACACGTTTGTCCACTCCCCTCCACTCTCAACCCTTCTCTTGTATCTGTATATCACCTCCCACCTTTCCCTCTGCAATTCTATCTGGCCATGAAACACACTCTAACCCAGTATGCGAACTCTCTCAAGGTCTTCTGACCGATTTAGGTTGGGTGGTCGGAAGGACGCCAAAATATGAAGCTGGTCATATATCGCGTTCCACCACCCTCTCTCCTCCCCCAAACCGCAGTTGTTGTTGCCACCCCGACATTGTGCCGGGCTCGAAATTACTCCGCCGACCCCAAATCGACCAACTAGGCAGCTACACAATCTAATCAACCCCTGCAGCTCCCACGCGCGGATAATCGACTGATCCGAGGACAGGAACCAGAGCCTCTACGATACTCTGCCAAAATGACTCAGGGTATAAAGGGTATCAATCTGCTGGGAGACGGCGGCAAAAACAGCTTTGTTGGAAACGGCGGCAAAATAGACACCTCTGCCAGTGAAGAAACCGGCATGAACTTGTTCCGACAAATGACGGAAACAGACATGAAGCAGACTCTCAGGGTTCAGTCTCCCACCTCCCCCAGTCCAACTTGCACCTCCAGACTCGCATGTGTATCTCCTCCACACATGGTCCAGCTCCAGAGTCTTTCGAGCACCCCTCAGGGGCCCAATACTCCAAGAGATACTCCATGTATCACGCCAGCGGTGTATTCGCCTACGAGGGAAGGAGCCCCTCTTTCCGAGGCTGAGGGAGCTCGAATAACCCGTCAGATTGAAGACCTTAAAATCACCAACATGACGCTCACTCAAATCAACCAGGACCTTGAAGCCCAGGTTCGAAAACAACAGCAGGAGCTCAAACGACTGAGAGAACGACGTCCAAGCACAGCCGAAAAGATCCCCAGTGAGTACGAGTCCAGTCTGAACCATATCGACGTGTCTGACGAGCTCAGCTCCACTACAAAAACGCTTCTGGAAGCCATGGGAGTCAAGGGGATTGGCAGACCCACTCAGCTGGACAAATGTTTAGAGTTGAGCACCACACTTTTACAGGAGTACTCTGAAGCTGTACATTCCGTTTCCAACGTGGACGTCGGGGTTAGGGTCAAGGGGTTATGAGTTTCCGGGACATGTGATTCATTGCTTTTTATTTATTTTCAAAACGACTGCATTGCTCCATTCTCTCTGCCTAATAATAGTGGGCCGTTTTAGACCACCACCAATTAGACTCTCGAGTTTAAGGGTTATCACGCAGATTTTGAAGCATGTAATTTCCGGTCTACATTTTTTTCATTTTCTCCAGCAGCACTTGTCCAGCCGCTCGCCAAACGTTGCACATGGCGTTTTTCGGGAAAAAGTCGCCCATCACCGGGAAACAAAATGCCCGCAAATCCACGGGGCTCAAGGCCGCATCGACTCGCTCAATCATCAACAAGTACCACCAGCTGAACAAGCGGAAACTACAATTACAGGGGCTGAAAAAGCAGCTGAAAAAGGCCGAGCAACAGGAGAAAAAGGCGGAGATTGATGCGGATATTGCAAAAATCGACTCGGAAATGGAAAAATTGGGTGGGTTGGAGGTCTACCAAAAGGCGTCTCTTAAAGGACAAGATCAGACCAGAGGAGGAGACTCGTCTCATGTGCTCCTGAAATGGCTGAAAAACGAGGGGAACGAGGTGGTACTCAAGGAAGGAGAAGAGAAAAAGTTGTTGGAAGTCGGTTGTTTATCTGTTTCAAACGCAGTGTCTAAATCTACAGAGTTTGATACAATAGACCGGATAGATCTAAGATCGAATGATCCACTCATCAAACAGCAGGATTTTCTCAAAAGACCGCTTCCAAAGGGAGATCAAGACAAGTACCACGTGATTTCGTTATCGCTGGTTCTCAATTTCGTTCCCGTGACGGCTGATCGAGGCAAAATGCTCCAGCTGACAACGAAATTTCTGCATCCTCAAGGTCTTCTTTTCTTCGTCCTGCCCAAAGCGTGTGTGGAAAACTCTCGGTATCTTGATGGCGAACTGTTTGACTCGATCATGGCGTCCTTGGGATATGAAAAGCTGGAGGAGACTACCACAGACAAGTTGATATACCAGCTGTGGAGATGTCACCAAGAAAAGGCCAAGTACCAAAAGTTTTCCAAGAACGAGGTCCGAAGTGGTTCGACGAGGAACAACTTTTGCATTACCTTGTAGGGCTTGTGAGGAGGGTTCTGAGGGCTTTGCGCTATATTTATGATTGTAATTGTAAGGAATAAAATAGGGGTTCACCAATATGGCGTGAGCAAAAACATGTCACTCACACTAAGAGTTATTATTATGAGATGTATTTTAATTATAAGTATGCAAATTTGTGGTGCAGAAACTACACATGGGGAGGCTCGACGCCCAAGAAGGACCAAATGGTTCCGACTATAGCCACAGCTCCGTACACGAGCAGTAGCACATAGATGAAGAAGCGTTCGCCAGCTTTGATATCGTGCTTGAAGATCTTGAGGTAGAAAGATAGAGGCAGAATCAGACAGATGGAGACGCAGAAACCAGAGCCCATAAGGGCAATAATCTTGTCGAACGAGGGGAACACCATGGAAAGCACCACAAAGGTCGCCACGCAGACGCATCGGATGGTCACTCGCCCGATTCTAGCTCCTGAGGTTTGGCTAGCTTGGATGTTAAAGAGAGCATCGAGAGTGGCAATGATGGGTCGTGCGTTAAGAGGAGTCTTCGACAAAGGAATGAGAGCAATGAGCACGGTGACAATGACGTTCAGCACGGCGGGGTATCCTTCTGTCGTTAGAATGTTCTTGGTGACTTCATCTTGGATCTGGTCTCCAAACATGAGGAAACCAAGCACTCCCATGGCCATATCCATACCGAGAGTGATCTGATAAGTGGTCTTCAGACACCTCGTGTACTTGTGGGGGTGTCGCATGTCTCTGTAAATGTTGGGAAAGACAGCGTGACCTCCCCAGGGAGCCATGAAGATACCAAACGACAGAGGAACGAGAATCCACGCGTGGGGGAACATGCTGGTAGGCATAGGGTCAATGAGAGAGCCTGGAGCGGTGGGTTTGACCAGTCCATCAATGAAAACAATGACAATCAGACCTACTACAGACATGATTCCCATGACAGAGGAAATGGACAAGACAGACAGAGGCAGAAACGTGGGAGGAGTCAGCACGAAGAAGGCGATGATCTTCCACTCTGTTTTCGTAATCTGAGGAACAAGAGCGTTGAGCGAGTCGGCAAACAGAACTACCAGCGAAATACATGCTGCTACCAGCTCGAGAGAAAAGAGCAGCGAAACGAGCACTCTTGCTCTGGATCCAAAAGCGGCATAGCCGATATCTGCGTAAGTAACTAGAGAAGGGTCCGTGTCCATGCATTTTGCCAACAACTTTGCGGTGTAGTGTGTGGAGTATGCAGATGCCAGGAGAAGAACCATGCCAATACCCCAACCGGCGTACTTGAAGCCCAGAGGCAGAGAGAGGAGGCCGACGCCAATAAGCACGTTGACGGAGTTGAACACGGTTTGGGGAGCCGTGGATTGGCCCTCGACCGTGGTCACAATGGTTCCGTCGGCGTTTTCTACTCGCTTGACTAGCAGAGGAGCCTCTTGAGATACTAGTGAGTCTAGTCGTGATCTAGGCTGAACAGACTCGGTGTAAGCAAACGACGGTTCGTCGAGGAAGTCCGACTCGTCAAACACAGAATCATCGTCTCTCGTGTGATCCCCTCGTCGGTAGGGAGAAAACTCATCATCGTCAAAATACGTTCTTTCTCGGTTGAGTCCTTGAGGAGGATCCAGGTTGAGAAAGGACTGGGCTCGTTGGAAAGACGAGGCAAACCGTCCGATGGAGTTCACTCCGGTAAACGGAGACGAGGGCATGGAAGGTATGAGAATAGACGACCGTCTCTGGCGGTCTGGGGGGTAGTCGATTGGGGCAGTTCCGTATGACATGGTGGGCAAGGTGGTGGAGGGGTTTTGGTGAAGAAGCTGTCGATAGTGTGCGAAGTGAAGTAGATAGTCAGGAAGTGCCCCGTTTTGAGTAGCTGTAGGTCGATAATTTTTTCGCGGCGGCGCGGTCGGCTGTCGGAGGTGTGCAGGTGAAGGAATATTTCTCTCTCACCGCGTTCAGACCGTGGATCTCTTGTCACCAAAGAAATCAGTCCTCCTGATCCCCTGAGGTCTCAGAACCTTATGCATGTCCGAATGATAAACACACACAACAAACGATTTTGGAGAGTGCAGTGGGTGGCCAAGACAGCATGTCGTAGAGCGGGTTTACGGAGGAATATGGGGCTTCAAATGGATGAAATCAGGAAGAAATCGCCCCATCAGAAACCCCATTTCCTCTAATCGCGTTTTTTCCATATGAAAAATCAAATCTCTAGAGCGATGTCCTTTGATAACTAGCTACTTATCCATTGGCTGGAGAACTGAGACAAGCATGAGGAACGCACCATCAAAAAGCAAAGTGAAAAGTAGGTGCAAAATTGGATACCAGGGTTTTTTCCCCCTATAGCAGCTTATTGGAGGGTATTATTGTGGCGAAATAGCTGATTTTTTTCTTCCGAGTACAGTACCCTAACAAAACGCACTACCGCTTACCCGGAAGTATACCTCGTTTCCCCTCTTCAAAGCCCCTCCTGCAACATGTCCTGGTTGCCTGGTTTCACTCGTCAAGGTTGGAGAAATCTTCCCGTAATAGCAGTGTTTCCTGTTGATACCCGTCAAAAGTTTAAGGAGAAAAATAACACCAACCCAAATCCAAGCTAAATTGTCAAACTGCACTGAAAACTCAGACTTGTTCGAAAGAGAAAGAGATGATCAAAAAGCGCCGGATAATTACGAGCCTCATTTCGGAGAAAACAGCTCCACCAGCAACAGCCCACCCAACAGAATATGCATTCCATCGCAGCTGCACAAACAACGCAAGGCTACCCACCTGGAGACTCTCGCTTAGGAAATGGTCTGTTCGCGTGCCGCATGCAGCTTCCCCACAGCCGTGTCAGTCAGGGTTTGGAGTGGTAGGAGAAAGGAAGGAAGAGAGGTCACGTGAGATGAAACGAAATGCGAGGGTGTGTAGAAAAAGAGACATTGTGACAACGGATCAGGAAGGTTACCCGTATTCAAGGACAAACGGATGCTCTGTCTCTCCGAGGTCTCGGTTATGCACGGACCAAGAGACTTTAGAAACATGCGATAGTCAGGAATGAGTGATAGGAGGCTGCCAGTAGATAATAACCAAGGTGCTGTAGGAATTTGATGAGTTCATTTGATTGAATGTGACATGTCGATATTACAGAAAGGTCGATATTACGAAAAACACCTTTTTAATTCCTGTCGTTGCGGTCAATGTAGGTGACTCAGTTCAAGACTGATGGACCAAAGTTCTCATTGGCGTGAGCCCCTACTGTAAACTGGTGTGTATCAATTGTAAGGCTAATTATAGCAATACATAGCTGGTATGATATACATGTTATACAGGTGTTTGCAGCCGCTGTTTCCGTCAACATGATTCTAAGTCGCTAACGTCAGATCTCATATTTGAACGGGAATCTGACAGCTTTTGGACTTGATTTCGGACATCATAAGCTCGATGCCGCATTCGGGACATCTGAAGCCGGGGAGCCAACCTGGAGAGTCAACCCGGAGGTCGAGGAGAATAAGGCATATGGACAGGTTTAAGATGGGAGAAAGTCAGGGGGGATCTCTACCTGAACGGGCTAAAACTGCTGCCATGGTTCGCACCTGCTTTAGAAAGAACATCCCGGTCTTGTATCTCACAACGGAGAAACCACCTGCTTGTAGTGTGCTATTCATACATGCATTGAGAAGTGAACATGCGAGATCCTTGCGCGAGATCTGTCACCAAAGAATATGACTGAGATCTCATATTGTATTACAACTGCTGGCAGATCAACAATGTATCTACGCGTCTCAAGACAGCGAATACGAGACGTGAGGGTTCACTCATGCTCCTTCGTCATGCAAAACAATACATCCCACTCAAATCTCGTGATGTCACGTGAGAAAAACCATTTATGACAAAACTCTTCTGAGATAGAGATTTTGCCGCTGGTTAATTGTAGACGGAATAGGAATCCCTGAATCACCACCTTGACCGGTCACGTGCATATATTGGGATTCAAGTCGACTCACCAGAACGTGACGGGCACGCTGTAAAGTGAGTCAAACGATACACCTAATAATCAGCACCAAATGATGATATCGCAAAAACACACTCATAGGATGTTCTTCTTCTCTGGTGATATCACGGATGCCTGATTCAACCACCTTCACTTCACCTCCATTGTATTGGGTTAGGGTCTCCACATTTTAGGTTGATCACTACAGATCATGAATTCTTATCAAAAAAAAAGGCTGGTACAGTGAACGACTACAATACCAGCTCTCAACTCTGTGGCCTGCATGTTCCGCGGTATTCGAGCATTTCGAAATGCCTGGCCTGGGGTGTCACGCTATACCCGGAGCAGTCACGTGACGAGATTGGGGTGGCAGGCGGTCAACTTTTTGCATACAACAGGCGAACCAATACGACTTCCAATTCCGACCTCTGTCAAGGAATTGAATGAGATGATTGACAAGTTGTCTGCCAAAGCCAAGGTTGAGATAGCTAGGGGAAATCTACCAGGTCTTTCTGGTTCCAAAGTGAACAAGTCAACTACAGTTACTCTTGGATCAGCTTCTCATCCAGTTCTACAGGATCATATTGAGCATGTTTGTATGACTCAGCCTACTGATTTTCTGCTGACTAGCTTGCTTGAACTTATAGACGAGAAATCACCTCGATCTGCAGGAGCTCGGGTCATTTTGCATTATCTTCTTATACGAGCTGAGACTGAAGAAGGGCTCTATGATACCCTGATTGACTTCTTCACGGTGGAGCTGTGTGAAAAGAGAAAGAGTAACAGCAAGTTCACCAAGGTTCTCACAAGTTACGATCCCTCGATCGACGTGACTAAAAACGTTTTGCCATTCATTCTGGACGTTACTCAGAGACTAGCACAGTCCCAAGGACATGCTACCACTTTAGAAGAGCATCTCAATCGAAGTAAAGACGGGAAAGTTCCTAAACTAGGACATACAAAACTATCTCCTGAGCTTAGAACGCTCTTTATCAAAAACCCACGTGTTCTTCTCAAACTGTTGAAGAACGATAACGATCCCAAGCATATGTCACTGGTTGCAGCTCATGTTATGGTCTTTTCAACAATGCTCGGTATAGCACCTGAACTGTACCTGCCCACATGGGAAAAGGTTTATCTTCATCTCTCTGTCGACCAACCTCTGGAATGGTACATTAGTCATGAACGGATTCTCGGAGGCTTGTCTGTGGACTTTTGGAGTAGAGCCATCTGTCGAGAATCATCTCCTAGTCTTAAGGAGCTCAGAACCAAGATCAGAAGAATGCCTTCCATCGAAACCATTTACATTACAGCACCTCTTTTGACGGATGATTTGGCTCGTGCTAATGCTCTGGTCGAAGAGATGTTGAATGAAGGATACGGAGCTACAGTAGAGATTGCTAGACATTTGGTAAAGCTATTTACTAAAGATATGGAGCCCGTGGAAGCTCTATCATTGATCGACGACTTTTCCAAGCTCTATGGATCTCGCATTGACTATAAAGACATGTTCTTCAGCCACTGGTGTCGGACCAGAAACTCAAAGGCCATTGTTAACATGATCAGAGCCCTTGATGCTGATGATACCTTGAGAGATAAACACTGCACAGAAGCATTGCAGGCCCTTTTGAATAATGGAGACTTTCAGGGTGCGTTATATGTCATCAGGAAAATCACTACTTATAACAAGGAAGATGCGCAGAAGATTGCAGGCGACTTTCTGGGTGCAGCTCTATATAGAGGCCGACAAACAATCTTCCCCAAAAGCGTCAAACCAGAGATGGAAGAGTATGTGACCGAAGGAATGCGATACCGCCACCGTATGGACAAGTTTGCCACTTCTATCAGCAAATTTAATGGACCCCGAGAAGAACCTCCCACAAGACTTCCTGTTCACATGGCTATCCGTTATCTCAATGAACTTCACAAACTTGGTTATTACGTCTCTGACACGTGGTACCGCTACAATCTGGAGATGATGCACATCACCGCGTTGACTCAGACAGAAACAGAATTGTTGCTCTTTGGCTTGAACCAACTCTTGACATATCCCGAAGCAAGGACTGAAGACTTCGATCTTCACTTTTCCGACTTTATTGAAAAGGGTGAACGAGTTGTGACCCAGATCAATAAACGGCATAGGAAGGTTCTCGTTAAAGAAGAAGAGTCGGTGTTATCGACTACCAATCTTGAGTCTGAACGTAAGTCTGAAAGTGAGGTTCATTACAAGTATTGTGAAGAGTCAGGGAAGTATTTGTCTCGTTTTGGTGAAGAGTGGAAACATATTCCTGCTCCCAACTACGATTCAATCTTTTCTTCTCTCCACTTTCAGTTTGAAACAGTCAAATGGGGAGCTATCAAGAGCCCCAAAGATCCTGGATCAGGTGTTCGCATTCTCAGCGTACTAAGAGTCCAGTCAAAGTCTCATATCCGACCTCGAACTGTTGCTCAGGCGGTGCAGCATGTGGCCACAAGGATATACATTTCCACTCCTCTGAGTTACCGACGACTGAGAGCACAGACAAGTTTCAACATGGAGGAATTCATTCAAGAGTGTGAAAAGCAGTGGGAGACGAAAGATACGGTGAACGTATATAACCTGGGTGGAAAATAGTAGTCAAGACTACAAAAACGTGAATTTGTACATATAATATAATCATAGGAAAACGATACATAACAAGCATTTAAATCTGTGATACATGTGATACATACTGTTACAACTTACACTCCTAAGCGGAACTGGAATCCCGATTGTCTCGAAAAGGTCAGTAGAAAGGATTGCTGGGCGGAATCTGGTTCCTAACATCTTGTCCTAACTGAATTCCTCCAACGGAGTATCACAATATACCTCAAATGACTCAACGCTTGGGTGTACTCCTACTTGACCCTCACAGTGCACTTGCGACTACCGTTACCCCCTTTACTCTTAACTCCACGGAGCGTCAAATCAACTTGCAGTAGACTGGGGCTAAGGAAGCACGCTATCAGCATTGGTTGAGCTAAGCCGTACTTCTAGGTACAGGGGGAAAACCAAACTAGCCAGGAGACGTAGGAATACGAGTGCCGTCCCCGACTCAGGAGTGCAGGACGGTCAGCTTATGAGAAGAGTGGCCAGGTTATCGAGAATGGTAATCGTGGAATGACCAGCAACTGTTTAGGTATCCTTTCAAAGTCGGACTTGGAAAAGAGTCATCTGAATTAAAACACTTCCCAGACTGATGAATTTGGTGAGATGCAAAGATTCTCCTGAACACCGGAGTAACGACAAATGCTAACGAACTCGTTAGTAGGGACTCTATAGGCCAGTGCGCCTAGTGTAAGAAGAAGAAGTTGATGAAGATCAAGGGAAAGTCATATGTAAACCAGTAGAGAACAGAGATGAGAGTTAGAGGTCATTATATAGACAGAAAACTTCTTCTGAACCATTTAACTGGATTAATCTATGACCTCAACTGGAGTGAGCTACTTTTACGGTAGTAAGCTATACCAACAGGTAGGTAAACATGACAATCTGAAGCCGTCGTAGTCCTACCATGTCCACTCCTAGTGTTGAATGTCTACACAGATCGTCGATGATATTATTTCTCGACATTATTCCGTTCTCCGGTCTAATATCAAGCCACGATTTGTAATACAAACAACAATTATTACTCAGGTCCTGTCTTGTTCTTAGGTCTTGACTAATATCGAGGGGAACACCACGAGATGTATTGTATTGTAGGTTGAGACATTGAAGCAGGAAATGAGATCGGAGGAAGACACGAAATAAAAGCAGTTGAGACACGTGAAACAGGTATCAACTCTTTCTTTTCAATAACAGGCTCTTGTATAACTGAATCAGTCATTACTCAACATACTACCGGTAACGAAAACCCGAGCTCAATACTGCAGTCGCGCCACAGTCCAGTCCGTCAAGGTTTGTAGCTAGTATTCGATACGATCTAACTCAAGCTGCGATTCATGCTTTTCATCATGCTTTTCATCTCTTTGCTTCCCGTTAGCTTTCTTGGTTGAGCACTGGACCTGAGCGAACCTTGATGATTGCGTCATGGAGCCGTGCCAAGACTGATAACGGGTAAGCGAGATGCAATCAGCTTGGCGTTTTTTGTAAGACTTCACTAAGAACGACACTGGATACTGCAAAATGACAGGGACCCTCCGAACGTGGCTTGCAGTAGAATGCGGACCGGGGGTCTAGAAAACCGCTACAAAACTCTCACAAGCTGTGGCTGATTATACGACTCGAAGGACATGCATCTTTTCGAGTTAAATGTCAAAGTATTTATTCCGGCTCTCGGAAGCTGAGGGAGAGTCAATATCTCCAGGAACATGTCGTCCAAGGATTCCTTCACTGTTGATCCGAGTATCCATGAGTCTCCCGATACTCTGGGCTGGATTGCTTACCAACTAGGTATCCCTCCTAGTGAAGATACTGGAGAGTATCCTTTGGAGGTTCATTTCATGGCTGAAAAGTTCCAGGAAATGTCGGAGTCCGAAGCCATTGATATTGTCCGAAAGAACCTCAAGTACCACAGTAACGATCGCAACTTTTCGGATCAGGATCGGGTTTTACTTACCCACCTATTGGCCACTGTGGAGGGAGCGGATCATGAGTCTACTGAACAAGAAGCAAGTGACGAAAAGGCTGATACCGAAAAGACTCCTGTTGGAGAGAATGAAGACGTCAAACTACTACGATACTGGGCTACCCTATTCCATTGGTGGTCCCCATACCCTGAGGTCAGATCAGTGACTGATCCATATGATATCACAGACTGTACTACTGAGACTTGGCGAGTGTGGGTCATTGGTACTATTTGGGTGGGTATTTCGGCTTTTGTGAACCAGTTTTTCAGTTTACGAATGCCCCATATCACTCTTACTGTATCTGTCTGTCAGCTCTTGTTGTATCCCTCTGGAAGACTCTTGCAGTACTGTCTACCTGATTGGGGCTTTACAGTCAGAGGAAGAAGATTCACTCTCAACCCAGGAGTCTGGTCTCAAAAGGAACAACTCTTGGCTACTATTATGGTCTCTTGTGCTTCAGGAACTCCCTATGTTACTTCAAACGTCCTGGTTCAGTACCTTCCTCGATTCTACAACCAGCCTTGGGCTAATGACTACGGATACATGTTTTTGCTCATGCTGGTGACCCAGATGCTTGGCTTTGGATTTGGAGGACTTTTGAAACGAGTAGCTGTCTACCCTGTCAAAGCAATGTGGCCTACTCTCTTGCCTACTCTAGCTGTCAATAGAGCTCTTCTGGCTCCTAACAGAAAGGAGATTGTTGATGGCTGGAAAGTGTCAAGATACACCTTCTTCCTGGCTGTTTTCGTCATCTCTTTCCTCTACTTTTGGGTCCCTGACTATCTCATGAAGTTCTTCAGTACCTTCAACTGGATGACCTGGATTGCTCCTAAGAATCTGGACTTGGCGGTGGTTACTGGATCCATTGGAGGACTCGGATACAACCCCATTTCTTCATTTGACTGGAACGTCGCAGTATCAAGATTCCAGCCTGTCTTTACTCCTCTGTTTTCCAACCTCAATACCTACATTGCCAGTCTTATCTCGGGTCTCATCATTCTTGCCATCTACTATACAAACAACAACTGGACTGGGTACATTCCCATCAACTCCAACCGTCTGTTTGATAACAAGGGAAAGGCCTATGATGTCAAAAGGATTCTTACAGACTACAAGTTTGACGATAAGAAATACAGAGAGTATTCTCCTCCTTACTACTCAGCAGGAAACCTTGTCTCTTACGGCTCCTCGTTCTGCGTCTACCCTCTCATGTTCTTGTATACTATTCTCATGGACTGGGATATCATGAAGGATGCTCTGGTGGAGATGGGTAAGTCAATCAGACACATTACTCGATCCAATTATGAAGGTCGAGACGATCCCTTTTCACGACGAATGAGACAATACGATGAAGTCCCCGACTGGTGGTTTTATCTCATTTTGATCATCATGTTTGGTCTATCTATTGCTCTGGTTGAACATTGGCCCATGCAGACTCCAGTCTGGACACTGGTGTTCATTATCGGTCTTGTGGGCATCTTCCTGCTGCCTCTGACCATCATTGAAGGTTACTCTGGTGTCCAAATGTCTCTCAACTACCTGTCCGAGCTGATTATCGGCTACGCTCTTCCTGGCCAGTTCATGGCTCTCAACTTCGTCAAGGCTATGGGTGTTCAGATCTCAGCACAGGCACAGCACTATGCCAATGATCAAAAGCTAACCCATTACGCCCATCTCCCTCCTCGATCAATCTTCTGGCTGCAACTTTGGGCTACTCTCGTTAACGGACTCATTTGTATGGGTGTTATCAAGTTCCAGATCACCAGTATCGACGATCTCTGTGACCCCAAGAACAAGGACCGATTCACATGTCCAGGAGATACCACCTTTTTCACTGCTTCGGTGGCATGGGGTGTTATTGGACCTAAAAAGATGTTTGACCATCAATACCCCATTCTCAAGTGGATGTTCCTGCTTGGAACAGTTCTGGCATTGGTCTTCTGGGCAGTTCAGGAACTCATTCCCAATCTCGTGGCGAAAAAGTACCCTCACAAGGCTCTTCAGATTGAAAACTTCAAACGAAGAGCGCTCATGTTCAACCCCATCCTGTTCTGTCATGGATGTATCGATTGGGCTCCCTACAATCTCTCTTACAAAACTACAGGTATCTACATTGCCATCTTCTTCAACTACTACCTGAAGAACCGGTTCATGAACTGGTGGAGAAAGTACGCCTACGTCTTTTCAGCAGGTATGGATACTGGTATTGCTCTTTCTGCCATCATCATCTTCTTTTCAGTTGAGTACGTCAAACACGAGCTCAAGTGGTGGGGTAATACAGTGTCTGATGCTGGAGCAGACAATAACGGTCCTCCTCCTAGACTCCCCATTCCTGATATCGGCTACTTTGGCCCTGATAGTGCCCATTTCCCATAATCTAATCTATATATACAGCATTAATCAATCATTCAATACATTTTTATAACATTAGTTTTTCCAATCGCAACAAGTCTAGTTGACCCACTTTCGAGCATTCTTGAACAGCGAGATCCAGGGAGACTCGGCCAGATCCTTGGGTCGGTAGGAGTTGGCGTCCACCAGAGACACTCGCTCGGGATGGGGCATCATGGCCAGAACTCGACCGTTGGGAGTTCGCACACCAGCAATGGCATTAGTGGAGCCGTTGGGGTTGAAGGGGTACCGCTCAGTAGCATGACCATAGTTGTCAACGTACCGAACAGCAGCCAGATGCTGGGAAGCAAACTTGGCCTGCTTCTCCTCAGAGGCAAAAGAGGCTCGTCCTTCTCCGTGAGCAACAGCAACAGGGAATCGAGAACCTCGCATGCCTCCAAGGAAGATACAGGGCTCCTTGGCCTCATCGACAATCTCGACCATGGTGGTTCGGCCCTCGTACTGCTCGGAGGCGTTTCGCTCAAAGGTGGGCCAGTTATCGGCGCCAGGAATGATCTCCTGGAGTCGAGACAGGAACTGGCAACCGTTACAGATACCCAGAGCAAAGGTGTCGGCTCGCTCAAAGAAGTTGGTGAACTCGGCCTTGAGCTCGGGAGAGAAGAGCACAGACTTGGCCCATCCAGCTCCAGCTCCAAGAACATCACCGTAGGAGAAACCTCCACAGGCAACGAAACCAACAAAGTCGGGCAGCTGCTGTCGTTTCGACGAGAGATCGGACATGTGGACATCGACGGGGGTGAAGCCTGCTCGCTCAAAGCAGTAGGCCATCTCCATGTGAGAGTTGACACCCTGCTCTCGGAGGATGGCAACCTTGGGCTTCTGAGAAACCAGAGACTGAGGAATGGACTCGGTGGGGTCAAACGACAGCTTGAAAACAATACCGGGGTCGGCGTTGTCGGCAATGTTGCTGTACTCCTCGTCGGCAGTCTTGGGGTTGTCTCGCAGACGCTGCATCTTGTATGAGGTCTCGGCCCAAGCCTTCTGGAGAGCAGCTCGGTTGGACGAGTAGACGGACTGGCCGTTGAACTTGACCTCGACAGCCTGCTCCTTGGAGGAGATGACGGGCTTACCGACCACCTTGACCTGGGAAGCGGGGACACCGTTCTTGGTCATGATGGAGGTGAACTCGGCAATGTTAGCATCAGCAATCTGGAAAACGGCACCAAGCTCCTCGTTGAAGTAAGCGGAGAGAGCATCCTTGCCAGTAACGTCCAGAGAGACACCACATCGGCCAGCAAAGGCCATCTCGAGAGCAGTGACAATCAGACCACCATCGGATCGGTCGTGGTAGGCCAGAACAATGTCGTCCTTCTTCTGGTGCAGCTCGGCAACAGCGGTGAGGAAGCCCTTGAGAACAGAGTTGCTGTCCACGTTGGGAGCCTCGTTACCAAGCTGAGAGTAGACCTGAGACAGAGCAGATCCACCGAGTCGCTCGGAGGCAGACAGAGAGACGAGAACCAGAGAAGAGGCCTCCTCTCGCTCGAGCTGGGGAGTCCAGGTCTTGGAAACGTCCATGACGGGACCAAAGGCGGTGATGACCAGAGAAAGAGGACCGACAACCTCGGTATCGTCCCACTTCATCTTCATGGACATGGAGTCCTTTCCGACAGGCACGGCAATGTCCAGAGAAGGACACAGGTCCAGAGCAATGGCCTGAACAGCCTCGTAGAGAGCAGAGCCCTCACCCTCATGAGAAGCAGCAGACATCCAGTTGGCAGACAGACGGACTCGGTCGAGAACAGTGTCGGAAGCAACCAGGTTGAGCAGAGACTCGGCCACACACATCTTGGCAGAAGAGGCGGGAGAAATCAGAGCCAGAGTGGGCTTCTCGCCCATGGCAAAGGCCTCTCCAGTCTTGACACCACCGTAGGAGGTGATGGTGACGGCGACATCGGCCACAGGAACCTGCCAGGGACCAACCATCTGGTCTCGAGCAATCAGACCAGTGACGGATCGATCACCAATGGTGATGAGGAAGGCCTTGGAGCCGACGGAGGGCAGGTGGAGAGTTCGGTCAAGAGCCTCGCCAAAGGAGGTGACGGAAGACAGATCCAGGGGCTGGAGTCGCAGAGGCTTGGTAGCAGCGACTCGAGACATCTTGGGAGGCTTACCGAACAGAACAGACATGTCCATATCGATAGGAGTAGAACCAAGCAGCTTATCGGACAGAACCAGCCGCTGCTCGGAAGTAGCCACGCCAACAACTCCGTAAGGAGCTCGCTCTCGGTCACACAGGGCCTTGAAGGTGTCGAGATCGGCAGCAGCAACTCCCAGAACGTATCTCTCCTGGGCCTCACAGCACCAGATCTCCATGGGGGACATACCGGGCTCGGCGTTGGGCACATCTCGCAGCTCAAACTTGGCTCCAAGACCGTTATCGTGGACCAGCTCGGTAAGAGCGTTGGACAGACCTCCAGCACCAACATCGTGGATGGACTGGATGGGGTTGGCGTCTCCAAGAGCGACACAGGCGTCGATAACCATCTGGGCTCGTCGCTGCATCTCGGGGTTACCTCGCTGGACGGAGGCAAAGTCCAGATCGACAGATCCCTCTCCAGAGGCAACGGAAGAAGCGGCTCCTCCTCCAAGACCAATGAGCATGGAAGGTCCTCCAAGAACAATCAGAGCAGCACCGGGAGTGATGGGCTTGTTCTTGAGAGCAAACTGGGGTCGGACGGTACCGACACCTCCAGCAATCATGATGGGCTTGTGGAAACCTCGAATCTCCTGCTTACCGGCGTGGTTGGTGACGGTGGTGGTCAGGGTTCGGAAGTAACCGGAGATACAGGGTCGGCCAAACTCGTTGTTGAAGGCGGCGGATCCAATAGGAGCGTCCATCATAATGTCGTAGGCAGACGAAATGTGGTGGGGCTTGCCAATATCCTGTTCCCAGGGCTGCTTAAAGTCAGGAATGAGCAGATCGGAAACAGAGTAGCCAGAAAGACCAGCCTTGGGCTTGGATCCTCGGCCCACAGCTCCCTCGTCTCGAATCTCTCCTCCAGATCCAGTAGCGGCTCCAGCAAAGGGAGACACTGCAGTGGGATGGTTGTGAGTCTCGACCTTGGCGAGGAACTGAACGGGCTCCTGCTTGAGAGTGTAGACCTGGGTCTTGGGGTCGGGAGCGTAGTAGAAGCCGGATCCAGCGGCCTCGAGCACAGCAGCGTTATCAGAGTAAGCAGAGACGGTGTATCCAGGGTTCTTCTCGTGGGTGGTTCGGATCATCTTGAACAGCGAGTGGGGCATGTTCTCTCCGTCAATCTTCCAGTCGGCGTTGAAGATCTTGTGTCGGCAATGCTCCGAGTTGACCTGGGCGAACATGAAGAGCTCCACGTCGGTAGGGTCTCGCTGAGGGAAGGCGTTCTGCAGGTAGTCAATCTCGGGCTGGTCCAGAGCAAGACCAAGAGACTTGTTGGCCTCGGCAATACCGGAACGGGGCACAGAGACCAAAGGCTTGGGCTCGTGGTGAGCAAAGAGATCCTTTTCGGTGACAGGAGCGCCAATTCGAATAGCCTCGGTCATTCGATCGTAGATAAAGTCCAGGAAGGCTCCAGATTCGACATGAGGACCCAGAGGGAAGCCCTTTCGGACCTGAATGAGCACGGCCAGACCTCGCTCGACCCGCTTGACATGGGGCAGACCACAGTTCTGGGTGATGTTGGTGGCCTTGGAGGACCAAGGAGAGATGGTACCGGGTCGAGGAATGATTCGAAGAAGATACGAGTCAGTAGGAAGCTCCGCCTCGTCATTGACGGCCGCCTTGATCAGAGCAGCAGTCAGAGCGTCGCCAGCATCAGCCTTCTGGTCGTAGTCCAGCAGAGAGTCGAGCAGCTTGGACTCGGTCTCGGTCAGAGCAGCATCTCCAGTGTCAACGTAGTGGACATAGATGGCTCGGATGGCAGCCACGGCGGACGAATTGACGGCCTTGTTGATGTTCTCGAGCAGAGAATTCACTCGGAACTGAGAGTAGGCCTGGGGTCCAGCCAGCGTGAGCATGGTTTGGGCGGGTTGGGGTTTGGAAAGTGAGATTTCTTGGGTAAGAAAAGGGAGACAGGTCCTGTAGTAATATAATAAGGTCTAAATTTTTGGGACATTTTTTTTATCGGTCAGATAGGGTTCTGCAAGTTAGCCCTGTAGAGAGCTGGTAGGGGAGAAGAGGTATTATGGTCCTGTGGAGGGGACGTAGAGAGGAGATTACCGACACTTTGCGGGGCTAGTTTTGAAGAGGTGAACGTGAAGATGCCAATTACGTAATATTCCGCTCCTCTAACCCTCCTCCAAACGCTTATTCCGAGACCCTTTGATAATATTGGGCACATCCCACAGCCAGAGCCTATGATGTTAAGCTTCATAGTTCATGGGAAGAAGCAGCTTTGGAGATTGAGCAAAAGTGACAAAGACGTTGAGAGTTGGCGCAAGAAAGGTGTCATCGGATGTTTCTTTATTTTGGCGGCATGGACGCATTTTTTTCGTTCTTTTCCCTCTCTTTCAAACGACCCTAGCCCTCCCCCTAGCCCTCTCCAGACCCACTCCCCGAAGATCCTCACATCCTCTTCTCCCCACAAGTCGTGACTCAGAGACTGCCTGTGAGAGGCAAACGGGGGACTGAGTAGACGAGAAGCATGGCATGGCATGGACGCAACGTCTGAGCAGTACAAAAAAGCGAGGCTCAAAGCGAAGCTCCAAGCTCGGAATACGTGTATTGGTGGTGAACAAGCGCATACTTGTATGGTGAGGACGATACTTGTTGGTGCGGCTAGGGACAGATGGCTCATGTCAACTAGACTTGTATAGTGATCAGTCTACGAGTACATACGAGTAATCAAGAATCCTTTTTGTGCCGCCCTCTACCTCTTCTGCTTCTCAATTGTCAACGTCAACGTCAGTTAATCACCCTCTCGGATTGGCCAATCCCATATCGCAGTCTGTCGTATTTTATTATTTGGACTTTTGAAGCTCCACTTTCTGGCTTCATCTTCCTCAACCACGCCTTTTTCCTGTGGCAGAGACTTATTAAGCAAACTCTGTTTACATAGCGTAACATGTTCCTGACTCGTACCTGACTCGTACCTCGTACCTGGTACCCGACTCGTGGACCCGAGCCCCATTGCCGACCTGTTATCCACCGCCGTTCTTATCTCCGTGCCTAGAATTTGAAAAGCTCTGAAAATGTCTTCACTGCCGTATTCCATGCACGGCTATCGGTCAGGGAAATTAGACGGAAGAAAAGAAAAGTCACAAGTCTGGTGACTAAGAGGCTTACCCGTATGTACCCAGTGGTGAGTATGTACAGACTGGTACACCCTCAAAGACAAGGTCTGAAAGGTCTAGACGGTCTGAAACAGTGTGTATCTCTCTCATCTTACAGCCATTGTTCTGTCCAATAAGCTTAAGCAGGAACAGTCATTTTAGTTCAGATTACTTGGTTTTATTACGCTCAGATCATGTGATATGAGAGGATGGCCGAAGACCAAATTGTCTGAATATACAGGTTGCACGCTTTCAAGTCACCAAATGATCACAACTGCTAACATGAGGATACCGGTACAAGTTCTTTCCTATCCTACGCTATGACATCACTCTCACTCGATAAGCTTAACACTGCAAAATCTTTTCAACTTTGATTTTTCCGTTTCTAAGACGAGACCAACTACAAGTGAGGAAACAATCGCCACCGTCACTCCAGTTACTCACTCATAACCTCTTTCACGTGATTTCATCATCTTCGCCATACCTCCATTTTCCACGATAACCTACCCTAACCCTAACACTGCGCCCCCCATGCACGGCAGAAAAATATTGACGCCTATCCCAACATCGTAACCATACAATCTACATCCACCATAACACCACTACAAAATGCCCCAAGCCGGTCTCAAAAAGAGAGAAAAGACCAGCAAGGTCAAGAAGCCCTCCGGCAAGATTGCCCCCAAGCGAGCGGCCCCCCGAAAGATTGCTCCCCGACGAAAGAGCGCCCAAAGAGACGTCGAGATTGCCAAGAGACATCAGGCTGCTCTGACCGCCACCACAGAGAAGCTGTTGGCCTCTCGAGTGGGTCATCTGGAGATTCTCAAGGGCAACCGACGAGAAATCGAAAAGAAAAACAAGGAGGACGAGGAAAAGAAGAAGAAGAAGGCCGCCAACGCTCAACCCAAGTAAAGGGCTCTTCTCATTCTATCATCAAGTGTGCGCCAGGTACACGATGGGGTTTCAAGACGTCTCCGGGTTCTTCTCTTCACAAACAGTCCTGGAGCGATCTTGGTAGAGCCTCGGCTTTGTATCGTACCGTCAACAGCTCTGGACAAGTTCTGGACCTTGACGAAGAAACGACGGTTCCTGTAGTCCAGCTTGGATGTCTCGAGTGAAAAGGACTATACACCTAATTTAACAGTTTTGCATCATAGGTATTATTTTATTTATACTATTCACGGAGTACGACATCACAATAAGCACATCGTAAGACAGATACAGTGATACGGTTCAAAAAAGCACTGTAGAAGTCTAGGAAACGAATCTCAAACATCAGCAGATTAATAAAAAGTTCATTCATTACTTTTGGTTTTCACCATATCTATTTTCCTTTTTGGAGGAGCTTTCTGTTAAGCTTGTCAGAGCTCCATATTGTAGCTGAAAGGTGCTGGTAGCCCTTAGCTTGAATGGGACTTGAAGAGGAGAGACAAGAACAATCACTAAGCCTTTTAATCACCGGACGAAGACTTTCAGAATCATAACCTGATCGGTTAGACTTCTCGTATGTCATAATCTCCTCCCTCCTTCCGCTTACTGCTCCTTCTTAGTCTCCTTGGCTTCGGCCTCCTCCTTGAGCTCCTTATCAGTCTTAAGCTTGCCCTCCTTCTTGAGCTTGGCTACTTCAGCAATGAACCAAGTAAGAGTAGCCCATAGACACAGTGCAATGACAAGCAACATGACAGTATGGATATTGAGAGCGTTCCAAATGAGGAACAACAGAGACAGAATCAACAGCACAAACGAGCCATGAGTCGCCTTGATCAGGGTAGGGGTAGTTCCCGGAGTGAAGATGGACTCCCAAAGATCCACGAAAAAGTTGCCCATTTTAACGAATGACGATTGCTGGAGTGAATGTGGCGATGTTGGTGTCTGTCAATGCACGTTGTCGCTTCATAGATCAAAGTTAAGGGTTGGGGTTGACAAACACGACTACGCGATAAAATACGAAGTGTTTCGGTCAACTGCAACTACAAGTGGCAATACTGATACCAACATTTTTCTCAATCGCTTTCTTTCATACAAATACAAATACATTAATTCCGGTTATATATCACATCCCCTATGCCTCAGTCTTTACACTCTCCAACTCGCCCAATAAGGGGAACATGTACTGGGCAATGTGAGGGTTGACGGTGCCAGCATAAACCACCTTGTCAACCACATGAGCCAGAGCCAGCTTGCCCAGGTCGCTCCTGGCAATGTTAGTCATAACCAGAATAGCCGCCGGAGACACTCCACTCTTGTTGTCCAGCCGGTACCGACGGGCCTGGTCGTACTCTGCGTACTTGGCCTCCATCTTGCGTCGGTGTTCAAACTCCGCCCGTTTTTGCGCGTCGATAGTGGCAGGGTCCACGGGCTCCTTTCGAGGCTGGATGCCCTTGATGATGAACTTTTTCGTTCCATCTTGCAGACTCACGACCATGGCGGCACTGCGGGTGAAGGCCGCGTTGACATTTTTGATGAACTCCACGGCAGGAAGCAGTCTATGAATGCCGGGAGCAGCGCCCTCCTTGCAGTAGGGCTCGAATTGCGACTCGTACGACTTCCACAGCGAAATCTGAGTCACCTCTCCTCCTCCAGTCTCCTCGTAAGACGCTCGCATCCATGCAGTAGCTCGATGAGGTTCGGGCATTGTCAGAAGATTGTTGAGAACATTTTCAGGCAGACGAGGAGCCGGCGAGTCAACTGTAGGCAGATTCTTCTTGGCAGGTCCTGGAGTAGCTCGAGGGGGGAGTCTGATGTAATCAATGAACTTCTCATGAGGGAACTCGAACCGAAGAAGACGAGCCAGATGAGTCGACAGAATCTCGGCATTCGAGTTGTTCTCCAGCAGACGAGTCACAAAGGCGCCTCGACGGGTAATCTGGTAGAGGAAATCGAGAGCAGCGATAATGAGCTCTTCGTCAGCCTCCACGAGCAACATCTGGACAGTCTTATCGACAATCTGATGCCATCTTCGAGCCAGCAGAGTGATAATAGGAAAGGCATCTTCCTTGGGCTCGGTCTCTGCTTCTGGGTGAGCGTGGTATTCGTGAACCAGCATTCGAGTGAGAGCTCGAGTGGTGGAGATGATAATGGCTCTGTCAGAAGACGTCTCCAACAGATGAGCCACAGCTTGCAGAAGAGGATCATCATACGACGAAGGAGACACGTAGAACGAGATGGACTCGCAGATATCAACGGCATAACTCAATACTTCAGATGTAAGAGAAGAAGGAGAAACCTGTAGACACTTTAGAACCACCTCGAGACCCTTACCACTGGTAGCCAAGAACTGCGCGTTTTCAGGATCCAAAGCCGCGTTTCGCAAGATCAGCATGATGTCCAGGACACTCTGGTGTACCCGGTCGTCGGCGTCTGTGTCTCCGACGTGTTCTCCATCAGCAGATTCCTTATGGGTCAAGAATCTAGCCTTGAGAACACGTTCCAACAAATCAGCGATAAGAGGCTCGTTGAGTCGGAATTTGAACTGGTCCGGGGCATTAAAAGTCGCCTGGACAAGAGCTGTAAGTGCCCAGTCGACTTCCGAGTCGATTCCGGATCTCAGCGAAAACGTGATACGGGTGAGAAAGTCAATGCCGAAATGGCCGACTCCAAATGCGTTGGCCTTGGCGATAGATGCAGGCGTGGGCCGTTTGACGGGGAACATGGGCGGATTGACGGTTGGAGTCATGACGGGAACGGGCATGGGACCCGGGGGAACAGGAACAAATTCATAAGGATTCGAACCCTGATGCGGAACCATTCCTCCATGGTGAACGGGCATTCCTCCATCGACATAAGGTGAGCCCCCGGGGCCGTAGTTTGGCGCCTGGCCCTGGTTTCCTGCGAGTGACGAACGCGTCGTGCGCCGGGGTGGCATGTTTTCGTTGTACATTGAGGATGGATGTACAAGTTATGTCGTCTGGACTTGACGATAATTAGAGTGTGATGATTTGGGTGTGTCGAGAGAAGTGCGTCTGGAGGAGCGTTTTGGGAGGAACTGGATGAGTCAGCAACACGTCTAAAGTTTATTGGCGTTGGTGAAATATTGGGAGTTTACTTGGACTTACTCATTGTCTTACTTGATCTAATCTTGATCTGTCGATGTCTGTCTCAGACTCGCGAAACTCGAATTTTATGGATCATACATTCATACTATCATTCATACTATCATCAGCCACGTCTAGTTGGCGCAAATACCCTTGTCAACACTGAGAATGGAACCACTAACCTGAGGGTTGGTGGCAAAGTACATGGCAGCATTGGCAATGCTCTCAACAGAGACATCTCCAGTATCGTCCACTTCCTGAAGAGGAGTCTTGAAAGACAGTTCCTGAGACTTGGTCATTTCCGTTCGAACGTAGCCAGGGCAAATGGCGTTGGATCGAACAGCTACTCGGCCTCCCTCAACACACATGCTCTTGGTGAGCATGATAAGAGCAGCCTTGGTAGCAGCATAGACGGCCAGACCAGGCGAAACAGCTCGAAGTCCAAGGATCGAAGAAATGTTGATAATGCAGCCGTTTCCTTCAGTCTTTCTGTCGGACTCAGCTCGCTCAGGGTACCGTTTCTGCCAGGCGTCCATGGCAAACTTGGTCATGAACATGGCTCCCACAAGATTGACATTGACCACGTTTCTGATATCCTGAGCTTCGGTGTTGGAAAGAAGACCAGCATGAGCAATTCCGGCACAGTTGACGAGCACATCGACCTCTGAAAAGTCGACTCCAACAGGAGGTTCATCTGAAGTGACATCATGGACAATACCTTCATGGGGGGCTTCTCCCTCAGCTCGTTCAGGTAGAGCACTCAGAGCAGCATTGATCTCGTCTTCTTTATGAGACAGCATGACAATTCGAGCTCCAGCAGTGGCAAAAGCCTTGCAAATCCCGAGCCCGATTCCTCCAGATCCTCCAGTGATAAGAGCAGTAATGTTTCTGAGGGACATGCTGAGTGGGTGAAAGACGTTGTGTGTAGAGTAGAGAAGAAGGCCATCAGAGCCAAGATCATCCCGGAATAAATACAGGCATTATCCGAGCACTGCCAAGACTTGCTGGCCAATAATCTGTCTATACTCGCCGGATACATCTGCCCACTATCATACATGGTTCATGCATCGGAGATTCAACGGGCCACAAGCCGAGGCTGGGGAAGAAATAAGAGGTGGGGAAGGGCAAGGGCAAGGGCAAGGGGGAGTGGGAGGAGGGAAGTTGTGCAGTAATTATCAAGACTATATTTACATGTGAATTGAAGGAGTTTGGAAGGGTCGATGAAGTGGTCTATCTAAGAAGCTTTAGGAGATGAGGTTCTGTAGACATAAGGATTTGACTTGTTGAGTGGGGATGCTTCGTTGAACAGGTCAAATGCCATAAGATATCATTAACGATACCTAATTCTACGATACTACAAACAATCGGTATAACCGTGACTTTGTAATACCGCCAAATCTCTTCTATTATAATACAAATGAGCACATAACCACGTCCAATCTCGGTCAATTTCTCTCGGTCAATTTCCTACACTGGAGAATAGGAGTTTAGCCGCTTCAAAGATTGTGAAAGAGGGAGCTGAAATTTACAATATGATCTTTTGAAATATGACCTTTTGAAATGACCTACTGTATATTGTAAAACGACCTATACTGTAATCTCTTCGCTGAGAGATATTAAAGAAAGTTGAAAACTTCAGCTATATAAATGTCTCTCAGCTCCCTTGGATCAACAGGAACCAGACTAACTGGTACAGCTGATATTGTTTTCCTTTCATGTTCATGTTTTCTTGTTTCCTAATACTGTCCTTCTATCTTCCGCCTACTTATTCTTAAGAACATTCTTCTCACGTTTAGACTATGTACAATAAATTAAAGATCTTCATCGGTGGAAGGAGGAGCCTTGTTATCGGATCGCATGTAAAGATCAATGGCGGCCGAAAAGGCGGCGAAACCAGCACAGCCGACGGCAGCGGCCTGGGGCCCGGCCTTGACGGCCAGACCTCCACCGGTCAGACAACCAGCAGCCACTCCGTTCCAAATATCGTTTTTCGCTCGCAAGGACTCAATGCAACACTCGGTTCCAGAAAAGACGCCTCCAATGAAACCAAAGTTCTTGGCACTGCTCCATGCTCGTTTACCCATATCGGTGAACTGGATTTTCATCTGCTGCTTGAAGGGCAGATCAGACATGGTCTGCACTCCCATTCCAACAGGAGCATCATAAGCCATCTGAGTTAGTATGATAAAGAGTATTAGAGAAGATGAAGAGGGCTAGGGAAGGATATTTGAGCACTATGAGACTCTTGAGAGTCCCAGGTACTCAAATAAGCCCGGAGGAAGTGTTTTTACCCTCCAACACGTGACCTATCTGACACCTATCCCCCTCGATCTGTCTGATACCTCTTGATTTCACTTTGTGGTCTCTTTTTGATGGCTTTTCAACCAACAAAAAGCCTTGGTAGCCCTAACCACCATCACCCATACTCACGGAAGCCATGAAAAGACCGAAAACACCACCAAGACCGAAACCGGTGACTCCAGCCATGACGGACTTACCAGGACACGACTGCATGGTGCCCATGATGAGGTTGGCGGAGTACATGCCCTGCTGCTCGGGAGTCATATCCCAAAACGACCCTTGGGGAGGCTGGGGAGCTCCGCCGCCGGGGAATCCAAAAGCTGACATTTTTTATCCGTGGTCGATGTGTAGCACTGTCGAGGCTTTGAATTTTTCACCACCCAATATCCAGCAGAGTTTATATTTTCCTTAAGGTTACGTTAGTCATCCAGTGGCGAGGGGGAAGGTGAGGTGGATATTGGGGGATATAGAGGCGATATTTGGGTGGAAGTAAAGGTAATGTATATATCACGTTATTAATAGCTTACCGACGAGTTTTTGGAAAGTTTTTGGCTGTTTCCAGCGTTTTCAGATTTACTTGAAAAACGTGTCTCTATAGTTGGCAGGTACTTGGCCTTTTCAACTAATCGACTTCTTTGCCGAAATGGGTCCAAAAACATCCAGAAAGTACCCAAATTGGCACTATTAAGCCAATTGCACTTTTACGCTCTTTATTTTATCAGTTTTAGGTCAATATCCCACCTCTTCCCTCCCTCAATCCCATCGACGTTCCTTAGGCACGGCTGATATAATAAGCAATGAGCAATCGAGAGAGAATAGCTCGTCTTTATCTGGTTAGATTGGGGAGTTTCAAAAATGTTTGGTAATTGAAAACGAAAGCTACTGTACAGGTACCTGGTAGTTGTAATTAGTGAGCCGTATTACCGGTATGTGTCCATCACCACTTTTTATTTCCCACGACGATCAGGAACCTGTATCCTGTTTATCCGAACGCTTGGTCTCTCTTTATATTCTCTGCATATCAAAGGCAATGGCTCTTTAAGTAGGCGGGGTTAGTAAGCGTAAAAGCAAGCATAGAACTGTTGTTCCTGCGGAGTCTTGTACCCAGCATGAATCGAAATCGAAGAGAAGACATGAGATAAGTGTCGGTTGCTGTCATTACATCACACTTGTTTAGATCCCCTTGTTGTCTCTCATTCCCCTCATAATATCACATGCTTCACAACCTTCCTTTTGCACGTACGATTCCCAATCAGTCCACCAGATGTTGGGTTGGGTCTTCATTGTGGGGTCAGCCCCCCCAGACATTGACTGCGCAAACCACGGGCTCGTTTCACATGCACTTGTGGCAAACAGGTCAAGAGGGTGGTCTAGTTGAGTATGTATACGACTGAAGGCGGAGCCATGGCAAGCAACGTGGCAATGCCGCAATGCCTCCAATTCGGCTTTACTATACTGACAGACTAAACACTCAACATCCACTTCCCTCACAATTACGTATTGCTGGTCCTGGTCACGTATGGAGACAAATTCATTGACACGGTTAAACTCCACACCTAAACCCAATGTAGCTTGATAGTAGCAAGTATGGGACTTGAGGCAAGCCACATGAGGGGGGAGTTGATAGTAGACGAAGGAGTGATAATTAGTCCGCCAAATTTGGGAAATCCGCTCTAAACATGCAATTGAACTGATACCCAAATTCTCAAGTCTGTAGCTCTTCTTTGGACCCCTCCATGACCCACCTAATCCACCTCATCTAGCCCGCATGCACGTGCACTATTCGAGGCACCAAAAAAGTCTCTTGGCCAGCCGCAATGTCAGCACAACCTCTCCTCCGTGAACCGGATACAACAGCCATTGTACTGAAACCAATTCATCGACAGTTCGAGAAGGTTCCATACAAGCCCCCTCCAAAAGCCCTCCATTGCTTTTGCTTGTCCCTCGTCTCTCTACAAAGCATCCATCCACAACCTAGCACCAACCTAATACCAAACGCACTTTGGGTTGCTACTGCGTGCAAGTTTGGAAAGCCCCCGTTATATTTAAGGCGGTAGCTGCCACTGAGGTTTCACTTCTTTTTCCGGACACTTAACTAACTGATTGACTCCTTTCACAATGGCGGTAGCTCCTCGAATTCTGCTCTCCGCAATCACTCTGTTCATCGGCATCTTGCTGGTGTCCTCTCCCTCTAGAAGCAGTCACAACCAGGTCAGCTCCTGGTCTTCTCAGGATCTGCGATCGCTGCTGGAAGACAATGGCGTGACCGTGCCCGAAAAGACGGACCGAGAAGCTCTTCTCAAGGAGGTTCGAATCCACTGGAACGACCTCACCTCTCCTCTCGACCAGACCACCACTACTGACCTTTCCAAGAAGCTTGGCATTGATGCTGAGCAGCTTTCCTCCAACTGGAAGCAGTCTCTGGGCAACCTCAAGAACCAGGCCGACGAGACCTGGTCCGCCGCCTGGGCCAAGTCCTCCAAGCTCGCCGACAACATCTACAACGATGTCAACGTCTGGACCTGGACCTTCAACTCCTGGACCAACCAGCAGCTCAACGACCTGCTTGAGTCTGCCAAGGTGGTTGTTCCCTCTACTGCTACTCGAAGCGAGCTGATCAAGGACGTCAAGAAGAACTACCAGAAGATTGCCGAGGCCGCTGGTGTCACTGGAGCCTCTCCCAAGCCCTCTTACCCTGCCAACTGGCTCTACAACGCCTGGTCCGACTCTGATCTCAAGAAGTGGCTCGATGAGCGAGGAATCCCCGTCCCCCAGGGCTCCAAGCGAAACGAGCTCATTGCCGCCGTCCGAAAGAACTCCCGAACTCTGTACGTCAAGGGTGAGCAGGCCCGAGACAACCTCCAGAAGACCTACGATATCTCCAAGGAGGACATCTTCGACAAGGCCGGTAAGATCCGAGAGAACGTGTTTGACGACTGGTCCAACTCCGAGCTCAAGTACTGGGCCGACTCCCATGGAATCCCTGTCCCTCAGAACTCCCAGAAGGATGAGATTCTCGCCATTGTCCGACGAAACCGACAGCTCCTCTACAACGATTACGAGGACGCCAAGACCACCTACAAGAAGAAGAAGCGAGTTCCCTTTGTGAAGCGAGCCGAGGATCTTGCCGACGGTGCCTTCCAGGAGGCTGCCAAGCTCTGGTCCGAGTCTCGACTCGGTTCTTTCCTCGAGTCTCGAAAGATTGAGACCCCCGAGGGAGCTACCAAGGACGATCTTCTCAAGCTGGTGAACCGATACCGAAACGCCGCCGGCTCCCAGTGGGACGCTCTGTTTGAGTCTTGGGATACCAAGAAGCTGGAGAAGTGGCTTGCTGAGCAGGGACACGCCGCCAAGGGTACCCACGACCAGCTCGTCAAGGAGGCTTCCAAGTACCTTGACCAGGCCCAGCACGTTCTTGGCGAGAAGTACGACATTCTGTCTGCCGATCTCGACAAGCAGTACAAGGAGGCCAAGAAGACCTCTTTCGCCGAGTGGTCCGATTCTGACCTCAAGGCTTACCTTGACACCTACGGAATCCCCACCTACCAGGGATCCACCCGAAACGAGCTGCTTGCCAAGGCCCGAAAGAACCTGGGTCTTTTCACCCGAGGAGCCGACCCCAACATCTGGATCAAGGCCCACAACGGTATCAACAAGTTTGTTCTTTCCACCAAATACAAGATTGTCGATCTTGCTGACAACGTTGCTGAGCACGTTCACGAGCACTTCCAGCTCCTGCCTGGCCGTCTCGAGCGATTCTCCTCTTGGCTTCTGGCCAAGGCCACCGGCAAGAAGGTCATTGTTGTTTAAACAGGATCGCAGGATGGAAATATAAATGTATAAATTTATGATGATGTTGTAAAATAGATGTGTAGAGATGATGAAAGAGTACAAGTACTGGTACCGGTACATGTAAAAGGAAGAGACCAGATGCAACCGAATCGACAGAAAAGTAAGATGTTGAGTATAAGAATGCCTCGGAAAGCGAAGATATAGATTCGGTATGGACTTGTACATCCCATGCTACCGGTACCGGTAACGTACAAGTAAAGATACAGTATTTGTGAGGCTATTGACAGTCAGGTACGATATATACAGTTGTCAACTTACTCTGATATCTAGCCGTCTAACATTGGCGATAATGAACTGCTTCGGTTTCTCAGTGCCAATAGTTATAGATGAGGTCATTATAGCTAGCTGTTGAAGAGTCGATTAGTAAGCTAATAACCTGCATGGGGGTATATTGGGGCATTGGGGCGGTTTTTTGAGGCGGAAAAAGGTGGAATCGATAGACACGAGCTGGGTGTTCATTTGGTGTAATTTTCGGCTCTCTAGCTCTTGAATTGAGCGTGTTGAACGGGGATGCAGTGGTGGCTGGTTGTTTTAATTACCCTACTGGCAAACAGTATAATTATGTATGATTTGAATTAACCTTGTCAACATTTTACCGAGCTGGGTCCTTACTTCGAGGACGTTCGTGAGTACATGGACAGTGATATTGTGGTGAAAGCCGGCATGCGATATGCTGAGCTTGCTCTCCTGGTTCAATTCGTGTGGCTTACGGACTCCTTCGTACCGGAATCCTCCGACAAACGTGCTCTTTACTCTCGTCTGGATGACTCTAAGAAGTACCTTTGTCAGGTACTCGACAGTCACTCAAACATCTCGCAGGATGACCTTTTCTCTATCTGTGATCAGTTTGTGCTGTGTCGGTCGTTCATCCGCTTGCTCCCCGCTGAGCGAGTCGCTGACAGAACGCTGACACTCGACGATATCATGAAAGTAAAAATCAAACGGGTGGCGCACCAATGGGAGTCTCGACCCTCCATCCAGGCTGTGTTGAACCATTATGCCAACGGCAAGGCTGCCTTGAAGAGCTCTCTCTATGATGACGCTTCGGCTGCGCTGACGGCTACTCCTTGCTTTTCTGTAACGTTCACAGATAGCAATACATCTGTCTCCACCGATTCGCTGAACACTACACAAGCTCCTATCGCAACCGATGCCCTTGTCACCCAGGAACAGGACGTTTCACCAACAGTCCCGGCGGCCTGCTGGTACTGGAGTAGCGGCGCCTCCTACCACATCTGCAATGACCGGCACATGTTCTCCTCTTTTGAGATCCTCCCCGATAGCTTCCCTCTCGCTGGCTGTGATGGAGGCGATTCTATTTGGGCTTCTGGTACAGGAACAGTTACCTTTCAGTTCATGGTCACTCGCAATGGCGTGACTAGTCCTGAGGCGGTGACGCTACGTGATGTGCTGTATGCGCCCAAATCGGCATTCAACCTCATGAGTCAAAACGCGTTTATCCGTGAACCTGGTTACTCCTACCGCTACGACCACACTGGCGTTGGTAGAGTAGTCTTACCCGACGGTGAATTCGTTGTGTCCCGCAAGGATCCCACCTCCCAACTTGGAGAAATCGTTGGCTCTGTCGTTATGCCCGCGAAGAAGTCTCTGGGCGCTGACTCTATTCGGCCAGGCATGGTACGACCCTTTGGGGGTACTGGCAGGCTACGTGGAGCACTGGTTACCACATGTGCCCTAACGAAGGTTAACAGCGCGGTCATCCATTGAAGAAAATGGAGACATCTCTGCCTGTACACGCCACCAACTTTCGTCGTGGTATTGGTAAGCTGAGCTTTCTAGCTCATTCTGTTCGAGTTGACATGGCACAAGCCGTGAACTTGCTGGCGAGTTTCAATCAGGCCCCCCTGGAGATTCATCAGCAGTGCCTGGACAAGCTTATCCAGTACGGTACGTTTACAACACACGAACGCTCCGACTGAACTACAAGAAGGATCCCAATGGTCTCCATCCGACCGTGTACACTGATGCCAACTGGGGAGACGGGTATCCGGACTTCGGACTGGATGTGGGTAATGATGGAGTTGCGCCAATTATGGTCGATAACAAGGCTGCAATTCACATCTCTAATGATCCTACCTTCATCACACCAGAGAGGCAGTAGCTGACAAACTGGTGTCGGTGACCTATGTGCGTACTGAGGATCAATTGGCTGATGGACTTACCAAGCCACTGAATCCAGTTTTACATGGAGGGTTGTTGGGTAAATTGGGACCTACAGGGGTGGAGAGAACTATGTACGTTAGTTGCCGTTAATTGATTGTGTATTGTACAAACTGACACTACCTGGTAGTAGTATTTCTACCATCAGAAAGACAATTGACTACGATGTCATAAAGATGAGATGACCACCCAGTATACTCCTAAGGGAGGATCTGGGGTAGACAGTACAGTAGGTGAAATGGAGCCAACGATGAGAATAGAGCTATGTAAGCAGTATTCAGGTGTTACTTTGAGTGAGTGATCTTTTTGTTTGTTGAGAGTCTGTACTGGTCTTGATGTTCTGAACTATTGACACACTCTATGGAAGGATATTGGTGAGGACAAGATGTTAAGAAACTGAATTCTGTTATCTGTCTATTGAACCAAGATCTAGAGATCTGTTCTACAGGATATTGAGACAACTCGGTTTTCCGATACTGGTATTGTAGATGGGATGTACCATCTCTCTATTCTGTCAGCATTTGGAGATAGACCAACCCATGGAAGTCGACAATAAAGGAGAAAAAATGAAGTCAAGTTAGATTGGTGACATGAGACGACTTTGATAGCTGAAGCAGACAATTGCTAATCTCAGAATGTGGACACATTGAAATGAAGTAACTGACTTACATTGGTATCGTACGAGTTGTCCTCGTAGAACGAGTTAAGACTCTTCTTTTGATTGTATATTATTCAATTGTATGTTTTGTTTTATGCGTGGGATCGTTTCTTCCTTACACGCAATAAATAGGGGTGGAGACGAGAGGGTAGAAGATGAGAGAGACAAAGGCGAGGGAGACCTCGGGAGCTCCAATGAGCCACAGTCTAGACTTTCCAGGAGCCTGCTTGGACCGTCGCTGTTGTCGTCGGTAAGTCCAGATTCCTAGAGTTCCCAGACTGAGGAAAGCAGCGAGCCAAGAGAAGGCCTTGGTGATCTGTTCGGCACCCTGGAGTGCACTCAGCATCTGTTGATCATCATGAATAGGAATGATACCGGTCCAGTTTGACCACAGAACCGACAGAATGCCCATACTGTTGGAGTAGACGGCAAAGTAAGGGAATCCCAGAGCCACTAGAGGTGAGTAGCATTCGTTCAACTTTTCAATATCACAGTTGAAGAACTTGAGCAGCTTGTTTTCCCATTTGGTAGGCTTAATAGGTTCCTCCGAAGCTCCTCGAGAAGCGTAGATGCCTACAAGAACAGGGAAAGCAGCGCAGTACAAAGCATTGGCAGCTAGGTTACCTGTAAGGACCCAAAAGTCGGATGCTTGCTGGGGAGGGTCATTAGGAGCTAGAGAGCCCGGTTGGGGAGTCTGAGAGGGCTGGGAAGACACGGGGGCTCTCTGGGACTCCAGGTGGGGGTTTCTGAGCATAGGAGGAGGCTGCTGGAGCAGCTGCTGGGGGATAGGTGCTGACATTGTTGGTGTTGAAAAAGATCTGAATCAAGCACTGGGAAGAGCTACAGTATAACTTTGATCTTGGTGAGTATGAGGCTTACTGATTTAGTTGAGGGATACTTAGGGGGAGTGAAGCGTGGTGGAGTTCGATTCCTGGGTGTGCATTTTGGGAGGATATTTGGAAAAAGTGAATGAAGTGCTAAAAGGGACCTGAGACTGTTCAATGAGTATATACAGGTGACAGATGGTCTTAAAAAAAGAATCCTGTCAGTTTTGGTTATTCTTAAAACGTCAAATCTCTCAAGTGGGTCTGTAAAAGAGCTCAGGTCCTTAGTCTACAATGGTAAGGTCTTGGACCATGAATATAAAGAGCTAGTGAAACTGGGCTGACATAGACAATGGAGGCATATCTTGATATTTCAAATATTATTTCGGAAAAGCGCTCTAGTCATTTGTTTTGACCGGGTATGCCTTGTTGACAGGTGTCGTTCGAGGTGGAGGACACTTGCCATGGAGACTGAATACCAATGCCATACTTCTTAATGAATTACAACTTATTCATACCCTCAAATAGCTCCACTTCTTCAATATTCGGACACACTACAACAACCAATATTCAATGGGCTGGTTATTTAACCGACGCTAACCTCTTATATTGCCTCCTTAATCAGTCTAACATCCCACTATCCAGTCTAATGTCATCCAGCCAACACCAGACTATTAGTTCAAAGTAGCCCAGGAATAATGAGATTTTACCGCGAAATAATAGGCTAGTTTTCAATCTGAGTGCTAGGACTTGCTTCATTCGTTGGAGTGGTGAGAGTAGCATGGTTGGATATTGAAGACTATGGTGCTTAGAGGAGCTAATGGAGGAGCTATTGAAGTGCTTTGAAGGAGCTATTGGAGTGCTTAGAGGGATGAAGGTATTTATTAGAGAGCTAGAGGACTTTTTGTTTGGAGAATCGGCTTAATCGGCTTCAGTACCGGCTCAACTCACCTTTGGGGCAACCGAATGGAGCACCTGCACCCTCCAGCACCTACGTCATCTCGTCCGATTGCATCGCGTATAATGGGTGTTTGTTATGGTCCCTAATGCGTATTGGAGATGGAGTACATGAAGGTTATTTACCTATTCACGTGGTTGAACCGAGGTCTGAGCTGTAGTTATTGCGATATTAGAGAGATATGGGAGGGTAAAAAGAAGAAAAATCGGTTGAGAACATGTGTAATATCATCTATCCCTCTCTCCCTCCGTTTTATACCCCCTACTTATCCCACAACTGCCACCATTCTCCTATTCTTATGCAGCCAATAACCTTTGTAATCGTCAACAGAATGTTTATTGAGTGTTCTAGAATCTTTCGGTAGGAACAGCACGTGTATAAAAGTGTAGAATTGAGGGCTAGTCTTGAAGTATCTGATGGATCTCCCCTCGCTAATATAAGGGGCTACGTACTTAGCACTCAAAAACTGGTACAGTACCCACCTGTAGCACAACCAAATACCAGTACTGTACATCTGGGTTAGATCAACATGGTTCCCACCTTGTAACAATGATCGACATACTCTGTCCAAAGCAGACACCTTTCATGTGCACGAGAGACGTTTGTTTTTCGTGCTCAAACCGGGCCTGCCGTCACAATGCTTTGAAATGTTTGTTTTGGTTGTCCAAGGCCGTTCTTAGTCACCAGCCAAACTCTGCTTTCGGACAGTGTGTCAGATCCCATTGTCTCTCGGCTATATGCTATACATAGACTCTTTCTGATACGAGATTCACACGTGGTTAGAGAGGACACACCTTGGTAAGACGAAATATCGAGTTTTATCGCTAAAACGAGGTACAACTGCTTTTTCCATTGGTGGTTACCGATTCTACAATTATTTTAATCGTTTTTCGTCGTTTAAAAAATCGTTTCATTATATTGCCGCGGGTAATTTCTGGGATTATCTCATTAAATGGGTAATATCCCCCGAAGTAATCTCTCCCAAGTAACTTAATCGTGATGGAGTGTGAGGACGAAAAGAGATGTTGTGTTGATTCCATGGGTATGCCGTTTCCATGGTTACGCAGGACGCACTGCTGTCATTTTTCCAACGGCCACTTATAGACGTCTACATATAACCTCTCTGCTCGTAATTATCTCTGAAAACTACCAGGGTATTTCGTACACTTTTGCTCATCGGGGTGCCCCTTTTCTCAGTCTCAGGTTAGTCTAAGTGAGCTGGCTTTTTCGTTTCTCACCCTGCTGCTCGTTTCATAGATAGACTCCACACATGATACGGCGACTATTCGCTTGGCCAAATAATAATCTGCCGCCCGACCTGGAAGCCCTTGGAATGGACCTGCAATTGCTGTTTTGGGATAAGGGGTCCTCCAGGTCATATGACGGCTGCTTTAGGAGGTGGGTGGCATGTTCTCGCCTACAGCACAGTAAAAACCGTTGCCTCCAGGTGTCTCACCTCTGCTCAGACAGGGGTGCACTGTATAGGTAAGGGGGTGTACGGGGTGTGACTTGGTCTTAGGAGCTGTGACAGAAGCACTCTGTCAGCCTTGCCGTGTGCCTTTGAAGCCGTGTATATTTCGCCAGCTTTAGACCAGATGGAGACCCCCAAAATTATTTGCCGGTCATGTCATTATGCATAGGGCCACCGTTCAGACCAGTGTGGCCGGTAGGTCAGGAAGCAGGGGCGGATGGGAGGGGTGTAAGACGAGGCATAAGAGGTGCTATAGACGACGAAAAAAAAAATATGAAAGAACAAATTTCGGCTTGTTAGAACCGTCTGAACGCCCCGCTCGCAACGAATGGATGTGAAGCGGCTCAATCTCCCTGGATATTCACTCACACCTACCCAAACCACCTACGCGCATTAACATTCCACACCATACATAGAGTTGCCAGAACCTAAACGTTGTGCCAACAAGGGCCTACCCTTAGTCTGCTTTGTGCGTGTGTTGGGTGTAGCTCTTTGGAAATAAGAGTCTGGGATAAAAAGTCACGGAGCCAGCTATAATATCACCTTCTCCACACACACACACACCGTTACCACATCTCCACGGTATCCCACCAACTACTACGCACACTACATACTCGCCAGAGGCACAGCCGGAACTTGACAGCAGCTCCTATCGACACTGCTAGACACTTGTGCATACGGTACACTCGGACTTACCATTCTTCACTGGCTTGAGAAGACAGCTTTGAAAGATATACCAGACTTGAACATTGCCTCAACCACTGAGCTACCAGTACGACACCCACGACATTCACACAACCCGAACCCTCACGACACAACCACAACCCTCACAACCCACATCTCTCTAGCTCACCCCACCTGGTCTCACTCTACAGTACAGCTCATCTCCTGGAGACTCGGTTCCAGAGACACACAACATGTCGTTGCCACAAAACATTCCTGCGGCTCCGGGGAACGAAAACACGCCTCCTCGGAAACGCTCGTCCAACCGCAAATCGTCAGGAACCCACTCGCCACAGACGTACTCCCCCAACTACTCTCCCCAGGGGTACACTCTATGTTCCAATGGCTGGAACAGCACATCTCTGCCCTCCACGTCGTACCAGGCGCTAGCGGAACAGCTGGAGATTGAACGGACGGAAAGCGACCGTATCCAGCGTCAGGTGGTCGAGCTCAGGGCCAAATGCGAAAAGCTACAGGACGCCCAGGTGCACAACGAGGCCACCATCACAGCCCGAGATACAAGGGTCGAGGAGCTGGAGCAGCAGTACAAGCGGGCGTGTGAACATCGACGGCATGCCGAGGAAAGTCTGCTGGGCGAACAGCAACTATTTATTACCGAAAAGCACCAGCTGTTTCTCAAACAGAGCGAGCTTGAGGAAACCATTTCGCATCTCAACAAGAAACTCAAGGCCAAGGACGTGGAGCTGGGCGAGTACCAGGAGCGGGAATCGGCCAACACAAACGACTCCCAGGCCAGTATGGCTGAGGCTGCCCAAAAGGAGGCAGAAGCTGCTGCTCAGGCTGCTCAGGCACGAGAAACGGCTCTTCAAAAGACAGTTGAGCGACTCAAGCAGTCCATCACCGTGCTGGAGACCTCATCTGAACAGATTGGATTAGACTTTGCCTCCAAGGCCACTGCATTTGACGAGGAGATGCGATCGCTCAAGGAGATTAACAATGGACTGGTCGAGGAGAACGAAAAGCTGCAGATGCTGGTGGCCGAGAAGATGATCAACGGCGGTCTGAGTCTCAGCAACGAGCTCGCCATGGCTCTGGAAGAGGAGGACGAGAGCGAGGAGGACGATGAAGAGAATGAGTGCGCTGTAGTTGATGGCGACAAGGAGGAGAACAAGTCTGCCGAAGACGAGGAGGAGGACGATGGACCTGTGTACACCGAGTCGACAGTCTCCGTCACCGAGTACGAGAAGATCCGAAAGGAGCTGGCCAAGATGCGGCTCGAGTACCGATCTCTCTACGCTACCAACGAGGGCCTTGTTTCATATGTCGAGCGAATGCTCAACCGGCTGCTGGAGTATGAGGATTTCCGAGACGGCGTGCAGAAGAGCACCAAGATTGACGCCGCCAAGGTCGGAGCCTTCTCGCGGCGGGTTTCGAGCCGTGGAGGACCCGGATCGGCTCTGGAGGAGTACACTCTTCGAGTGGCCAAGCGAGGAGAGCGACGAGGCAGTTCTGGCGCCCAAGATAACGCCAGCATCCATTCGCGCGAAAGCACATCTTCGTACAATCCTCTGAGCACGAATCTGTGGTCTTCTGCATTGTTCAAGGGCGGCCGAAAGGTGCCCAGTAGTAGTGGCACTCCTGCCCGTAACGTTTCTCTCGGCATTGATGGAGTGGAAACCAACTCCGCAGCCAACTCTGCGGCCCCCTCCACCTCCACCGCCGAAGATTGCATGTCGATGAAGTCGGACGTTTCTATTTCCACCAGCGCCAATGGTGAGGACGGTGAAGTGTGCAGTCCAACGGCGTCCCGCAAGAGTTCCACCCAGTCTCAGAAGGGAGGGCTCAAGCCGCTGAATCTGCGAAAGAACAGTGGAGAGGAGCACAAGAAGAGTGCGACCGTGGGGCTTTTTGGGTGGTAGACGAGTACGAACAGCATCATATAGCAGTAATTTAAGCATTAATTAGATTGTGGATGTGGAGCAGATACAAGAATCAGGTACATGCCAGTATTCTGGCCTTTGAGTAGACGTGCAACCATCGTACTTAACTTCTGGATGGAACTGTCACTAGGTATGCATCATTCTAGTATTCAACGGTTTAGGGGATAACAAAGAATAAAGGGACCTCATCTGGTCAGCGATATAATATGATGCAGCTCCAAGTCTCAAAATATTACCAGTAGATCCAAAAACCGGTATTATGAGACGTGTCATTGTTTAATTGGATCAGACCAGTATCATTTGATCTACTTACCAGTATCGTACCCCTCCAAATGACGTATTGGTTTCATCCTGGGTATCACATTTCTTGCCAAGGTACGTCTCTTACTCTGCTCTGCGGCAGTGTTACAGGATCCCCCTTCCCTCACGTTTAAACAGTCACGTCGCCAAACCCATTAAGTTAGAGTGCATTCAAGATTGCTCGTTTGGTTTGGAGAACGGAACCTTGGTTTAGATCGATGTCCCTGAAGGGTCTATGAAAGAAGTAAAACGTGCTTTGGAAACAATCACGTTTGTTCCACCGAATTAGTAGCTCTATTGTTGCCTTTTTGGCTGCCTTTTTTGCCCTTTTGCTTACTTTTTATGCCGCTCTCTTCTCAAAGCTGTATCCTTGTTCACGCTGGTTCGCGATTATTAAATCCTAAGCACGCGAATCGAGATCGTCGAATCTGAGACATTTTGGCGGGAAGCGCAAAAAACGACGCGTGAACGAATGCGTACATACCTTTACATACTTGAACCAAATGTGCTTTACTTGTAGATCTGGTGTGAGGGTGTCTTCTATGAAGGATGTATGATGTATGATCTACATACAGGACTCCTGTGAAGCACCAGATTGGGGTGTGAAACAGCCTAAAGGGGATGGGCCTACATTACCAGAACAAGTGTACGCGTTATTGGTGTGAAGAGGTCTGGAGGAACTGCAATAGACTCAATTGCTGCTTCTTGCCCATGACATGCTATAATTGGAACAGCTTGGGGGTTCAGAATGCCATCTAAAAGTGATTATGACGTATGATTCTCGGCTGAATGAAGGTATAGGTGGAATGTAGGGCTATACGGTGAGTGTACTTATAGGAACATCTTTGACAGTCAAGAAAAAAGAAACACGTCAGAATGTGTCTGTCAGTGTAGAATACGTCAATTTGCCAGTCTGGTATCTGTCAATCTTCTCTACTTTGCGTGTTCCTTGGCTGCTTCAGCTACATACTCCACTGCACCTTCCAAGACTGTCTGACGGCAGAGTCAGATCCGCCAGAGTAGCAGCGCAGGTTGAGGAATTTACAGAAAAAGCAATATGTCTGAGATTGCGTGTCGATTGTACCGGTTGGGGTGGTGTACTCATAGAAGTTGCTTCCAAATCAGAGCAGCTTTTGGTTGTATAGTGTGGTATAGGGTGGTATAGGGTGGTATGGAGTGCAGTATGGAGTGCAGTATGAAGACTTCCCTAGAACATATTGAACTGGTGTAAATCTTGAGATGTAGGCATGGAAGATACTCCATTCTCTTTATTATGATTACTAATCACATCCTGCTCTTCTCAAATAGCTCCAGATCTATCAAAGCATCATCCTTGTATCATCTTGCAACCTCTCATCCTCCTCCCTTCTTACTCTCCAACATCACTCTCAACACCCCACTAAACTGCCAATTATTCGCGTTGGGAGGAAAAGGGTAGGATTAGGGGTAGTATCGCAGCGACAATGAGCTATCGGTGGTACCAGAAACCCGATAACTTGCTCCAATCCAGAGATACAATGACTGAGAATACCCCAGATCTCCACCAAGGTTCCCTCTTCAAAACTCTGTTCCATAACCAAGATGGAAGACAGAAAAGATGGTATTTGCATCTTGACAAGCCTTTCTCTTGATTCACTGATAAGATCTTGCACGCGACTGCTTACTAACGGCCAGACGATATACAAGTCCTCCCATGAAGAGACCAAGAAGAGAACTTGAAGACACCATGAAGATACCCTACAAAGATACCTCCAGATATTCGTTGTGACAAAGAAAATGATGGCTCTCAAAGTACCAAGAAATGCCCCATTTGAATCCACTCATCTGACATGATTCCAATGCCCCATATTCCCACTTCCTACCCTTACATCTTGTCCCCATCATTAGTCACACGATCAAGCCACAACCTTATGAACTAATAATTCTGAACTAGCAGTAGGACCGTCAAAATACCCCTGATAATAATGCCTCAAATGATACCAGCTGACGTCCCAGAACTTCCTCCATAACTGGTAATGTCTCCACTATCGTGCTTCGTTCAACCCCACTCACGCACAACCCACATGACCCATGCCCTTGTCCATGTCCATGTCCTTATACAACAACATCTCCACTCAACCCGCTTAACTTAATCCCCAGTGGCTGCAGGCACCTAACATGAGGGGGGGTACAGTGAACGACGAGATATGGGGCTGATGAAAAATGACGGAAGGAAAAAAAAAGGAAAAAAACATCAGTAAAAGTCTCCGCCTCCGTTGTTCTTGCACATACCCAATTTCAGCAATATCTTTGACCTTCCAAATACCTCAGTAGTGGTTGCCTATTGATCCACGGAGAACCTAAAGAGTTTCAATCAGTCAGAGGGGAGAGTCATAACGAGACATGATAGGAGGTCCAAAAAGAGGGGGAAAATCAGGAAAAAAGGGACAGAAAGGCTCATAGCACCTCCAGGAACACTCTCAGACCTCTTTTATCATCATAAATCACTTCCATCCACCTCTTTTATCTACCCCATTCGTTTCCCTCTCCCCCTACCCTAATCGAAACTCTAACATGACTCCCAAAATTTCACTCTTGCACACTTCACACATCTCCATATCCTATCATGTCCAAACTGCACATTCCCACCCAGGCTGGAGGCCCCGTGGGCGTTTCCGGCGTGGTCAAGACCGTTGCTGCGGTGCTCAAGTTTGCTCCCAAAACCCCCATCGTCGAAGATGACAACATTTCCACTCCCTTTCTGGAAGTCGGCTCCACCAACCTCATCGAGCCCAACTCCGTGGTCCGATATCTCGCTGGATCCAAGGAAAAGGTCGAGTCCAACCTGCTCAAGTACGAGCAGGAGACTATTTACCGTCTTCTGACTGGTCAGATTCAGACTCCTCTGGATGAATCTATTCTCAAGCTGTCTACCATCTCTGCTGGATCTGCCGAGGAGATTATTGTTTTCGGATCTCTGTTTGCTCTGAACGAAAAGTCTGGAGAGGCTGGAAAATGGGTCGACGAACGACTGGCTGCCAACGAAACCCTAGCCCAGGCCATCACCCGAGTTAAGGTCAAGAAGGCCAAGAAGGCCGTGGCTGCTCCTGTTGATCTGCCTCTCAACACTGGAGAACAGAACTTTTCCGAGTCCTTCACTGCCAAAAAGTCCAACGACGATGTTATCAAGCCCGTTCCCGGCCAGCGAAACATTCTCATCACTTCTGCTCTTCCTTACGTCAACAACGTGCCTCATCTGGGTAACATCATCGGCTCCGTTCTGTCGGCCGATGTCTACTCCCGATACTGCAAGGGCCGAAACTTCAACGCCCTGTACATCTGTGGTACCGACGAGTACGGAACTGCCACCGAAACCAAGGCTCTGGAGGAAAAGGTGACCCCCAAGGAGCTGTGTGACAAGTACCACAAGATCCATAAGGACGTCTACGACTGGTTCCAGATTGGTTTCGACTACTTTGGCCGAACCACCACCGATAAACAGACGGAGATTGCCCAGGACATTTTCATGAAACTCCATGATAACGGCTACCTCGAGGCCCAGAAGATGACCCAGCTCTACTGTACTCAGCATAACGCCTTTTTGGCCGACCGATTCGTCGAGGGTATCTGTCCCAAGTGTGGCTACGAAGACGCTCGAGGAGACCAGTGTGACGGTTGCGGTACTCTTCTTAACCCCTTTGAGCTCATCAAGCCCCGATGTAAGCTCGACGGCTCTTCTCCCGAGGTCAGAGACTCGGAACACATTTTCCTGTCTCTGGACAAGCTTCAAAAGGAGACTGTTGAGTGGGCTCGAGCTTCTGCTGAAAAGGGAGACTGGTCCAAGAACTCGCGAACCATCACCGACGGATGGCTCAACAACGAGCTTCACCCTCGATGCATCACTCGAGACCTGGTCTGGGGTACTCCTGTTCCCCTGGAGGGATTCAAGAACAAGGTGCTGTACGTGTGGTTCGACGCTACCATTGGTTACGTGTCCATCACCGCCAACTACTCGCCTGAAAACTGGAAGGCTTGGTGGAACAACCCCGAGAATGTCGACCTGTACCAGTTTATGGGCAAGGATAACGTTCCCTTCCACACTGTCATTTTCCCCGCCACTCTGCTCGGAACCAAGCAGCCCTGGACCAAGCTCCACCATCTGTCCACCACCGAGTATCTCCAGTACGAGGGAGGCAAGTTCTCCAAGTCTCGAGGAGTCGGAGTGTTTGGAAACAACGCCCAGGACACTGGTGTCTCTCCTTCCGTCTGGAGATACTACCTGCTGTCTGCTCGACCCGAGTCTTCCGATACCCAGTTCTCTTGGGACGATTTCGTGGCTCGAAACAACAGCGAGCTGCTGGCCAACCTCGGTAACTTTGTCAACCGAGTCATCAAGTTCTCCAACGCAAAGTACAACGGAGTTGTTGCCGATTTCAACACCTCTGAGCTTGGAGATACTTTCACTCTGCTCAAGGCTGATGTTGACGGTCTGCTGACCAAGTACAACACTCTTATGGAGAACACCAAGCTCAAGTCTGCCCAGGATACCGCCATGGCCATCTCTTCTCGAGGTAACCAGTTCCTGCAGGAGAACAAGCTGGACAACTCTCTGTTTGCCGACCACCCTGCCAAGTCTGCTGCTGTGGTTGGTGTGGCTCTTAACCTGATCCATCTGGTGGCTGCTGTCATTGCTCCCTTCATGCCCGAGACTGCCGAGTCCATCGACAAGCAGCTCAACGCTCCTGCCCGACGAATTCCCGACGAGTTCACCATCGACATTCTCGGTGGCCATCACATTGGCAAGGCTGCTTACCTGTTCAAGCGAATTGACGAGAAGCAGATCGAAGAGTGGAGAGGCAAGTTTGGAGGTCAGCAGTAAAAGGTGGGGGAAAAGAACGAAAAGACATTTCATTGCTTATACGTATAGAATGAGATAGAAGAAAAGAAAAGATAATGTTAGTATGCATTGTACTTGTAATATATTCAGATGAATCCTACCGGTAGATACAACTTATATACTCTCGGAGTATCAGTAATTCGTTGAACAAAAAAGAAGGAGCGTACTGGTACATACTGGTGCGATACTTGTTTACACGATGTGATATCCAGAGACTTGAGAAAGAGTTTCAATGTCAGTGTTCAGGGAAAGAAACGAACGTGTAGTATGTACAGTATAAACATTCTTGGAGTATCAAGCAGTGTCCATCGTAGTATATACACTGACATACTGGTATGTACTTTCTCAAGAGGCCCCGAATACAACTTTTAGTCTTTCATAAGCAAGCGATACTCTTCGAAAAGAAAGGGTCGTTGGTGTATACACTGTAATGCATTCTGGTGTGTTCAGGTATTGTAAGTACAAGTATTTACCCAAACAAAGACTTCAGGTTCGATGTCCATTGTGGTAAAGATCTCTAATAGTTCAGAGACTTCGGAGACATGTGCCAGGTGATTTAGTTACAAGTAATGCTCATGATCCAAATATAGTCATTTGTACAAGTATTCGCTGTATACAGTATGTACAGTATATCAGTATCCAGTTTCAAGTCAAGTCAATACTCTCTTGTAAAGAACAACAATCGTTAGTATACATTTGTCTTATAATACCAGATCTTGGTTGAGTTTTTAATGCTCCTCCTTAAGGAACCATTGGTATACACTGTGTTCATCTTTAATAGTCGGGAACATTCAGAAGAAAGAAAGGGTGGTTAGTCTACTGACCGTACCGTATTAGTATGTGCTCGTACTGTGGTGTATGTACATACAGTACTCTCTCTGCTACCAGTTATTTTAATGCTCACCGTCTCGGAACCATAGTTTACACGTATTCTCTAATATCCAATAATTAATCGTTTGTGTCTACTCCTCCTTGAAGAAAGAAGCAACGTCCTTGTTGAGTCCCTGCCAGAGCTCCTCTCCGACCTTTCCTCGTCGTCCATCGTCCACATCCTGTCTAAGATGTCCCTCGATACCCCAGGGAATGAGGTGCTCGTTGTTCTTGACAGCGGGGTTCAACAGAGCAGACAGCTCGGTGTAGGCTCCGTACTTGGGAGGGTAAAGCACGTAGTTCTTGATACTAGACAGCAGAGAAGAGTGTCTAGAGAGATCAGAAGCCAAGTTACCGGGATCCAGAGAAACAGAAAGAACTCCAGAATCAGGATGGTGCTTGGACCAAAGGTAAGCCAGGTAGGCGTCTCCAATCTTGGACTGAGAGTAAAGAGTCCAAGGAGAAGGGTTCTTGACCTTGGCATGGTTGATATCGTCAAACTTGATACCTCCATCGTAAGGGCTCATGGCCACGACTGAAGAAGATACCCAGACAAGTCGAACAGTGTCTTTAGGAGCAGTCTTTGCGGCCGAAATCAGAGCAGGAGAAATGTACTTGGACAGCAAGAAGTGGGCAACCACATTGATTCCCCATTGAGACTCATGGCCCTGAGGAGTCAAGCTATAAGGAGGAGCCATGACTCCAGCATTGAGAATAGCTCCGTCCAAAGTAGGATACTTCTTTCGAATGTACTCTCCTGCCTTTTCAACCGTAGTCAGGTCAGACAGATCAGCCTCCACGAAATCAAAAGTTCCATGAGAATAAGTCTTTTGAAGATCGTCAAGAGTAGACTGAGACTTTGTCTTGGATCGACCGACCATAATGACATGGCTCTTCTTCTCCAGGAGCAATTTGGTGGCCTCTAGACCGACTCCTCCAGTAGCTCCAGTGACGAGAAAGTTCTTGCCATCAAGGTCAGGGTAGTCCTTTTCGGTGTATTTGGGCTTGCCAACGAAACTGTTTCGCAGCACCTGCTTGTATTCGGTGCACTTGGATCGATTCGACATGGTGGAGTGGTTTGTAGAGGAGAGGGATAGAGAGGATAGCTCCTGAGGAATACAAGGGTTTATAGCTTCAGGAACTAAAGTCGCCACTGAACCTTGTGGGTTTTGGGTCGAGGTTGTAGGGTGAGGGAGAGGTGGTAAAAGAAATCTGAAAAGTGCATTTTGTTCAATTGGTGGAGGGGGATTGATTTAGCCAATCTCTTTTGTATATCCTGATCTCCCCGTCGTGTTAGGTGCCTCTGTATCACTCCCTACTCTCCCCCAATGACGACATTATCTCAACCTTGTTTCCCAATCCATCTACAGTCCATTGGGACAACGATACCAGCAGCATGAGCAATGCAAGCCCGGTGAGAAACTGAGACTGACTTGTTTTATTGGATAAGTAAGAATAATAAAAAAATAGCATTCCATCGCGTTGCCATGAATATGATTTTGCTGGTCAAACGACTTTTCCAAATCAACAATACTTGAACCCCTGTCGTGTGGCATTACCGGATTTTGCACTAAAAGTAGGCTGGTTTTCAGGAGACAAGAGAGTAGTGTAAATTGAGCGGCTGAACCAAGAAAAGAGCTCAAGTGGATCGACCACTATCATCTTACACATCTATTATCTCGTCTTGCAGCACCTGTGCAGGTGGCAAAAGAGAGGAACTTCTTAGGCTTTATCGTTATCAGCGTGGGGTGAAATGTGGGGGTGTTGTACAGTGTGTAAGAACATGGAACAGTCTCCTAATCGCGGTAAATGACGAAATCAGACTAAGGGAGGGGTACCGTTTGCACCATTAGTTCACTTAGTCGGGTAAGTGATTTCTGAGCCAACTTCCGGAAACGCTAGCTGTGGCTGCTATATCTGACGGAAACTATGATTGAAATTTGTAAGCGACGGAGTAAGCGACGGAGATACTCTTTAGGGAAGTCTGATAGCAGCCATGTCTTAGAGGTGGATGATAGAACAAGAAAGTTGAGAGTGGGTCCTGAGACATGAAGTGGTGTCAGATGAGGATCTCAGGCTATGTTTTTTGAACTTGAAAGTCTTGTCTTTAATAGATCAGATGGGCCTGGTAGACCATATGGAGGACCAGCTCAAGAACGTAACGCTACGATGGAACCACTCAGAGTAGGAAGGTAATGAAGTGGAGGGTGATATCACTTGTACAAGATCGACTCAGGTACAATAGGCGGTATTACTGGAATCTTCATGAAGAAATTGCCTGGTTTGTTGGAGGTGGGTCTCTGCTACAGGTCTGTCTTTGATAGTTCGTATGGTGCCATTGTGCGATTTCTGAAGGGTGAAGGTGTCTTCTCTAATAACCATCTCAACAAGAAGCTGTTTTCAACCTATAACCCCCAGTAAACACACAGTGAAATAGCTGGTTTAGTGAACCAAATATCGCCGATAGACAGCTCATACCCGACAATGGTCAGAGGACAGGGTCCATCGCATTAGAGTGCATTTGGGTGGGCATCTCACGCTCGTATTTTCACCAATACAAAGAAACGGCTGAACTTTGATCCAGCTTAATTCTGACTGTTCAAACCTGAGATGAGAGATACTTGAACAAGTACAAGCACAAATATATGAGAGAAAAATGTGCTTTCAGAGAAGAAAATAAACCTCAAGATCAGCTGGGCTCAAAAACAAACAAATCCTCCAAAATCCCTCTCTATAGACACCCAAAAAGTGCCTCCCAACTCGTGCATCTTCAGAGTGGATCACATGCAGGCTCCCATCAGGAACAGCAAAAAGAACAGAGAAATGCCGGCCAGAAAGATCTCCAACGGGCAAAAAGAGAAGAGGACGACAGGACTCGAACCCGCAGCCTTTGGAGGACGTCGTTCTCAAGAACCGAAATCCAATGCGCTACCATTACGCCACGTCCTCTTGGGATGAGATTCCAGGGTGGGATGGGAGTATAAGAGGTGGAAAAAGTGGATGAAAAATTTACGAAAAAAGTTGAAGAAATACGCTGAAAAGGTTTAAGATGATTCGAATACGTCTTCTCTCGCTTCTAACAAGTTTCTGGACCATTTTACTACTGTTTACTTCTTTTCGGTACTTCTTTAACATGACCCTGTTTCATGACCTCGAAAGGGAATGTATAAAGGAACATGGAAAAAGCATCTTAGGAGATATGAGAGTGAAATAACAAGTCGAAGGTACTAAAAAACAGCCAACGTATTGAATCTGATCATGTGGATAAAAAAAACTGGAAAAAACTTCAACAAAAAAGATATCGACAATTGCAGGACTCGAACCTACGCGCGGAAACCGCATTTGATAACTAGAATACTTGGATTCAAGTCAAACTCCTTAACCACTCGGACAAATTGCCGGGTGATTTGTAAGGTACAAATTCCTGGGTTGTTTCAACATTTTCCTTAGATCAGCGGGCACCGCTGATCTGCCCTACAGAGCTCAACTCTTGACTCCGGAAGCTCTGTCTTTCTGACTTATCGTAAACTTGATTAACTATATCTCCTAAAATCCTGTACTTATACTGCATCCTGCTCTGCAGGATGCTCCTTAACATCCGGGTAACTTGTAACATGGTCACGTGCTACGCACGTAACGTCCTTAGGGAGGGATATGACCTATTCTCGTAAGATCCCACGTGACCACTACGTGGTCACAGGCTGACTAAGCACTTAACACCTTATGACTCGATTTGGGATCTTACACTCTCCCCCTCCACATTGAGGACACGATCAGTGTCCACGAAGTACTCCATAACTGTACTCATAACTCTTGAGCCAAATTTCAGCTCTTCTTTCAATGACTTCGTCTTCCTAGTCTCAACTTGTTCACTCGACCAGTCCAGGCTTCGTCTCTAGCTCAGCAGCAGTTTCAAAACTTTTCTTGCCGCCAGCTTTGCCCAGCACCGATCTCTTTATCTCGAGGCCCATCTCTGTAGCGTTTGACTCATACTAGGTAGCTCTTGGCCATCATTCCTTAACGCAGTCTCAGCATCGCCGCTCCAACATGTCTGCAGCACCTCTTCGCCTCCCCAAAAAAATTCCTCGACTTTGTCCACGCCCTACCGTCAAAACCAACAACGGGCACCGAACCAGATTCTCAACATTCACCGTGCCCTTCCGTCAAACCGACACGGGCACTTCATCAACTTCTCAGCCTTCGTCTGTAGCTATCTGCTCAGCCTTCGTCTGTAACTATCTGCTCAGTCTTCGTCTGCAACTCTCTGCTTGACTCACTGTCAAGTCGTCGCTTCGACTCAATTCCTTATCTCCGAGTCCGCTCCTCCTTTCTCAAGCTTGTGTACTTCTTCATTAGCTCGTTCACTCCTCCTTTTCTTAACTTGACTTCTTCAGTATCTCGTTCACTTCTTGCCTGTTCAGCGACTTGTCTTCGCCTCACTCCTTCTCCTCCAGAGATCACAACTGCACTCACTAACGTTCATCGCTTCCTTGTACTATCCGATATCTTCGGACTCAGCTCTGCGAACTCATCGTCACTCATCCTTCAGGTCGATCTCCTTATCCTCCGACTATCCTCCAGGGAACCGGGCTGCCTCGGTCACTCTTCCCTGTTCACAGCACTCACTCGCGTTCCTGCTGATCCTCTAATCCTCCGGGGCTCACAGCTCACACCTTCACTCTAGCTGATCGCCATCTCCTCCGGAATCACAGCTTTCCTAACGCTCCTGCTGATCTCCATTGTTCACAGCTCTCATTTGCATTCTCGCTGATCACCAGTGTACTCGCTCTCTTCTCTCGCTCGTCCACAACATCGACTCCGCGTACCGAGCACTCATATCGCACACATTCACTTCAGCGTCTTCGTCCGAGCCACACTCTATACTCTCGTGCAGGCTCACACACAACTTCTTTCCGAGCTTCTTCGTTCCTCATCAGCTCTTTCCTAATCATCGATGGTCGTCGGCCAGCCTCTTCGTTGTTATCTGCAGCCGAGCCTGATACCTCGTTAACTACGAGGCATCCTCGTCATCTTAGAGGGATCACTTCGCTTACTCCTCTCACTCGACCACTCTCTTCCTCCTCTGACCGTACATCTTCAGGCTGGCTCCTTCGCTCGCCAGCCTTCCTTCCTCCCTTATTCTTCTTTGTCCTGTGTGGCATCGCGTCGCCTTTCTCCGCTCTTCCACTTTAGCCACACAGCCTCTCCTCTTCCTAAAATACTCGCTACTCGCCTATCCGACCCCTCTCCCCCTTTTAAAACGGACGCCCTCGTCCGACTTATAGTCTGGCGTGTTATCTGGGGAGGATTCAGACCACTCTCAGTGGCAGCTCAATACTGCTTTTGGCAAGCGCTCCTTCTTCCATGAGTTTACCATGTTTCTCCTCATGACCATCAGCAATGGATTTGTAACCGCGCGCTTAACCGCTTCCTGCGCGTATCGCCTTCGTTTCAGCCTAGCGATTATCATCAGGGCTGCCTTACAGTGCTGGCAGCCATCTTGGCATCATCGTTCTCATATGACAGGGCTCATAACTCATAAACATGACAGGGCTCATAAATCATAACTTCGTCGTTGTTGCACTTGACCCAGGACCCTAATAACACTGTCCTGTAGCGAATACCCGAGCTCTTATTGTCTGGCTTGGGACTCTCCGCAAATACCCTGGCTCCTATCCTGCCTGGGACTGTTCTTTGCAAGCCTACCTCGACCCCTTGCTGGCCTAGAGGTCCCGTTCCTTTTCTGGTCGCCTGCATCTGGTTGACTACCTGCTCGTGGCCGACTCATTCTTGCTCAGAGACTCCCTCTCTTCTTCTGACCTGGTCGGAGGCGTGTACTTCTCCTTGTGAGAGAGTGTCTCTCTCTCTATTCTTTTAACGTGGTTACTTTCCCACGGGCCCAGATATTTCAGTTTAACGTGGTATCAATCCCACGGGCCGTTCTTCTCCTTCCCCTCGTCAGGGTCTCATTTCCTACCCAGGAACCAGCCTTATGGACCATGCATGGTCCGCACTCCTCCCCCCAGAAAATTCCAAGAGAAAAAAAATTTCAGTGCTCCTCAAATCGTTACTAGGTACCGCTACCATGTGTAAGGGACAGATTCCTGGGTTGTTTCAACATTTTCCTTAGATCAGCGGGCACCGCTGATCTGCCCTACAGAGCTCAACTCTTGACTCCGGAAGCTCTGTCTTTCTGACTTATCGTAAACTTGATTAACTATATCTCCTAAAATCCTGTACTTATACTGCATCCTGCTCTGCAGGATGCTCCTTAACATCCGGGTAACCTGTAACATGGTCACGTGCTACGCACGTGACGTCCTTAGGGAGAGATAAGACCTATTCTAGTAAGATCCCACGTGACCACTACGTGGTCACAGGCTGACTAAGCACTTAACACCTTATGACTCGATTTGGGATCTTACATGATTTCGGACTGTTTTGGAGGTATTTGACCTACAGCGACACGTCACGTGACCGCATTGATAAATCAGGATCCAGGGGTGTAGCACAGAAGTGGCTGGTATCATTCGATAGAGGAGAGTGAGGAGAGCCTGAATATACAATTACCGACGCCATAATGACAATATTACAGGCTCTAGGTCACTTTCAAAATTTTGGAATTTTGTCTAATTTTAGACCAAATCTCAATAACTTCCTATAACACCGATATCTATGATAAATGATAACCAAAGCAACAATTTTCTGTTAAATAAACGAATGTACTAAATACCACCTTTATATCTCCTATATTTATCCGCACTTACCCTTCTCAAGTGCTTTCCATACTTGATCATCAAAGGAGTGATAATAAGAGGGAAGAGAGAAAGACATCCTGCTATGATAAAAACGTTTCTGAGACCATCTCGTTCAATCCAAGGTGCTAAACAGAAAGTAACGACCATAGACATGATGTTTCTGACCACTACAATGCCAATAAACGAGTCCGATATCATATCTCTGTAGCAGTCAATGAGGTAAGTCAAGGTGATACTTCCATTGGCACCAAATCCCACAGCAAACACCCCCAGACCAATCATGGGTACTGCCCAGTGTGTTCCTGCTGAAATGGATAGTCCGAACATGAACACTCCAGCTGTCATGATCAGACAAGTAGGGATTAGCATGTATAATCTCATTTCAGGTTCGTAGATACCATGGTTCCGTTGAGTGAGATACATCATGCTCTTATCATTCAACCAGCCTCCATAAAAGGAACCAATTAGAAGACCAACAAACGGAGAGATGTTCATGTTTCCAATTGCTTCTGATGAGAATTCATAAGGTGGTTGGGTGAAGGAGTTTGCAAGAGTAGTAGCACCCATAGCTAGCCAGGTGAGCATGAATGTATAATGAATAGCGACAAAGATGACAATAGGAAACGATACAAGGACCACAAAAGGTGAGTAAAACGTTTTGAAAAAGTCGTTCCATGTTCCGGGGGTGATAGTATAAGGTCTTACCTGCCATTTGATCTTTCCTTGAGGTCGATTATGATCAGTAACGTCTCTAGGGTCTTCTTCTACTCGTTCAAACTTGGTTTCTTCAAAGAAGAAGATGGAGAACACCAAGAACCCACTTCCCATTCCTCCTAGAATCCAGAAACAAGCATTCCAATTCACATTGGCAGCTATGTAACCTGCTGGAACAAGAGACAAGAAGTTGGAGATGGCAATAACAATCATAAAGATGCCGTTCATGGTTCCTCTTTGATGAACAAAGTACAAGTCTGCGATTGTCATTTGAATCATAGCTTCACAGAGCGAAGTGGCCAGTCCCTCAATGAACGAAGCTGCGTAAAAGTCGTGCAAGTACTTCATTCTAGCCTGCCAAAAGGTAGCAGCAATAACTAGAATAGTAGCTACCAGGTAGACGGGTCTTTTACCAAACTTGACAGCCACAGGCACAAACAGAGGACATCCGATTCCTAGTCCTCCAATACCTAGCGCAAAACCATTGTTTAGTTCGTCAAAAGAAAAGCCTAGATCTTCATTCAGTTGACCCCAGAAAGCTGTAGCGATACAGTTACAAGAGAATGCGACCATGGTGAAGAATAAGACGAGAAAGAAGTTGAGAGATTTTCTCCAAGTAGACCAATTGAGAGGATCATTGGGGTCTGAAGACGGAGTGGGGTGGAGAGTGGTGGTGTTGTGAATAGTATTGAGATTGACTGTTCCTGGAGGATCAGAGTCTGAACTAAGGTAGTCTGTAGATTCAACTACTCCTGCTTCCACAGAAACGAACTTGGACACGTGATCCAGGTCGTCCAAGAACTTGTCGGGGTGGGATAAACTCTTGGAGTAGTTGTTGTCTTCAGAAGACTCCACAGTCTCTCGAGTGATTTGTGGAGAAGTATGTGAGCTTCTAGAAGACTCAAGAGGTGGTAGAGAAGCCCTAGAGTCGGACATTGTGAATTGGTAGAGCCAGACGTTCACTTGAAGTTGGTAATGTAGTGAACTTGAAGTTGGTACCGGTAGTCAACTTGAAGTTCCTGAATCACATCAGGACTCTCCTCCACCCACCTAGGCCATCTTATATAGCTTGGCGTATACATTTGACCTTAGGTTAACTTCTCCGTTGTCCTTCTTCATGTCTTAACATCGAGGCATGGTTTCGGATAGTGTTAGCTTCTCGATAAGACTTGAAACAAGAGAGAACAGTATGTAGGTTAAGGGGATGTACTGGACGAGGTGTAGGTATATGGCAGCACAGGGAAACTGGTTTTGAACACGTGATCCAAACCTGATTTGAACGCATTCAGGCACCTGCCACCCAAGCCCTCACGCCCTGACTAGTTCCCGGCGCATGTTACACTTGGCAAAGAGCTCTGTCCGCTAAAAATGACGTATGCGGCTGAGCTTCATGTCTGCTCTGAGCTAAGCCTGATATCTAGGCGCGCTAAAGAAAAAGCAATTCCGGGACCTGCTTCTGAACAAGTGTGACGTGGGATCATGTCACCTGTACCAGTAGCTGGCAGTGTTTCATAGTTGACATCAGTGTTCATAAAACGATAGACCACAATACGAGTATATAGTGTAGTTATAGGTAGGTAAGGTACAAATAGTTTATAGCTGTCAAGTATAGGTGTAGTGTTTACCAGTACTCATCCTGTAGACCTTATCAAAAGCACCATAATATTCTTGTCTCTACCTACAAGTATAACCCCTCTACGAAGAGGGGTCTAACGAATAAAATCCCTTGTTCTTGCCTGACCAACAATTACACATCGAGTTGACTGAGATAATGGACAAGGAGCCCAACCTTTTCTCACTGGAAAAGTGTCTCACATCCCCAGTTTCTGAACCACTTATTAGGCGCGCGGTAAAAGCAGCTTCCTATTCAGGGAGTTGTATAACGAAAAAAAGGAACCATAGATATGGATAGATATGGGATGAGAAGCATTGCCTCATTAGTGATGGTGTATGCGATATCTCAGATAGTATTATGGTAGTTATCAGTTGTTCATATCAGTTTGCCGTACGAAACGCGTTATCTGTTAGTCATAGTAATAAATAATCAGCCAAAAGCCTGGTTCAAGCAGTATGAAATGGTCAGTTCTCCTCGGATGGCGTAGCGGTTATATAGCGATCCTACCGTTTCATCGAGTCCCGGTGCAAACGACGAAATGTAGCAGAAAATCTGAGAACTGTGGGAGTTTTTGATTCGTAACTGTTTTCTCAGAAACTTGACAACCACTCCAAACTGCTGAGTTTCTGCAATTTTGTAAACGGACTGTTTCAGGGCAGGGGTAGCGCCGCCAATTGGCCGGAATTTGAGCTGACACTTGACATTGGACTGTTGTAGCTGTTGAGAGAAGGTCTCTAGAATGGCAGCAGTATCTGAAGGCAGAGAAGGAAGCACTGCTGAAGCCGATAGAGTTGGAGGAGCTACCGGTGGTGGTGTAGAATCAATTGTATCTGATTCTGTGGCTCTAGGAGCTGCTGGAGAGTCTTGTCTCGTAAATAAAGGGTCATCTTTGTGTAGTGCTTCTCCTCCATATTGGTGAGTAAGATGAGGTTCTGGAGTAGCTTCCATCTGGGCTGTGGCGAGTTCAAAAGGTGCAGGAATGTTAGCTGACGCGGAAACGTACTCCTGGGGAGCATCATCGCTTGTATCCGAGTCACTTTCAATCATGTTGTTTTGGTTGATGTGGAGAGCGGTTCCAACAGTGCAGTTCCAACAGTGCATGAGGTGTATGCACGATAAGTTTAGGAGTTGATAAACAGGGAGGGGAGACAACAACATATAGAGAGTGATGAGGTGGATACCGGGGAAATAAATAGACCGGTAGAGACAGCAGAAGATTTAGAGTCGATTACATGTTTTTTTGTACTTTTTGGAGCACTAATGATGGCAGTACAACCCCTCTCTTATCTCAACTACATATCCACTAATTTACTTACCTCCCAACAATGCACATCTCCCTTCCTCCCCCACGTGACCAGAATAAACTTCTAGGGTGCGATTTTTCACCTAAGCGACAGTGCAGGAGGAACGGACACCAGAAAATGATCACCAAGTATTTCACCAATATTGCTGTGCAGTTCAAGGCCAGCAGTGCTGGAGGTGAGTATGACGAGGGAATATGACACACGACCAACTGGTTTTCCACGTGACTTTTCGTGGTTTCACCAAGCACGAAAAGTGAACAGATCAAGGAAGAGAGAACAACAAGAGATGAGATACCTGAGAGGAAGAGATTGGAATTTAGCAGTGATTCTTCTTTCCACGAAATGAACACTTTTATACCCTTCTATCACCTCTTCCTCTTCCTGTTCTACAAGTCAAGTTCCTCTTTTTTGTTCACCTATACTTCTCCTTACTAACCCAGCTCACACCGCCCGAACTTTTCTCGCGGCAATTCCTCTGTCTGCCAAGGCTGGAGGAACCAAGATCTCCGCCAAGGTGCTTCCCGAGGCTGGCAACGGCGAGGACAAGATCGAGGTCAAGTTCAAGGACGGCCACGTGATCAAGGTCGACCCCAAGCTCGGCAAGTTTGTGGATCTCAGCCGACAGTTTGATTCGCACTCTCAGAAGCTCAAAATTGCCGAAAAGATTGCCGCCTAAGTGGTGTTTGTATATACTAAGTTATTTCTGATTGAAGTGTGATTGAGTGTAGTGATCTGGGTACACATTAGTTGGTTTTAGTTGGCCAAACCAAGTAACTCAACTTTACCCAAAAAGACTCTTAACCTGTGACCAGTCGCGTGTAATACTCCTACCGCTTTTTTGTTAAATGACACAAACCGAAATTTGGATAGTGTCTTGTATCTCCCCAGCCCCACCTGACACCACACACTCCCCCTTCACTACCGCCGAATTGGAGACAGAACATGATTGCGTCCGCCGCTTTGGAAGTGATGGGTTTGTGTGAGTGGTGTGGAGGAGGAGGGGAGAGGAAGGGACTGGTACCAAGTGCAAGTATCTTTAAAATACAAGATACTTCCTTACTCTTAAAATTCCTGTATCATCTAAAAAATTACAAAAATTGACCCTGAATGAGATTGTCCAAAATATACCAACTGGTGATGGACTCGGCTGATAAGTTTTTACGAGAGTGAAGAGTGGAAAGATATATCTGCACTATGTACTAGTAACTGATACCAAAGAAAAACTGAGTGAAATTTACAACCTCCAATTCACCAACATCTTCATAGTAGTCTCTGTTTACAAGTGTCTCCAGCATTGGAGGTCTGGATACTGGGGCTGCACAGTCAAGACTGTGGGGTACAAGAACAATATTTGTAGATTTTGATACGTTGAGCTGCAGGGAGGGTTTGGGGCCACTTTTGAGCTGTTCAGAGATGTCTTTGGTGGTATACTCGTACTGGTACGATCCATCATCTCCTCTACACTGTAGCTTGTCTGCTTACTAAGAATCTAACCCCTCAGATAAGAGAACTTCCACGTATAACTATAGTATCGTATAGAGAGCAATGGGGCCACTCTTACCGTTCTCCTCATTCTCCTCACCCCTATCTAATATAATATTGGTTCATACAGGTATTTCGTTTTTCTGCTGCACCCACGATAATTCAGCGTTATTAGAGTCCGTTTTAAACGCCTTCAAACGTCCAATGACGTAGATCCTTCAAACACTGTGGCGTTCGTCTTAACAGACTAACATCAAGTGAATGAAAAACGCCATCTGAAAAATGACAAAACACACCTAAGAACTACATGTAAACCAGTACTCCGTATTTACTCAAGCCGAGGACTTACCTATTATACGACAGTCTACATACTCGCCCGCGCCTCTACTCACCGTATTATCACGTGACCAACCTAACACGTGCGGCGTTTTTAAAGGCGGGAATGTCGACAGAACAAAAGTAAAAAAGTTATATGAGTAAATGTTATGAGGACATCTCTTATTCCTCAATTACCCTCAATTACCCCCTCCAGCAACCTCTTCTGGACCAATTGAAACCGCGGAATGCGATATCGCACAGTGGGTGGCAAATATGCACGCTTTTCAGCGCTTTTGCCCCCGTCAATTCTCCTCTGTAGCTGCAGATTGCCACAAACCACTCATAACAAAGCATGTCCACAGTGTGCATATTTATAACCTCAGGCGGACCTGGACTCTCTACTGGCTAGAAGAACAGAGCCTCTATAATGGGAGATTGGTAGATAGTAAGGCTTTGTAGATTTCCCATCTTTTATTATATCCCCGATTTACTATATATACCCATTTCCCTTCTCCACAACTTGTTCGTAACGTCCGAAAAACCTCCGCCCAACTCTGGACTACAGACCCCCTCCTCCTCCTCCCAGCAATCTTGATAAGCGTTTTCAGCGTACATCGTATCTTGCAACACCACACATCTTCCAGACCAGACCAAGACTGAACGAACTTATGATGTTCCGAAGAATTGCACCCGTGGCCCGACGAGTGATTTCTCGAGACGCTCAAAAACACGCTTTGGGGATCCGAGGCAAGGCTCTGCGGCCCATTGTCAACTCCATCACCACCCGAAAGGTCCATTCCGTTTCCCAGCTCAACTCCGCTCGAGTGGCCCTCACCGCTGTGCCCCACAACTTCCACACTCAGCTGCTCAAGCGACGATATTCCGCTCTGTCCTCTGAGTGCCGACAACTCACCTACCCCGATATCAAGGCTCTGTCCGATAACATTCTCAAGGGCGACAACGACAACATGATCCTGGTGGATGTTCGAGAACCCGACGAGTTCAAGGCCGGCCACATTCCCGGCGCCATCAATATCCCCGTCAAGTCCACTCCGGGCGCTCTGTCTCTGTCTGCCGAGGAGTTTGAGGGCACCTTTGGATTCCCCAAGCCCGACATTAACGACGAGCTCGTCTTCTACTGCCAGGCCGGTATCCGGTCCTCCAAGGCCGAGTCTCTCGCCGAGACCTGCGGCTACCAGCAGCGAGCCAACTACGCCGGCTCCTACAACGACTGGCTCGCCCACCAGAAGAAGTAACCATTGGGTGCTTCTAACCGGCTTTCAAGCTCTAGGTGTATATAATAGATGTAAGAGTTACCTTAGGGTGCAGATGTAGTAAGAGAGGGAGGGCAGTTGTAGTACGAGAGAGGGGCAGTTGTAACCGAAAAGTACCGCTATCTTGTAACTAAGAAGTGTCTTGTTACGTACCGGTACCAGTACCTGCTCTTAACGATACAATACAACAGATGCTACAGAAAATGTACAAGTAGTAGAGATATCAACATAAAACTTCACCAAAATGATCACCGAGTCTCCAGTATTCCAATGGATCACTTCCCATCGTCTTGTAGTTAGCGCTTCATGTCATAGAAGGGTGCTACGGAGGCCCCATATCAAGACCACAAGAAAGACTATAGAGACATACCTTGGTAGAGATATCAAGAAGACTCTGTAAAGTTAAGTTATTACTTCGAAGTACCTTGATTATAGGGACCATCAGAGACCTTAAGATGTATGACTAGAGACAGAGAAGATCTTCATAAGCCCCTCAAGGGACCTGAGAACACTTTAGAACGACCTCAAGATATCCTACCTGGTAGCGGTATGGGTGGTATTATTTCATGCAGCTCATCTCATTCTCTGCGGCTCATTAATCATGTATCAGTTGTTTCAGTGGCGTCCCATATGACTTAATTAATATCTACAACCCTCCCAACGGTGTGGCAAATATTCACATCCTGCACTCAACTGCACCATCGGTTACTGATATTATCGTATAAATTATTTGATTGTTTATGTACTTTCTCATACTTTTTTCGTACCTCCTTGACTCTTTTACCATCTCGTTTTTCGCCATCTTGTCTTTCATCTCTTGTCTTTCATCTCTACTCCTATGCAACTACCTCCTCAACAATATCCCGTCCTTCTCTTCCTAGAGGAGGCACTCCAGGAGGATTGTTGATCATATGAACAGGAGAAGCCAGACCCTTGGATTCAGCAAGAGCACTGCTTCGTCGATGAGTAGGATCTTTCACATAGTACTCGTCAATCACGGGATGCAACAGCACATTCTGGTTGGTCAGAGTCACAATGGTGTTTGTAGGAATGGTGATCCAGTCTCCTCGTTCAAAAGTGAGAGGTTCAGAGGCAACCATGATGATATTCTGCGACTTATCGTGTCGCTCCATTCGGTACTGGCCAGGCTTGTACTCGAAGAAACTCGATCCTGACGAGAAATGCAAAGAGGCAGCTTCCTCAGTCTTGGAAGTAATGTACCGAGAACACACGACTGTTTCTCCGTCGGTAACGGCAAAATTGAGCAAACTGGGCTCGGATTCGGTCACTCCAACGCTCTTGGTGACCTCCTTGATGATCTCAATGGTCTTAATGATCGCCTCTCTGATCTTAGCATGAGGATGATGGATATCAGTTCGAGCAGGATCACAGCCTAGCTTGTTAAGGGTATCTAGGAACAGAGCAAAAGCCCACTCGGAATCGGTTCCTCCTTCGATCACATTGAAGTACTCTTCATCCATAAGTCGAACCAGACGGGTCTTGATCTTGCTGAATCCACTCAGGTTACCGTTATGCATAAACATGAAGTTATGGTAAGCAAAGGGATGACAGTTGGTTTCAGAAAGAGTACCTGAAGTTGAAGCTCGAACATGAGCAAAGACAAGATCACTTTTGGTCTTGTTAGCCAATCTAGCCAGATTTGTATTGTTCCAAGCAGGAGTAATAGCACAGAAAACACAGGGTCCCGCGTCCAGTTCTAAATCTCGGTCCATGGTATAATAACCGACTCCAAAACCGTCTCCATTGATAGGCCGGGTCATATCGAGTCGTAGACGACTATCGAACGATTGGCTGGGGTTAATAGTTGTTCTTTGATCAAAAAGATCAGCGTTGACATGTCGTTTAATACTCACTTGATAATGGAATGTGCTGGACGGGTCAAAAGATGAGCCAGAAGGATAGGTTCCTTTCCTGCGTTAGTATTGGGTGTTTGGAGGGTGGGGATCATGTGACTCACCTTTGAAGATTAGAAATCGACACATGCTGGGTTTTGTAGAAGAAGGAAGTGGGTTGTAGAGGGTGTAGGTAGAAATGACTGGTAGCTACTGCGATGGCGCATTATGCACATCATCGTGAGTATATATCACGTGAAATTAGGTTTGGGACTGAAATTTAGTGGAACCTTAGTGGCAAAGGGGGGGAAGGAAGAGGTGGAAATATTGAGGTGTTATGGGCTGAATTTTTTAGCAAAAATTATATTACACTAATGCCAAGACACAGGGGTATCTAGCTGTGTAATTTTTAGTCATAATAAGTCACTATTACGTGCTCTGACCAAGTACCCTCTAGCTTCCATGCGTGTGTAGAACATCCCAGAGTCAAAGTGGGAGATGTCTGAGAAGTGAAGAGAGTGAGATAAAAAGGAGGTAAACTGAAAAAACCTGATTTATAGAAAGTGGCAAATGCAAGCAGTTGAGTTTTGGACTCCTACACCAGCAAAATGACTTAATGATCATCTACAGTGTCCAGGTCTGTTACAGGTGGCTGCCTACACCACTCATTAAAACACGCTAAGAAACAAAGGAATGATACACGGCACCATGGATCCACTTATTTGCTCGTTTTATTGTAGATAAGGAGTGGGCTATTATCTTTCTGGAACGGCATTAAGATCGTTTAACACGTTTATAACCGCCCCACTTCACCAACTCGATACACAAGCTTGACTCCTTTGATCTGGTACTTTCTGTGAAGCTGGTACCCTTGGTCAATAGTATCCAGACCTCCTACCAACTTGGGAACATTACATACCAGTTTCCTGGTCTTCAACCAAGTAGAAGCATCCTTGAGATACTTGTCTCCTAGTTCAGCTTCTTCTGTTCCTGTAAAGAACACTTGGTAGACAATGATAGTCGAAACAGTGATGTAACTGGGGAAGTCCTGAGTATGAGCAGCATCTGGTCTGACAGTAGTGTAATGGCTAGGATCAGCAGCTGTTTTAGCACATGCTGACGCCGAAGAAGCTGTTCCAATAGCATCGAAGATAAGTTTGATAGGTCCATTATCTGCTTTGATCTTATCTGCTACATCAGCATCTCGGTAATTGTAGACTTTATGGGCCCCCAATTTGATCAGTTCGTCGTTATTGCCTCCATTGGCGGTAGTCAAGACTCTGTGACCTCTCAATTTGGCCAATTGAAGAGCATACCGTCCTACAGACGAGTTACCTCCCCAAATGAGAACAGTCTGAGAGGGTTTTCCTTCCAAATCGAGTCTAGGAGAAGAAAAGAGTCCGTGAACAGCAGTAAGGTATGCTAGAGGAATAGTAGCCGCCTCTGCACTGCTTATAGCGTCTGGAAGCTCAGTATAAATGCCATCCTTTGCAATAGCATACTCTGCAAAAGAGCCTGAAGGGTAGTCATTGTTATGGCCATCGGCAAACGAGGCAATTCGTTTCCCGACCAGTTTTCGGTCTCGAACCCCCGACCCAATTGCAACAACTGTACCTGCAAAATCGTTACCTGCGATTTTTCCATCACTCAACATCTTATGATCATTGAGAATCACATCGATAGGATTCTGGGCAGCGTAATCCACCTTGACCAGAATATCATCTGGAGCAGCAATTTCGGCCTTTGGCGTGTTTCGAAGATGAAGACTGTGGTTTTCAGAGACGACTGCGAGCATGACGGTGATGGTTGGTTGTGTTAGTTGTGGTGAGAGTGAAGAAGTGGAAGATGAACAATTATATTTACTGTTCACATCAGGTCATGCATCTTTATGCAGAGTCGGATGATCATCTTAGCTCTCGAATACGAGATATTGAGGTAGAGAGAAGAGATAAAGAAAGGTTAAAAGTGAGGAATCACCTGAAAGAATCTATAGGACTTTAGATGACAGTTTTTTTTCTCCATATATTCACCATCTACATCAGTAAAGACCCTGCTCCACTTCAGTCAATTATTACAGTCTTCAAATAAAGTTGAGAGGTGGCGTTTCGTGTGGGGTAATGAACGGACTAGCCGTTAAAAGCACGTCATGATTGGTAATCAGATTAGTTGACAGTGAAGAGGTTATTGCCAATGTATTTGGCGCGTGACGATTGCGAGAATCACGTGACTTGGAGTTCTTGAGGGTCTCAATTCCTTTGAAATCTGCTTTACAAGTGAGAAGCTTGATTGGAGGATTATCAGGTCGGAAATCGTGAACAAACAAAGGTTTAGAGCTCTGCAAAGGGTAGAATCAGCTCAATTGGGTAATGCAGGAATCAAATTGTCTTATTTCGCTTCTGAAGATTTCGACTTTTTTATTCCTATGTTTTAAGATGCATTATTGTTGACTAAAATGGTAATTGAATACATTAGCGACTTACCATCTCGGTGGTCACAGTGTACACCCCAGAGTGGAATTTGAACCCGAATTATCTCGAAACAATCTTTAGGAAGGACCGCTGTATTTTTGTTTAGTTGATGGATAGCTTGATTCCGCTTCCCTACATCTCCTTTCTATTCAGTTATATAGATCCAGTGTCTCAATATATTACAAATAGTTCAGAGATTAGGGTGTACACCGCGGCCACCAAGACAGTATATAGCTATCTCTTCTCTGGAGGACGATAACCAGACTCCATCTTAACAGAGATATTCGTCAGCTAGTAGTACAAGTACAAGTGCGATACTAGTGTGGTGAATCATCTTGGCAAGTAATACTACTGCATTTCTCTCGGTTGAGTGAACACATCTAAATGTGAGAAAAAGACAGAAGACTTGGAGTAGCTCAAATAAGTGACAGGGAGCTGAAAGCAAATAAATTAAGGGGCTCATTATACTTTTTATGGCTACTAGTAGGTAACTGAGTACCTCTCGTGTTTTTAATATGTTGTGCTACTGTACGTTTCTATATTCTGTGGGCTCCATCGTACGAGCTACATAACGTAGACGCCGGGATAAGCTGATAGATAGAGTAAGAAGTTGAAATCAAGTAAAAAAGGCTGCTTATCGCGTTTTCAAAGGCTTCTAATAGACAAGCAATTACTCCCTGTGTCTATACCATCTACAACCCACGATGATGTTCCTATTCTGTAAGCTTACCTGTTGAGTGACTAATGTAGATCTAAGGACAAATCGGCAAAGGAGGCGACTCCCTCCGTTTTGACTTGGAAAAGCATCTTGAACTTACAAAAGTCGGAACGTAAAGTACCAGTCCTTGATCTGATCGCGGAGTAGTTCATGTACATTTCTCATTTGCTCTTGTCCTTGAAGTTATAATGGCATTTTCTCTTCTTTTTAATCCACTGTTCATGGACATTCAACAAGGCTGCTTCATAGCCGTCCCTTCCACAGTAACATAGGAGAAGACCGCTTTAGAAGAACGACTTCAAAAGGTGAGAATAAACACGATTTGGTCATTCGGGTCTCTGCAATGCGACAAAGCTCTCAAGTTGTTCATATTTCTACTTGTAGATGCTTGGCAGGGTGCTGACGTTCTGCTACAGACAGATAAACAGGCTGCCTCGTTCTTGACCAATTATCACAGAGTTGCAGAGGTGAAGAGGGCGTTCTCAAATCAAAGATATAGCCAACCTAGGAAATAGTGAAGTGTTTATCTTGGTACGGGTACAGTAGTGGTTGACATATTAGTCTATACGATTATGGTAAGCTCTATAGTTACTCTTCTTATAGGTCATCTAGAGGGTGGATTTCAACTTCAGCAATACAGAAATGATCAGACGGAATGTGGTACTAGATTGAAACAGTTCCGCTGACGATCGAAGAAGTATTGGATGAGTTGGGTGTCATGTTGTGATTGTAAAGTTGAAAATTTGACTGGAGTCGTCCATAGGACTTGGAAATCATCGTAACACAACTCCAAAGGTATACTTGAAATCAAACAGCTGCTTTGATTCTAATAAGTCTGGTTTCGTGACAATTTAACTAACTAATATTCGTTCAAGGTCTTCATTATTGTCATGCTTCCTCCTCTTCCATAAGTATCGTTGATCCATGGAAACAGATGTATAAGTACAATTACAGGTACAGGTGTCTATAAGCTACAAGACACTTCTTGGTGGAAGGTCATACCACTTTGAAGCCCCTCTTTTCAACTATTGGAAAAGTTTCACACTTCTTTGTTCTACGGTATGTACCTCCGTGAGATAGAAGTGCAAAAAATATGTAGAATGACAACATTGAAGCAACAAAGAGTTGATAACTAGAAATTGAAAGAGTCAAAGAGCAGACTGAGTCTAGTTTCCATACTGTTTGTGACTCGTAATTACTACGATAAGGCACATCTACAAGTACGCTATATCAGACGACTTTAGATGTCAGGTAATGCAAATATTTGCTAGACAGGTATATCTACAGTCTATACAGTTCTACTCGTCGTAATCTTGTGATTCCAACAGTACCACAATATCCCATTTTTACTCTTAAATTGCTCTTATATTTCACTGCCACGACTACTCTACAGTCTAAGTACTTAAGCCCATCTAACTGCCTCAGAAAAGCAACTATTGAAATACTTTTTACGTGAAAATGGTCTGCCGAGTCAGGCCTTTCTAATGGTACCGTTCATTTTGCTTTATCTCACTTAGAACTACTTTCATTCATTTCTACATGCCGGTGACATAGGCGTCCATCGAGCCTCTTCAGTCATCCAGCCGTCTAATACTGTTTGTACAGGCCAAGATTAAAGCAACAAGTCTAAATCCATGCAAAGATAAAATATCTGGCACTTTTTTTGTATTCCAAAAAACAATTGTTTTCGACAAAATTAGGAAAGCGGAGGCCACATTTCCTGGTTGGGAAGAAAATCCCGTCAATTTGGCCGAGTGGTCTAAGGCGTCCGACTCAAGTGCAAGCTTAGCAAGAGAAATCTGGCTTTCGGATCTCGCAAGAGGCGAGGGTTCGAATCCCTCAGTTGACATTTTGCTAGATCAAGAATATTCGCTTTTTTGCCCTATGAACGAATAAAAAATTGATCTGTTTGCATATAAAACATCTACCTGGTACTTGTAGCTTTCATATTGGTGCTCATAACATAGTTCTAAACGCCCCAGACACTTCCACTTGCCTGATTCAGCCAAAAACCTGTGATTTTCAGGAACCCGCTACACCATAAAATATGCACCTCCCAGTGACCCCCTGTCATGCAAGTGGGCAAAAACTTCTTTCAACTATTCCGAAAGCTGTATTAAATACATTCCAGAAATTTTGAAGTGAATGACAGAGTAAACCAAAAATTTGGAAAAAACTTCTTTAAATTTTTAACGGCCCAAAAAGGTCCGAAAATCAAGAACGGGCAACTCTCCCACACTTTATGAAATTTTCGGGGTGACCGATTTTTTGATAAAGCGCCGACTGTAGAGAGTAAAAAATACCGCAGCTGCCCCCGGTGCGCCAACAGCTGTTGAATGATACCTGGAGGCGGCGATACCGCTTTGCAATCTCATTTTTCCATCTTGTCGTCGTGATCTTATCGTCGTCTCCCCCTGATGAGGGTTTAAATACATACTATCACGATACCATACTCCTCCCAATTTTCATATCGAAATACTCAGAAAATGGCCTGCTGTCGCTTCATGACCTCCTTTTCTTGATATTCCGATTCTATCCTACTAATTCCTACTTCTCACCCACCATTGGACATACACCGACTATGATCCCCAACCTCCTCTACCCTAACCCTTACCCCTCTGGACACTCAACAATTGTGCTCCCCACCCCACCCCACCCTAACTTTTACTTTTTTGGATGTACAGTGATTGTGCTCCTCACCCCCCTCTACCCTAACTCTTACTCTCTCGGAAGTACAGTGATTGTACTCCTCACCTACTACTATCTTAACCTCTATTACTTTTTTGGGCATACATTGATTATGCTCCTCACCTCCTACTTTTTTAACCCTTATCATTCAGGACGTACAGCGATTGTGCTCCTCTACTTCATCCCCTCCTCAGGATACCCAAACCTTATCATGGCTGTTCAGCTGTATTGTTTGCTCCCATCTCCCGATATCTTGGTTCATCGAACCAATTTTAGTATACCCTTACCCACCTATTCGAGCTGCCGATTCTACCATATCGGCTCTTATTCCTCTTATCCTCGCTGCACAATACCAAAATTCATTTTATTGATTTTTTCTTATTATTCATATTCATCTTCCTCTTTTCTTCCAGACTGTCCTTTCATTATTATGATTCCCTACATTCTCGATCTCCTCCATGGTTATGTCTCATTCATAACCCCCAAAGATACCAGGATAAGACAATGACCGAACTATACACTAGCCCGATAAACACCCTCAGAGTGGTGCAAGCCAATGTAGATGGCTTGTCCATGACAAAGATTACCAAGCTACATAAATCACTACCAGATATTGCTCTGCTACAAGAAACAAAGTACAATCCTACCATGGATCCTAAAGGTGACGTCCATGACGCCCTTCAGAGAGCTAAATATGATATAGTGCACTCCTGTCCCCTCAATGATAAAGACTACCCACCACATGGTGGAGTAGCTATCATGGTTAAAAAACAACACCAGATTATGCATTCTATTGAATGCTTCCCTGATGATGAAGAAAATGATTATTCACTCCTGAATACAAGAGCCATAAGAGCCACCATTGCTGTCACTACTAACCTCAACTATTTCACTGTTATAGAAGTCATGGCTATCTACGCCCCCAACAACATTAACGACAACACGGAATTTCTAAACCAGCTTTATGGATACCTTAGCAATAATCCACCCAAATACCCCCTATTCCTCGGAGGCGACTGGAACGCCATTACTAATCCTCTCGATGCGGAATCCCATAGATCTACCACCCATATTTCTCAGGCTCTTCAACTGCTCCAAGACTCACTTGGTCTCACAGACTGTTATCGCCACCTCTACCCTCTCAACACCTCATCCTCACCACCATATGTCTATACAAACACTAACCATCTCAACAACAGAAGAATCGACAAACTCTTCATCTCCAACAATTCAGTCCACGACATAGAATTCACTAACCATCTCGGCAAAATCTCCTCTCACCTTGCAATCATTTTCGGAATTAAGATATCCCCAACAGATCAGAAATCTGGAAAGAATACCACTTCAGGACCATTCAAGCTCCCTGGCTATGCCCTAGACGAAGAGCAATCTCGAAATGCCATCAGATCTTGGATTAAGTACGCCCTCATGATTGCTAAAGCCGGCGACTTTGATCCACTACAACGCCAAGAATACCTCAAAAGATACCTGGAAATCAGAATCAGTCAAGACATTTCTATTCCACGACACAGAAAAGCTCGTCTCCGAGCAAGATACCTGGAGGAAGACCCAGAAGATACCAGTATACCCAAAACTCGACTTTTTTACTACAACAGCAAGGACAACTACAACCCCAACGCCGAATCAATGAGAGCCAGCCACCTCAGAGCTGGCAAACCAACCAAGAAAGTAGCTTTTGAAAAACTAACCCTTAACACAGAAACCACTCTTACAGATCCTGCCGATATTGGCAAGTACGCCAACCAACACTTCACCACCACCTTCTCTGATAGGCCCACAGACTCACTCCTACAGGACCGCTTCCTAGACGCCATTCCTCCAAACCAACGACTCAATCCTGAAGAAGCATCGAAACTGGACAGCGATTTTGATGCAGACGAACTCCTCAACGTTATCGAAAAACGAAAAAAGAACAAACAAACAGGACCAGATGGATTTCCATATGAATTCTATCAGGTATTCTTTCCTGAGCTCCAGGACCACCTACTCGAACTCTACAATTACATTGGCTCTCGTGGCATTCCAAGTGCAGAAATCAATTCTGCACGTGTCATTCTCATTCCTAAACCCCACAAGTCTCTCGATGACCTCGCCAATTGGCGCCCAATCTCTCTTATGAACACCGACATGAAGTTCTTCTCATACCTCATCAACAACCGCCTCAAGCTTCTAGTGCCTCAATTGGTCCACCCGGATCAATCTGGCTTCGTCCACCAACGCCTCATCCAAACTAACATTGATACCATCCAGCAGCTTTACTACTCAGGAAATGGTTGGACCATTGGTCTGATCGATTTCGCTAAAGCCTTTGATTCCGTCTCACACAGTTTTATCAACAGAGCTCTCCAAGCTTTCGGTATTGGCCCTCGAACGAGGCAACGTATCGCTTCCATGCAAGCTAACAGCAATAGCAAACTCCTGATCAATGGACTATTAACATCGGGCTTCCCCCTCAATGCAGGAGTGAGACAGGGTTGCCCTTTATCTCCCACAACCTTTGCCCTGGCCATAGAGCCTCTTCTTATCACTCTACGAAACAACCTTGAAGGATTAAACCGACTACCAGCACAAATGAACAACCACCCCCTCAACAACACAACAGTACCTGTCAGACCATATCCAAAATCTCACAGTCAGTATGAACCACCGCAGTTCCATCCAAACCAGCTTATCCTCAGAGATACCCCTGAAGTTCCATATAAGCTAGCAGCATTCGCAGATGATGTTGCAATCTTCTTCAACTCGCCGCAAGACATCTATATTACAGGCTCAATCCTGAGCGCTTACAGTAAGGCTACCGCCTTAACCATTAATCCTAGGAAAACAGTCATTCAGGAAATTCCAGGGGACACTGATCCTCAGATTTCCACTTCTCTAACAAATTCCTTTTCTTTTCAGGAGGAGTTGGTTTATCCAGCCCCCCAAAGTTCATTTTCATCTTCATTTTCTTTTAAGGAGGCGCAGGGAGATCCTACACTCCAGAGTTCCATCTCACAATCATTATTTTCCACGGAGGCGCAGGGCTATCCTGCACCTCAGAGTTCCATCTCACAATCATTATCTTCAAAGGAGTCCCAGGTTCGCCCTGATCTCCAGAGACTTACCTCTCACCTCTCTCCATCTTCAATGGCTGCTCTCTCCTCTTGGGGAGATCAACCCACCACCTCCCCCAGGGGGGCGGTATTTACTTACCTAGGTATTCCTTTTGGCGCACCAGATCTTGTTGATCAATGCAACCTCGACTTCTTTAACTCAGTCAAACAGCGTGTTCTTCGCTTCCCCATGTGGGGTCTCAACACCAGAGGACGATGCTGGATACTCACCACTTTTATTTTATCACAACTCATCTACAGAGCGCCTTATACAAACTGGTCCCTTGAAATGTTCAAAGAGCTAACCCAGCTCTGTTGTAACAAAGTAAATGACCGTTTGGTTACCGCCGATTCAACAAAACCACCACGAAAATGTTACAGAAACGAGTTACTCACAGCTCCGACAAAAAAGGGAGGTTTTGGCCTCCTCAATTTTGCATTTTTTGGTCCGAACCTCCGCTTAGTCAGGGCTGCTCGAGTTCTCGGCACTAAAGCCCCAGCATCTTACGACTTCATAACTCAGTTCTTCAATCAGGGACCCTATGTTCACATGTGCCACAACCTCCTGCTGGCACACACAGCTGATCCCCAGGAGTTCATCCATCCTGATGACAATCCTGAGGCGAATCAGTCCTTCGACTCGGACCCCTCTCCACACACTTCGTTTGCCTTAAGTTTAGTCCGTCACAAAACTAAAGGCTCTCCCTCTAAAGCAAAACGAACTTCTTCCTGGTCCGACTCGGATCTAGCCCATCTAGATCACCCAAAGCCGTGGTCCAAAAGTACCTCAGATTCCTTTGTGCTTGCTCTGGAACAGCTTGCACTCTTTTGCAAGGAGCAAGAGATATTCCTACTACCTTGGATCCCGGATGAGATCCGTCAGAACCCCACTCAGCTCAGTCTCATTCGAAGGCGTCAAGCCCAGCACCGTGCTCCGGCTTACCCTTCTCCCGCTGAAAAGCAACTTTTCTTCAACTACATCCGCTTCTACACAACAGTGGAAGGTGAAGAAACACTTGTTCCAATCACGCCACACTACACCAAACCCTACTGGAAGGAATCCATTCCTCTCCAGTGGCCCACCTATTGGAAATTTCTCTTCCAGTCCATGTCACCAACACATGAGATAGCGGAACAACGCTGGCTCAGCTCCTGCGGGCAGCTGTTTTCCTATTATTGTCACACACCACCATTAGGCGAGTTCTTACAAGACTTGGTTCTTAACAAACTCGGAGCTTACATCACAGATGGAAATCCCTCCCCCTTTTGCAAAAACAGAAAGAGGGGATGTGGTTTATGCAACAACTATCCATATCCAGACAGCATCCAAAACCGAGACCTCGTAACACACATCCTATGTACGTGTCCGGTCGTCACTAGAGCTCTGGCTGAGCTACACAGACCCCGCATACGAGGGTTAGCGGATCTTGCGTTTACAGGGAGGCGTAAACGGGAACCGGACAAACCCCGTATTGCATTCGCAATCTGGCACTCCGAACGAGGCTTCAGACAACTGGGTCTCGACGGCCATGACCCTTACATATTCGAGGCGTTCAAGGCTTACATCGACTTCATTGCAGACAAGAACAACCCTACCATCACTTTCAGAATGTTTGTAGCCAAACCCCTGTACTAAAGGAGTGCAGGCAAGGAGCTAAAACATCACTAGCAGACACTTCACAATCTCGCTTGGCCATATCTAGGCCTTTGGCATCAAAAGGCTGACCGTGCAGTTTATCCAGCGTGAAACTAACTGTACAACTACAGCCAGGACCGAACTTCAGGGCGGTCCGCGTGCTTGACGGGCACACAGGGCAACAATACGACGATACCGTAGCTTGGCCCTGCTTCTAAAATTGCCATTCATTGAGGAGGAATTTTTTCCGATTTTTTCGGAATTTATTTTTAATTAATTGAATTATGTTGTAAAAAAAAAAAAAAANGCTGCTCGAGTTCTCGGCACTAAAGCCCCAGCATCTTACGACTTCATAACTCAGTTCTTCAATCAGGGACCCTATGTTCACATGTGCCACAACCTCCTGCTGGCACACACAGCTGATCCCCAGGAGTTCATCCATCCTGATGACAATCCTGAGGCGAATCAGTCCTTCGACTCGGACCCCTCTCCACACACTTCGTTTGCCTTAAGTTTAGTCCGTCACAAAACTAAAGGCTCTCCCTCTAAAGCAAAACGAACTTCTTCCTGGTCCGACTCGGATCTAGCCCATCTAGATCACCCAAAGCCGTGGTCCAAAAGTACCTCAGATTCCTTTGTGCTTGCTCTGGAACAGCTTGCACTCTTTTGCAAGGAGCAAGAGATATTCCTACTACCTTGGATCCCGGATGAGATCCGTCAGAACCCCACTCAGCTCAGTCTCATTCGAAGGCGTCAAGCCCAGCACCGTGCTCCGGCTTACCCTTCTCCCGCTGAAAAGCAACTTTTCTTCAACTACATCCGCTTCTACACAACAGTGGAAGGTGAAGAAACACTTGTTCCAATCACGCCACACTACACCAAACCCTACTGGAAGGAATCCATTCCTCTCCAGTGGCCCACCTATTGGAAATTTCTCTTCCAGTCCATGTCACCAACACATGAGATAGCGGAACAACGCTGGCTCAGCTCCTGCGGGCAGCTGTTTTCCTATTATTGTCACACACCACCATTAGGCGAGTTCTTACAAGACTTGGTTCTTAACAAACTCGGAGCTTACATCACAGATGGAAATCCCTCCCCCTTTTGCAAAAACAGAAAGAGGGGATGTGGTTTATGCAACAACTATCCATATCCAGACAGCATCCAAAACCGAGACCTCGTAACACACATCCTATGTACGTGTCCGGTCGTCACTAGAGCTCTGGCTGAGCTACACAGACCCCGCATACGAGGGTTAGCGGATCTTGCGTTTACAGGGAGGCGTAAACGGGAACCGGACAAACCCCGTATTGCATTCGCAATCTGGCACTCCGAACGAGGCTTCAGACAACTGGGTCTCGACGGCCATGACCCTTACATATTCGAGGCGTTCAAGGCTTACATCGACTTCATTGCAGACAAGAACAACCCTACCATCACTTTCAGAATGTTTGTAGCCAAACCCCTGTACTAAAGGAGTGCAGGCAAGGAGCTAAAACATCACTAGCAGACACTTCACAATCTCGCTTGGCCATATCTAGGCCTTTGGCATCAAAAGGCTGACCGTGCAGTTTATCCAGCGTGAAACTAACTGTACAACTACAGCCAGGACCGAACTTCAGGGCGGTCCGCGTGCTTGACGGGCACACAGGGCAACAATACGACGATACCGTAGCTTGGCCCTGATTCTAAAATTGCCATTCATTGAGGAGGAATTTTTTCCGATTTTTTCGGAATTTATTTTTAATTAATTGAATTATGTTGTAAAAAAAAAAAAAACGGGCATTCTGGCCGAGTGGTCTAAGGCGCCAGGTTCAGGTGACTGAATCAATATCCTGGTCTCTCCGGAGGCGAGAGTTCGAATCTCTCGGATGTCAATTTTTTCTTGAATCCTCGAAGGCGGTTTGGATACCGCCTAACTTGTACACTGGCAATTATTTTTTGCTCAAAGAATATATTTTTGCAACGGCTACGACCCCACCCATTGGTTATTACGCCCCTCAGTGCATAGCTTAGNTCGTTCATGTGCATTATATTTTCTCTCAGTAATGTGCAAGGGTTACCTTTTTTTACCGGGGTGATCTGACTTTTTCTGGTGTGGATCTAATGCAAAGTTTTTTTCTTTAGCGGAACTATCTTTGATTCTTTATTTTTCTTTGTGTTTATCTTTGACCTTAAGACTGCTGTCTAGTCTCTTCCTCTACACGTACTTCATACTGGATTTTCTATTCTATATCGACTGGGAGTATCTAGTTTCCTCCACTTGTTCCTCCTCCTCTTCTATCCCAATATCCACTCCTGCATTGGTCAATACATCTTTGCACCATTGATACTCTGTAGTCATTGTTGCAACGACCTCTTCTATCTTTAGCAAGATGGTCAATGGACCTAGAATACCGGCATTCTCAGTGTAATCCGTTTGTTCCAGTAAATCAAAGTACTCTTTCTGGGCTGAAGCAAAGTCCAAGATATCCGACACTTCAAACGTGCTCAGTGCCTCCATTTGGCTTGAAAGTCGACTTCTCTCAAACTCAAAGAGCTGCTGGGCCCAATGCTGTTTTTGTGAATTCAGAGACTTGATTTCCCTGCGTCTTTCAATCAACTTTTCTCTCAGTTCATTATGATCACATTCTAATAAGACGGTGGCAGGTGAGTTTCTGGGAGTGCTGGTGTATGTAGGAAAGAGTCTGTAGTCTGGAGGAGAACGGGTAACTGGAGGTGCCAGTACTGGAACAGGTTCCAGTGGAGGTAGAGTTGGAGGAGCGAGCGGAGCTTGCACCTGTACTGATCCGTGCAAAGGAGGCAATGTACGACTTACTGCTCGTTGTAATACCTGTGGTGTAGGTGGAGGATGTAGTGGTAGCATTACCCTAGGTTGTAGTACTTCTCCTTGCGATAATTGTGGTTGAAAGTGATGACTTTGAGCTTGCCAAGGTTGTTGCCCCTCTTCCCCCGGCCATGGAAGATGCCCGTAGCTGGTTTGAAACGGGGCATGGTAGAATGGAGGGAAAGGGAACGGCGGAGTAGCTGGCATGAAGGGGACAGATGTTGACTGAGGAAGGAATGATGGTACTGGTAATTGTGTTGGAACTGAAGCACTTGGTGTGTGGTATTGTGTTGCAAACGAAGCATTCGGTGTATGGTATGGAGTCGATCTGAATGTTCCATTGGACCCAGTGACCACACCACTGGTATTATGTCCACTCAAGTTCTCATAAGACTGGTTAGAAGAACCAGCAACTAACCCTGGAGCAACATACCTGAGAGGAGAAGGAACAAACGGTTCATAAGTAGGACGGTCTGTTTCTGAAGGCCTTGGAGGAGGGAACGGATCTATGGTCGGAGATCTGTTTAGTCTTGTTGGATGTTTAGGCCTTGGGTGTCGTAAAGTAGGTGAAGGTTGTTTAGGAGCAGGTCTAGGGTTGGAGTTCAGAGACCCAGAGGATATTGGTCGTTTCATCACAAGATCAATGTGGTGAGGGTCCGAGTTCTGTGGCGTAGTGGTATCACTCTTTCGAATCTCTATGTCAGTATCATGATGAGGTATCAATCAATGTGAGGACTCACGTTTGTTTTGATGTATTGAACTGTGGTATCAGGTATCAGGTGGGGTGTTAGGGGTGTTAGGGGTATCGAATGTGGAAGCGTGAGAGACGTATGTTAGAGTCGTATGTTCAAGTATCGAATGTATCAGTACGTGTACTCTTCAGGGGTACAAGTACAAGTATGGCAGGATGTGTTCAAATTGTTCGATTGTGGTGTGTGAAATGCACTGTTTGAACGTCTTTTTTCCTTTTTGGTTGTCACACTGCAGAGGTCATGTTTTGTTTTCTTTGGATTGAGATTCTTAAACAGTGTGAAGATATGCTTTTGATGGGTCAAAAGACCTGTCATATTGACCTGATTTTGAAGGAGAAAGGGATGAAACACGAATATTCATATTCTTTGAAGGTCAAATAATGCACAGCCACTTTTTGATCCTTTCAAAATTCTTTAGATGTCGCTGGAGGTCGCTTCGAAATTTTTTCGCTTTTCACTTTTTGATGCATAAGTAGGCAAACTTTTCTCCAAAACGCAACCCCCGGTTTCTTGGTCTAGTTGGTCATGGCATCTGCTTAACACGCAGAACGTCGGCAGTTCGATCCTGCCAGAAATCACTTTTTGCCCCAGATACGTTGGAGGCTTTTTCTTTTGGTCCGCCAACTCTTCTTCTTTTTGGTTCCTACCTCTTCTTTACCCCTACAAGTGTGTACCCCTTTCCACTGTCCACTGTGGCGGTGTTTGATGGCTCATGTTGTGTTCCTGTGTATACAGTAATCTATCCGAACCACAAGTCGTTTTCTTTGTATGAACGGCTTACCTGTATTATTATTATTATTATTACACCTCTTCCCCTCCGTGAACATTCAAACTCGTCCATGTTACATATTGAACATGTGCACTGTTGAAGTGGACTCTGAACATGGACTGAATGTGGACTTTAGCATGTGGACTTTTGAGCAAACACCTTTGCAGTGCACCAGGAGTGCACCAGAATAACTAGCCCCTCTTCAATTGTTTTGGCTCTAGTAACCAGTCAGTGTCCACCTTGGTAGTATCTATAACATCTAGGTCTAACGGATGTCTTGTGGTTTAGGTCCATCGGAGGTTTTACAGTGGAATAGGGTGTTCCTGAGCCTTAGAATATGATACTGTATATACACTTGCAGAACTACAAATAAAGAAAGGTCTCCCTTAACCATCAATCTTCAACAGCAATACACTGTACTTTCGGGCGCTAGTTATTCCTCCTATCCATAGCAACCAGCCACCAAGCCTCTACTGGTAGTGCAATACATCACAGCTCCCCCTTTCCCCCTTCCCCTTCCCCTTGTTTCATTCCCCACCTTCGAGACCCTTCCCCACACATTCTGTCTCTTCCATCGATGCGATCAAAATTGCCTATCCTGGACGAGTGGAGGGAGATGGGGGTTGTGGTAAACACGCTAACTAGAAGAGGTAGCCTGATAAAAAAAGAGTAAGGATGACTAGTACGACTCTGCGAACACTCTGGCTACACTTTTGGTGTGTTTTTCTCTTCTCCAACCCCAATAATCAGCCCTCTATTATCTCCCACTCCGTTCCCCCGATAACCCAAAACACGCTCTTGAAAAAGACGTTGAGATGAGAAGGATGCATCCAGTTAAGTGGGGTTGGACAACGAAGAGAAAAACAAGAAAAACCATACAAAGAAACAGAAATGGCAAACATGGTACCAGGTAGTGGTATTGTTGTTGGCCAACTCGTACCCTAATACACACCTACCCCTTACCCTCCACTACCCTACTCACTACGGAGCCTACACTGACCCAGGTTAATAGTGTGTCTTGACCCACTCCAACTATGATTTCTGACATGGACCCTGAATCACACAATATAAGCTTTGCCACTATCTGTCAAAAACTCCCAAGTGATGTAAGATATGTATGTATGGCGATAAATGAAAAGTAGTGACTGATTGCAGGCGCTGAACTGGGTTTTTCAAAAATGAGTCTAATGCGAAATACATCAGTATCTGAGTCAGAATGGAATGGGGGATAGCAGAGTGGGTATGAGAGATAATAGAAAAATAAGTAGACCAAAATGATCCCCTGAATTTCAAGATTATTTTGGAACTTTCAAAATTCAAATCAGACTACTACAACACCCGCTAAACCACACCCCCCTTTCCAGCCACATTTTTCACAGACTATTTTAGCACACCCGCCGAACCTTGTCGAGATGCGGCGATATGCAGCAATCAGCCTCGATATCGTGTGACTGATCTTCGATCAAGTATATATAGCTGGTCGTATCCATCCTCTTTTCTCATCAACCTCCTCGTTCCATTCAAACACACAAACACCGGTTTTCCAACCACTCAACCAACACCTAACCCACCACCCAAACCCACCTAAACACCCACACATCTACAATGCCCTCTCGAGCCACCTCCAGCTTTTTTGACCGATTCGACCAGGTCGACTTTTCCTGGACTTCTTGGTCCGGCGTCTACTCTTTCACCTGGAAGCCTTCTCAGCCTGCCACCACCCAGACTCAGAACTAACGGGTCAAACCTCTAACTATTTATTACGCATTGAATGAACATCTATTTTGAACTGTTATTGTAGACTGTTGTATTGTAGCCAGTGTAGCATTCGGATCATAATGTGACGTGAGATACAGCATAATGACCAATTGCAGCTACTACTGAACAACCAACATTAACACGATCAACTGTTGTAAGTAACACAAACAGCTTCTTATCGTTGTTCTACCTGGTACCTCATTTCATCACTTCCCTATCTCATTGTCGCGTGCTATTATCGGATCAGCACAGCAAGCTGGATAAGGATAAGGTGCTAGCCCGATAGTATATAAAGTTACGAAAAGAAACGGTGTGGACGAAAATGGAGGCGAAAACAAGAGGCGAAAATGGAGACCACATTATCGTCTTATCTAAGGCATTCTACTAAGCGATATTAATGAGGAAATTTTGTGGCGACGTGTACTCGAATGACTAGATCGATATCACGTGACAGAGCGCCTTTTCACGTGATTATTCCACTTTACAATGAATAGATGTCCTCTTCTCTCCCTCCTTCAACTCAGGATCCACTCATGTCAAACTCCAGCTAAATATTCCACCTAAAATCTTACCCCTAAACACAGCCAAAACACCGCTAACAAAACGCTTCACTAGAGAACCACTCCACATGCCCTTTTAGTTCTTTTTGTTCTGCTGGTGTTCCTCGGCTCGGTATTCATGTTCACAGCAATGACTGACACCTCTCAGCTGACCCGGAGTCGCCCGAAACGTCCCGGTTCATTAACGTGCGGAAGTGTTGCCTGTTTGGACATGCTACCCTAACCTGAATCACGTCTTCGGTGATTGCGCAGCTTGCAAACGCTAATTGTTACTCAGGTCGAAAAGGCGTGAAGGTGAGATTCTTCTCAAATACTTATTCGTATGTATGTACAATGAGAGTGGTTGGTCTAGGCTGTTCTATTTAGGACTTGGCGTGGTTAGACGTCTTTGGGTAAGGTGGGGAGTATGGTAAAGTCGTATGTTGTTCAGTCTTGAAAGATTATAAGAAATAAGCTGTCATGGCTAACACGACTTGCACCCCATAGAACCCCGATTATCTCGAAATATTGTGTAGTAAAGACAGCTGGGTTTTGGTCTAGTCGATAGATACTCGCAATCAGGTTCCAAACAGCTTTTCCCTGCTGATTTACTCCTACAGATGGTGTCAATATGTTCCACATTATTGTAGTGGGTCTTGGGAGGAACACACTTTGAAGTGTTGAATCCAAGTACCGGTATTGAGACAAGTTGGTGACAACTTACAGTCATTGAACTCGTTTCTACAGTGACAAAACATGGCACTACGATACCGTACATTACATGCTCTTTCTCATGCTGTATAGTGTTTCATTCCTTTCTCATGCTATAAATTAATTACCTGTTAGTGTGTCTATATCCATATCCAAGACGCGTTTTCTTAGTCCCAACCTTGTCAGCTTCTAGAACGTCTGGCGTTTTATGCAACTCCCAGTGATGAGGTAGCGTTCTAGAGCGATGCTGTCTGCCATGTTAAAGAAGATACCTGTACTTCACAGAACAACTTGTCTTCCCCGAGATACAAAAAGGTGAACCTGAGAAGTACCAGTACCAGGTAGCAAAGCCATGCTTTTGTATGCCATGCTTTAAGCCATGCTAGAGATACTTCTCAGAACCTATCTTTCAAAGTTGTACTGAGGAGTCCCTGCTTAAGACTTGCTCTGGTTTGTCGTGCTCTTAGTAGGGCATGCTCTTGGTAAGCCACGGTTTGTCTAGAGCCATGATTGTCTCGTTTTCGACTTTTTGGCATGTTTTTGCCATTTGTCCTCCTTTTTGGTCCTTTTCTGTCGTGTTTTCTCTCAAAAAAGCAACACAGTAACCAAACTGGCCACCACCACATGCCCAAACTTCACCTCCATTTTCCCCCCTCCACTGGTCTGATGAGGAGTGATTCTCTGAACGTTTTGACTCTCTTTGGCTCTCAACCAATCGTCTGGGGGCAGCACGGTAGGAACTCCATACAGAGTGACTGTACTTCCCTGAGTAGAAATAATGACGGTAGATGTGGCGTTGGAAGCACTAGAAGTGCCGTAGATACCGCTACCAATGCAAACGGGGTAATCTCCCGCATCCATACTGGCCCATAGAGTGGTAACGGGAGCTGGAGGTGCAGAAGCCGTTGCAACAGTACCGGTAGGGCTAGGAGCTACCACACAACTGGCATACTGGAAGGGATCGAATGCAGCAGCAGTGACGATTCCGGCAATGTAGGAGATGTTCATTTTGATGGTAGATACTCGCCAGTTGCTGTTTTCCCCAGGTATTTATAACGGCTCGGTTTATCCCGCTTCAAACCCTGGCTGCTCTCCCTTGTCTTAGCACGCAACCTACAGGGGGTCTGGTCTAAAAAGCGGTATCTAGACCTGTGGAGAAGACGGGTAGACTAAATAGGGGTATTTTTGGGCTCTGCTGACCAAGACGCGTCGAATGGTACCTTCAAAATGCCCATATTCCCCACATAACAGCTCGTTGATCGGTTGTTGATCTCCGACGATCGACTCGTATACAAAAGTTTAACAAGACAAACTCTTCAGTATGCGAGATGGGATATGTATTGCAGGAGTTATAGGTGGTAATAGATGGCGATAGAGAGGTTTAAAACAGATATTAGTGTATAATCGGTGTCGTAGAATATTTAGGTCCAAAAATCTGCCCAAAATCTCAACCCATTAACCCACAAAGTCTTACCATTTGTCTACCCATTTCTAGCTCCCCATACAAAGAAAAGAAGCGAGAGTTTACCAGACGCAAGGGTCTATTCTGTGCAGCCAGTGCCGTTGCAGCCAGAAAAGGTAAGGGGGCTTTATTACAGGTGTACGAGTTGGTTGCTACAGTAAAAGTGGAGCAATTAAACTGAAGCAATTTATCAGTATGAATTTCTGATATGAATCTTTGGTCAAAGAAGTTCATTTAACCCACTCAAGGACTATATTTAGCCGTTCACTCCAGATTAAAATTGCTTTCAAGGCAGGCCTGTAAATATCGTTCCGCGGGTGTGTTCCGCCAAGGGTATATATGCATGCAGTCAAAGTTGATCTCAGCGTTCACGGCACTTTTTGAAGGTGTTGTAAGGTCCGAAAGAGGTGATATAGCCACAGAAAGACGAAATAAACCGACTAGAGAGCTTTTTTCATTTCTCCCATCTTCTGTAGCCAATAAATGACACCCATTTCTTATGATTCTCACCAACTTCTTCTACCCTATTTTACCAACCGTTGAGTTTTTAGATCTGAGACATACGTGTGTTATTGGCGTGACTGTAGGCAAGGGAGGACCCGTGCGTGTTCCGCGGCAAAGCCCGTGAAGAGAGGTGGGTCTGTATGGTTGAGTTGGTTGAGTCAATGAGACATTGCTGCAACCTCGTGAGAGAAGTACTCCTGGAGGGATGATCCACCTGTACAATGTATCTACGAGTCCTTGCATCTTCTATGATACTGTGGGGAACGTTCATATATCGTTTTAATTAACTTCTTCATGGTGTTATAGACTTAGGTGTGAGACAGATCCACTACAAGCCTGTATGATACCTTACGATACCTTACGATACCTTGATACCTTGATACCTTGTGATACCACTTTATTATACCCCTTCTTAATCTCCGTACCAGTACAATAATAAAAATTGCTCTATGAATAATCTCATAATACCACTTGATTTACTCCCCTCATCTCCATAATATAAGTTGTATCGAAGTATCTTAAAATCTCCGTACCGGTGAACTTATATATTAGTTGTATGTAAGTATCATTAGTCTCATCAGTGACTTCTCAGATTCAGTAAGAATCAGTTGTAACCAGGAGTATCTTGTAACCTCCATTGTAAGTCGCCCTATCTACTACCAAAGACCGGCAGAATAAACAGAGGTGCCTCGACTGACTCCAATCACCGACGAAATGTCCTTGTCAGTCGAGTAAATGTTTAGAGGGATTTTGCAGGAGAAATGTTCGCAGGAGAAGGAGTCCTTGGGTCCATACGTGGTACCTCTAGAATCGTAGTCCACTGGCGCAATCACAGCCGAATCGGTAATATCGAGAATGTTACCTGGTGTAGTAACTCCATTAGCAGCAGGAGCATTAGGGTTACCGTTCCCATTAGTATTGGGGAAAATAAAGTCACCAGCAATACTTCTCTTTCTCTCCATCACCGGCGAACTAGGCTCGCTAACTGCAGGCCGAGGAATGTTGGTCTGCACGGTGCTGAGAAGGTTAGGGCTTTTGCTTTTCGAGCTGCCCAGCATCTGGGCGCCCTTCTTGTCGGCAAAGTGCGTCACAAATGTGAGTTTGAGCGACCAGTCCATGCAGATTTTCGTGGTAGCAAACTGAGACGCAGCGGTAGCAGGGACCACCATGTCAAACGTAACTCGGTCGCGTGAATCGTAGATGAAGGTCATTTCCTGGGCGTAAATTCGACGCGTAGAGGGTAAGGGGATCATTGTGGGGTCTCTGGAACCAGAAAGACGACGTCCACTGCCATCTGAACCAACAGAGGATCTTCTTCCGTTGCCAGAGTTGAGGTTGCCGTTGCTACCGTTACCCCAACCACTCAACAGACTATCATCCCAGTCATAACCGTGCAAATAACTTCTGTGGATAGTCTCTGTAGTCTCTAGAGAAGCTGTGACATGGTAACAGGGGATTTGCGAGCCCGAAAAGTCGAAACTGAGAACCATGGAGTCTCCAATTCGATAAAGGGGCTTACTAAGACTCAGAGTAGCAATGTACTTTGAGTTTCTGGAAATGTGGAAAGTCGTTTTGGGAACCAGAGTCTTACTAATCAGACCGTTAGATTGGACCAGACGGTTGATATGAGCACCTGCAGAAGTCCCAGCATCGTCTTCTTCGTCTTCCATGGACTGGTCATGTGATGCGTAAGGGTCATGAGACGTCCGAAGAGCCTTGATATGTTCCATGAGTTGTTCACGTGACTTTGGACCTGGTTTTGTGCTTGGACCGGCATGATGAAGACCAAATACACTGCTCATAGTCTCACGTGACGAGTCTGGTAACTCCTTAATAGCCACTGCTCCCTGTTCTCCTCCAATAGGGTTATCAACCTGATGTGGAATTGAGTCTCCATCGTCGTCCACGTACTGAAACACTCGAAACGGAGCTACTAGACGATGAGCACGTGATTTGAGACTTGGTTTTGGAGTATGAACATATCCGTTAGTTCCTGGATCGTCAACTAGACGACTTTCGCCTTTTTGAGTAGAAACAACCAGACTGTAGTATATTCTGACGGCTTTTCCTCGATAACTAGGTGGTAGTTCACGAGGCAATGTACATTTGTAGTAGAAGGCTTTGCTTTCTCCTGGATTGAGGGTTAGGGCCGGAAACAAAAGAGAAGAAGCACTAGAATAGATGGGTAGACCTTCTCCCGAGTCACTAGATTGAGGACCAGGACCTTGGGTACCACCACCATTACTAGACTCATCTCGTAGCAACCCTCTAATCATCTTAGTAATACCCTGAGGGTTATCCACATCATTGGACTCATCAACCTCACTCAAATGAGCCAATCCCATAGCTGCTCCTCGGTTTCGAATATGTTCCAATCGAGCCACATCCACCACATCTGGATCCACCACAAAATGACCCTCAATTCGACACGTGCCCATAATCAGAGTCTCACTAGTTCCATGAGGAGACCGCACCGGTGGCTGAACCGATCTTCGTATCGACCGAGCTCGAGAAAGACGGTTGCTGGGAAGAGGCTCGTAGTCCGTGCTTAGTAAGCCAAAGAATCTGTCTCGCCATCCGTCCATGGACGCTCTAGGTTGTTGGTCTTCTGGACGACTGTTATTGACGTTGCGAAAACTGTCACTTCGGTTGCGAGTATCGGTGCTGTGTCGGACATCGGTTCGAAGATCGGTATTATCCGAGCTCGTCACCTTGGACACGTTTCGAAACGTGATAACCGCCCGAACATCGTCTCCTCCAAACACTGTAGGAGACTCGAACACTACCTCGGCTCGGATAGAGTCGGGGGTCATGCTAATTGGTGAGGGTAAGGGGTGTGGGTTAGGTAATAGAGCTGTTGTAGGTGTAGTTGTAGTCGTTGTAGTCGTATCAGTCGTAGTCGTACCGTATAGTCGTAGTAATGCCAGCTGTTGTACGTCGTCAGAGAAAGCTGAGTGTCAAAAGTTGTATTGTCGCTTGAGTGTTCCGTCCGCTATATCACGTGACCAAATGACCTGTAGCAGTGTTCTTTGTAAGCGAAAATCAGTGGCCACCAATAGTTGTCCAGTGTAGACACTCTCCAACCATCTACGTCCACGCACAGTAATGTATGCAGTGTAGGTTGGCAGCTGCAGGGTGGGAAATGAACTCTAACGTGAGGTTGACTTGGGGTAATGGTAGATGGACAGTGTGAGGGTAAGGGTTTGGTTGGGGAAATTTACGGGGGTTGGTATGTCACGTGATTTGCAAGCGACTATTCTGTACTATACAAACTTCTTGTGGTTTTACCCGTTACTTGTACACTCTTCTTTGACACCCTTCCGCAACTGTAAAAAGATGAGCTAGACGGGGCTATAGTAACTGTCTGATAAACAACGTGGTATCGTTAGTGTGGGTCTTGGCAGTGAAGATAGACGGGCTGTGGAGGAGGCTGTGCCAGACTACTATCAGTAGAGAATAATGCCTTATACTATGTACTCCAGCTCCTGATACGTCAAACAATATGTCTCTTTACTCTACAAGTATAGACTTGGTTACGCCGAACATAACTTATACCTAAATGAAAACAGAACCCCAATTATCTCGAAATATTGTGTACAAAGGACTGCTAGATTTTGTTATAGCTTGTGGAAAACCTCAATCTGGTTCTTGTCAGCTTTTCCCTCACTAATTTCCTCCACAGATGATGTCAATATATTCCACAGGGCTCAACTCTTGGGGTGTATGTAGAGACGGTACGAACTAAGCTGTATATGGAATGAACAGTCAAGAGCTGTCAAACTGCAAACTCACCCACTTTTACGACTACCAATTACACCCCTGCTCTTTTCCTATCTAATGTCACTCTATTCTTAATACATATTTACGTCTATTTGCTTACAGCTATTGTCCTTCTTATGCCTGCCCTCTAGGCCAACGCCCCTCCGTCAAGACGCTCGAAAGCAGACTTGATCTTCATTCCCACTCGGGTACTCAGCTCGTAGTCGTCAGACCACTTTTCGGCCAGATGCAGCCACTCCCGAACAGTTTCGGTGCCCTTGGGTCCTTGCATGACCCACTCAAACATGGCCCGCTCGTACAATGCCGAAGGAGGCATCCAGGGGTCCTTATGGGTCACGCTCTTGTTGTAGTGGAACTTGCCGTTGCTTTCGGTGACAATCTGCGAAATCACATTGTCATTGAGCATCTTGTATCCTTCCTCGACCTTACCCATGTTTCTGAGAGCCACAGACTGCAGCAAATGTCTGACAGTCTTTTCATTCTCCTGCTCAGGAATATGACTAGGAGCCAAAGGAGCAGCAGAGTAGGCCAGAACCTCCGAGTAAACCTTTTCCAAAGCGTACTCGGGCATCTTGCCGTAGCCGTTCCAGAAATATACAACTTCCTGGACAGGAGACACTCCTGCGGCATCCACCAGGTCAATGTTGTGTTGCTTGGAGATTTGCTGCATCTGGGCAATCTTTCTGGACAAGAAGACGTCCATGGGCATGGTCTTGGCCATGAGCTTCTTCTTTCCAATCAGACCGGGAGCTTCATTGAGAAGACGGGTGGCATTGTCCTTGGCCTTCTTGGCAGCCTCGGCGTTTCCAGAACGCAGGTTTTCTCGGTAGATTTCAATGGAACACGTGGCAGCCACGTACGTGTACCATGCGTGCGACCAGGCGTTGATATCAATGAGCCGGATGAAGTTTTTGGCAGACTGCTCGTACCGGTTCAGGAACAGCATGAACATGGTCTTATCGAACAACATGAGAGCTTCAACCTGTTTCATCTCAATAGGACCGATATCCGCGTCCATGATATCCACTGCTCTTTCCAGATGGCACTGGGAGGCCTCCATTCGGCCCTGTTGAAGCATCCAGAGAGCAGAATGAGGGTAGTAGCCTCGAGCAGCCAGCAGCAGCTTGTGCATTCGACGTCGAGGGTTTTTGGGCAGAGTATGCACCTTCTTGGAGTGTCCAGATCCACCGGTAATGGTAGCTGTAAGGGTGATTTCCGTGTCGTCAGCAGTATTGATATCGTACTTGCCCTGCTGAATGAGATCTTCCTCTGTTCCAGGCAAGATGAGATCGGAAAACTGGGTAGGGCCATCGTAGAACTGCAGCAGTACCAGCAAAGCCAGAGCTCCATGGATGTTTCTATAGTTTGTAGCTTCCCAAAGCAAAGAAAGACCTCCATCTCTAGAACCTCGGAATCCCACAACAGACAGAATCTTTCCTAGAGTAGGAGGAATGATACTGATGACAAGTTGGAGAATACCGAAACACAGATCGACACCTGATTCAATGAACTCTTCAATGGTCTCCGAACCCTGATGAAGAGCAGTAGCAGAAGAGGTGGTGGTGTTCATAGACGCAGCAGACGATTCAACAGGAGTAGTTGTATTGCTTTCGTTGAGTCGGTTGAGTCTCGTCTTTTGGAACTTTTCCACCAAAGAAGCCATTTCCTGGTCATCGGAAACAGCCAGACTTAGAGAGTCCAGAGTCGTTCGATGATCTGTGCTTTTGGCGGGCTTTTTCGATTCTCGAATACTCTTACTAATCTCGTCCAAAGTCTGGTAAGCCTTTCTCAACTTGTACAGAGCCTTGACGGACTCGAGGTAAGACTCTGACAAGAACAGTGTAATGGCTCCCATAAGTTCAGCTTCTGCAAACGCCACTCGGTACTCTGTTCCGGGAGGGTACTTTGAGTAACTGACATTGGATCCGTGGTTGGACACGTTTCGTTTCTGTCGTACAGCCGCAGCTTCAGCTTCAGCCAGAGCCTCGGAAGCTCGACGGATACTCTCTGGTTCAAAGCCCAGAGTGGCTTCAATGAAGTAGATGACTCCAATGACGAGTTTATAGAACGCCGACTGTTCTCTAGCCACGCCAGCCCCATCGTTCTGGATCAGTTTCAGCGCCTCTTTACTTCGATCGTCCATGACCATATCCATGGCAATAAATGCCTCTTCGACCCTTAGAGCGTCGTCCATGATGGCCAACGACACGGTCGAGTTGTTGAGAGGCTTGGAGGGCAGATCGCCGCCGCCCCGTTTTCCCAGACCCAGAGCCTTGAGCATTGATGTTTGAGCGGGTGAGAAGAAGAAGTGATGTCCAGGTGTTCAAGTTCCAGATGTTGGAAGCATATGCTGCTTGGGGGACTTGTTGTGAACCTAGTTTGCAGTTGGGAAGGGGCTTCAAAGGGTAAGGGGCGAGGCTATGCGGTTGAGGTGGTGGCCAGCTGTACGCAGAAGCGGACACAAGGACGTTACTAGCTTGTGGGTACTCTACAGGTTCCCAACTAGGCTCATATAGCTGTGTCTACTCGACTCGGAGATATCTACAGTTTAAGTTTTAGCAACGATCTGAATACAAGTATACGTATAGGGATAAGTTATGGAACAACGTTAACAGTTGGAAGTGAGGAGATTGAAGCAAAACGATCAACACGGGTTTTTATCGGTTTTCAAGTATTCTCTAGAACATCTCTAGCACCCAATATACCGATAACACTGCCTAACATCCCCACCTCAAAACGGTAATTCCAACAAGGTTGAAGATGCACTGGGCTGAGCACCATACAAGTGTTGTGAGGCGCATTTTCAGGTGAATGGGTCGTGTTTTTTAGGGCTTGTTTTACTCTTCGGGCGGTGTCAGAGACACTTCCTAGTTACAGCTTGTTTTTACTATAGAGTACGAGTAGGAAGCTGTGTTTTTTTCACTCATCCTTAAGATGCTTCCAAGCCCAATACTGTATCCATTTATAGTACAGTACGTACCTCGTATACATAGTCACTCTGTGGGGCGCAGTTTAGGGGGATAATGCGGGGCAAAAGAGTACAGAATGTACATGTTTGAGGGCGGAATTCGCATTTGGAGGGTTGGGGCAGCAGGTTTAGGGCTACAACGACGCCATTCGCACTCGTATCCACCCCAAAGGCCACGTCTCACTCCAGCCCGCTACCCGAAACAGAGTTCATACTAGCGAGACTAAAAAAGAACCGGAGTTGATGAGTGTGGAGAGAGTGGGAGAGGTGATCTAGAGTGAAAAATAAGGCGTGTATGAAGAGTAATAAACTGGACTATATTGATCTGATGACTAATCTGAGCATAATTATCTACGAAAATCACGTTTTCTCCCCCTCCATTATATCACTTCTCTATACTCACCCCTTGCCTCCCTCTGCCTTATCTCACATCAGAGTTCTTGGCTCTCAGTAAGGCAAGGTTCGCGTACAAGCACGTGGTGGCAGAGGTCAAGGGCCGGACGTGATCGTCAAGCAGAGGAGATAGGCAGGTGGAGGAACGTGAAGCAACCATCCACAAGTAGGGTAAGCGCTCAGGTGAGAATATTAGTCATATACAGTATACCTGTTTAGTCACTGGTATGCCTGAACATGGTATGTCTGATACAGATTCATGAAGGTCAGATCGAAGTGGCTGAACAACAGCAATGAAACATTGGAAACGGCCAATAACGGTTTTGCAGCAGTTGGATTATGTAATAAAACAATTCCGAGTCTTCCATCTCCCCAGTTATAGTATAACTACGGCACCGTACTGGTACCCCTACTACATCAAGTGCTCTTTCTGGCACACGACTAGTCACACGAATGGTCGCTTGCCACACGAATCGTCGGTCACACGATGGTATGTAGCGTGGCAGTCAGAGAGAGGGTAGGCTGCCTTTCTATACAAGTTTTTCTGCTTCCGTCTTGGTAACGCTACTTGGCTGCCAGAAAATACGAGAGCCAATAGAAACGAGACCTGTACAACGTGGAGATACAAGAGGTGTAGTACTGGTACTCCGTAGTGGAGAAAGACGGGATTGGAAAGGATTTAAAGGTAGACTAGAGTGGTTAAAGACCGACTAAAGTGTGGAGGTGGTATACAAGCATTGTAGTCGATGTCATAGCATGATAGACAACAGACAGAAGATGGTGCTCTAGAGGGCACATAGTGGGTGTTCATATAGAGGAGAGAAACATTGAGAACTATTCTAGGAGATGGAAATATCGAGTATTTGAGTATTACAGCCGCTTAGATTCAATAATAATATCTTTTTTCGATATATTTTCTCTTGATCCACTTTCATTTCACGTCACCCTTTCCATCACTGCAAGGTGCACTCAACTCCACCATCAAGTGATCATTAAAGGAGATAAAGAAATCTGAAAGAATATGAAAATATTGGGCACTTAAGCATCAATACCATTTTCACGATTTCATGATTTTAAACGATTTTCCTAGGTCTATTTTCTCCACATCCACTTTCACTACCGGTACACTCTATCAATATCATGATTGTAAAGCACTGAGTGTTCTCAACACCACTATAAAACGGGATCCAGAAGAGATAAAATAAATCTGAAAAGTGCATTTCTCTCATAAAAGGGTCATTACCAAGAATGTCAAAAAAAACACGCAAAAAGTGACTCTATAGTGTTTCAAAACCACTCTATTAGTCACACCCTTAACCTCCCCTAACCCTCCATAATAAACTCTCAAGTTCCAACATGACGTCTGATGTCCCAGCTAAAAATGAACCTCCTGATCCAACATACACGAGGCAAGTGGAGCAGGTTGCCCACCACAAGAGTGGACAAAAAAGAACTCGCAGAAGCGAGGCTAGGTCGTACCCGGAATCGAACCGGGGTTACTGGAAGGTACTTCAAGAGTCAGAATCCAAGGTGATAACCGCTACACTATACAACCAGCTGTGAGATCTGGTGAGTTTAGGGTGAATTTACGTTTGAAGAAATTCTTTATTTTCGGCGAAAAAGGGTGTTTTCCAGGCGACACAAGAATGTTGAGAAGAAACAAGGGGTGCCGTATCTATCTTGATACACCCCTTTATCTACCCATAATGCTGATCATATATATTTTCGCTTATTCATGGTGTTATAGGGGTTTATATTTAGTTGATATTTTAGTCATTATACTTGAGCTATCATCAAAGTTATGATATTTACATGAGTACCATTCTTAGGCTTAGTTGGGAGAAATAAAAACCCCAACCATAATTACTTCCTATGAACATCTCCAAGAACTGCTCAAAACATAGAAAACGACTTCCAAAGTAGTTTTTAAGAGTTCAAATAGCATCGGAGACTCTATCTAGCCCTAAAAACCTGACGTTTGACCTCTTTTCACGTCTACTTTGCAAAATTTTAAGCCACTTTCTTCATCTCAAATAGACTCAACAGTGCTCGAAACTCATCAATCCGCAATAGTTTAGTGGCTAGAATTTCCGCCTGTCAGAACATCTGTTCAGCACGCGGGGGACCGGAGTTCAATTCTCCGTTGCGGAGTATCTTTTTGCCTCTCTTTCGAGGGTATTTGTCTTCTTTATGGCTGACTAAGCGGTGATGGGTTACAGTGCGTGTGAAAGGTATGAAGTGAGGAGTAAGGAAGAAGTCACAAAAAAGGTACCATTCGATTCTTGGACGCTGTTTTAGTCAATCTAGTCACTTCCTTAGACAAAAACTTCCGTCTTCGTGATATCATTTTTTTCCTTACACTCACCCAGGATTTTGTTAGCTTTTTGGTCAGAAAACACTTGCTGACTAAGCACATATTTCGGAGAAACTGCTAAAAATGCATCCTAAATGGTACAGTTGTATTCTCCTGACTCTCCTGACTGCGAATCGGCTCTTATCTCTCTGCTTGAGTCCCTCTAATGCCGTTTTATCCTTCTCCTAAGTTTTCTTAAATCCAGTTTAATTTTAGTTTACCCTTGGTTTGGACTTTTTCAAAAAAAAGTAAAAAACTGGAATTTCTCAAAACTCCCAATTTTGAAATTTCTTGGATTCATCTAAAAAACGCTCTACAGCAGCACAACACAACAGAGAAATAGGATAGAGGGGTACTAGGGGGAAATAAAGGGGTCCAATGTGTTCCCTAGTACTGTGGGAGTATTTTGAATGTCTTAGGTAGTGTTTTCGACTATTTTTACGCCCAGTTAAAGACGCTGTTGTGTCTGTAGGCTATACCCAAAAGGGCATTTTTTGGCCTTGTTTCCCATACAACTGTCCAGGATTTCAAGAAGTCTAAGCCTAACTAAGATGTCAACTAAAATAAGAAGAGATGAACGTAGAAGTACCCTGATAACAGAGCATATAGAGTGTTTTAAAGAGTAAAAAGTAGTCCTTGTAGCTAATGTGGCTACACTCTATTGAACCATTACCTTTGTATTCATCTATAAATGTTAGAACCCCATTTATGAGCTTCCATTGGGATTTCTCCTAACTACTTTCTAAGTAAACTCCCACTTGGCAGAACGTATTCTCAGACATCTGCAGAGGCCCTCAAGAACAGAGAAGAATGTATAAGTGGGGCGCTTAGAACAGGTAAACCAGTCTATTTGTTCCGTAGAAGCTGCTGTGACAATAAAAAGTGAATCAAAACTTCCACTTTTGGTATCTCAACTTGTAGATCATCTCCTCTCTATCCCTACAAGTACCGGAACTCCATATATGAATGACAAGGTGGGCTGGAACATATGAGTCGAACTGTTTGATAACGTGTTTGACACTGAGTACCGGTACGATACTTGTATCTAACACCTATTCTGCTCCCATTTCTTTGTCGTTCATCTCTCTTTTGGCTCATCTTTCTTCCACTCATATTGCAGCATGACAGGTCAGAGACCAGACATAGATGTAAAGACGAAAAAGATACAGCGGCTTCGCCACTCTAAAAATTGCAGCACCCAGGATTCTCGTATGGTCTCCCACTACAATACTAACTGGGCTCTCTGGTGCTTGACTATGGCTGATCGGACGGGAAGCCGTATTTTCACCAGGATATGGCCGCAACTGGAGGGAAGAGTGGTTGGGCGGTTTGGTGGGGAGAATCGAGTCACGTGATCATGTTTCAAGAAGCAAAAGGACCAAGTTTGAAGTGAGATATCATGGAATGTCAATAATCAGGTATACATAGCTGATATAATCTTACCAGCTGGGCCTCTCAACAGACAAAGTTCCTGACGTTCATGAAAGTGCGGTACATACTGAAACACTTGGATATGCCCCACCTTTCATAGTCTTGCTATAGAAGTATGGCACTCTTTTCTATTGGGTCCTTTACTCATATTTGTCTTTTTTATGAATTGGCCCTGTATCCATTCCGACAAGAGATACCTGTATATACCATCCTAACAACGCTCAAACACCTCAATCGGCTTGAAAGATTGGATAATGCGAGTAACCGATGGGTCTAAGACTTAATCAACTTTTTGAACATCTTAGTGTTCTCTGATATGTTTTTTTGAATCGTTATCGTGTTTTTAGTCTGATATTACAGTATGTAACAAGTCCTCTGAGTAGGTAACTATGAAGCATCTTCAATCGACACACCCAGAGAAGATATAGCCGAGATGAACTTTGTACTATCTTCTTTCTGACTCAAAAAGCTGATAGGTTGTCTTCATTTGACTCCTTCTACCATTTCTTGTCTAGAATACTACATTCTAAGACAAGATGGAGGAGGGACATATCACCGATATCACCCAAAGTCCTCATCAGGAACAGACACGGACTGAATGGGTCGAATGGTAGACAAGTAGTTGGGTCGGTTACCCTGGTTATGGAGAGACAGATAATCTGCTTCGGTTAAAAAGCTGGTACTGTATATTCGTCGTTATATGTACCCTTCTCATGTTATATCATTAGTTATCTATATACCCTACCCCTTATACTAAAGCTCATCCCTATCGGTGTACTCGAATCTGTATCGAGCAGGCAACTTCTTACCGTCCACCTTCTTGTATCCCTTGGTGGCAAAGTTGACAATGTTGCCGTCGTTCTTGACAATAGAACTGGGCATCTTGTACACCTTGTTCTTGTGGACATCAAGAAGAGCGTAGGAACCCTCATGAAGATGATGTTTGCCTCCCTTGGCATCGGCAGGAGGAGTCATATAAGTGTAAGGACCCATTCCCAGCTCTTCAGCCAACTTCTCAAGTTCATCGGTGATATCTACAAAGTAGACAAACTTGACCTTTTTGTAGGTTTCGTCACTAGCGTGTCTAGCAGCCTTGTGAATAGTTAGAAGGTCAGTCTGGAAGCTGTAAGGAGAAGTAGTCATGACGATACAAGTAGGAGAGTCAGTCTTAAGACAAAGATCTCGAAGTTCCGCAAAGGAGTAGATTCGAGTAGCTTGTCGAGGATGTTTTTCTTCTCCTCCGTACTTGTCAATGATGGACTGGATCTGGGCCTTTTGGTGTTCGGGTCCTCCATTGAGATTGACCTGTTCAGGCATAGGAGTGATCTTTGAGGGCTTTTCGTCCTCGATATCTTCAGTATCAGCATCGTAGTCGGTATCAGAGTCGGAATCAGAAGCCGAATCAGCCATCAGAGGTTCAGGTTCAGTGTCGTCTGTATCAGAGTCAGTTTCAGGAGCAGCAGTTTCTTCTTCCTGGGTGACTTCTTCTTCCTGTTGGACAATCTCCACCTCGATATCGTCCTTTGCATCGGTTAGAATCTCGTCTTCTTCTTCAACAGAGTCGTTATCTGAGGTGAGATCAGGAACATCAGATTCAATAATGAACTCCTTGAGAGTCTTCTTGGCAGGAGCGTTTCTGTTCTTGCCTTCTCGAATGACAATGTACTGGTTGGCAAACTTTTGAATACCTTCATGGGACATGTCTTTGTTGTAAGAGACGGGATGTCTGCCCTTTTTGAGCACAACAATCTGGCTCTGAGTGGTATCCAACTTGGACAAGGAAGGGTACTCTCTTTGAAGATGCTTGACAATCTCAGGAACAGCCTTTCCAGGAGCAAACGAGACCTTGGCAGTATCGACAAAGTCAATTGCCAGAGCTTTGAGTGTCGGAGGAACCTGAACCAGCTTTTTGGAGGTAGCAGGCAAGTACAAGATATGATGAATATCTTCTTCAGTACTTTCCAACAGACTCTTGAGGTCAGCCACGCTAGAAAGTCGTTTAGTCAGGTTCTTGATTCGGCCAGAAACCTCCTTGACAATCGTAGCAGCCTCCCGAGGACCCTTATAGTCCTCGACCATGGGTCTCATCTTTTTTCCAGTCTTTGGATCATTGAAAGGACGGAAGATTTTGAGAGTAGGAAACCCCTGGACTTTCCATTGAGCACACACGGGTTTGTTAATCTCCTGGTCACAATCCACAGCCACGACATTGGCCAGACCCTTGAGACCCTTACTGGCCTTGATATACTCCGGCAAAAGGCTTCGACAGTGGCCACACCAGGGAGCGTAGAACTCGACAATGGATGTTTTGTTGGACTTGAGCACCGGGCCCAGGTTGCCCTTGGCTTCGACCACGGGGCTGTTTTTGTAGAACGACGCCAGCGCCACCGACGCCAAAAACAGCAAGATCAGAAGGCATCTCATGGTGGAGGTGAGTGGAAGAAGGACGGCTGTGTGGACGTCTCTTTTAGCCACCCTGTGCACTGTCTGAGTTTATCACGCTTTGAGTTGAAGTGGCGAGGTGAGGAGATATAAAGAAGGGGAGTTGGGGTGGAGAAAGTGGATAAAAGAGGTGTATACCGTGTCTATAGATGCTGTTCATTAGGATTTTGTCTTTTTCCGCTCTCAATTCGGTCGATTAAAGGCTCTACAACGCCCCCTCTGTCTCGCGTGCAGTCCATGCAGATGATGGAACTTAGCCAGAACGTTCCACTGACATGTTGGAGTGTAGAGGAGGTTTGAGTGAGAATAAAGACGGAATAAAAGCAGTTCCGAGGTGGTGAGAGTGTGTAGAAGAAGTTGAACGCGTTTCTGGGTGTTTCTGAGCATTTTTGGGAGATTTGATTTTTTCATGTTTTCCTGAATTACCCGAATAATCAGATTTAATCAAGAAAATTGTGTGAATATCATATGGCCGACTTTCTTCTTCCAATATTATCGTCACTTTCGCCCCTCAGTCCACATGAATAATTTCCACACTCAAACTTCACCAAACACGTTTTCTTAATAAAGCATGAGTCCTCTTAATATTAATTCCCTCTGTTAATACGATACCACACGCCGACTTCATCCCCACTTCTGCCACTCTGACTAAGCTGTCTCATTCCCTAATGTCTTGTCAAGTTTCACAGTGGTGGTGAGCTATCAAAGAAAAACTACAGACAATTGCCATACTTATATTACTGTCGTAATGGCCACGGTGTACCACTTTTGGTAATTTAGGTTAGGAGCGGGCCGGGGCGGGCCGCGCGGGAGCTGAATAAAGTCGCAACGGTTTTTTGGTCACCTGAGTTGGGGTTTGTGTCTGTGTCTGTGTCTGTGTGGTTCCTTAATTCTGGGTCTGGTCTGCACTCTTTCTTAGCATCACCACAACTCCCTCCCAGCAGTAACAACTTTACGCAACAACTACATGATTTATGTCCCTGAAAACCCTACGACTCATCCGTACGACTTGATTGTTCACCACTTTCGTCAGATTTCCCGCTTTTCTCTTGCTTGTGCCCACGACGGGGCATTCTGTGTTCCACGACTAGCAACTCCACCTGGTAAGTATCTGAGGCGACGGCGACGGCGAGGTCAGCCTCTAGAAAGACAGCAAAACCCCAGTAGATCTGTAACCCAGTTCCAGCATGCTGTCACCAACAGTACTGTTGTGCTCCTGAGCTGACGGCGGTTACAATGACCCACCACAGAGCCAGGGCACATGAAGGCGCGCACGACCCTTCGTGACTCTTGAGAGAGGTCATTATCTTGTAGTTGTCTTCCAGAGACACAGTAAACTCCAAGCTGTAGTCTTGAGCTCTTCTGGCATGTCAGTCTGCGTGTAGGCTTCTGGTGTAACGTGTAGTATGGCGAGAGTCATCCCTAGCAGCAGCCTCCCACTTCATTGGGGCATACTGTTCATAGATACTCCCATCATTTTACTGCTACCGACGTCTATCTCTTTACGGCTCTTAGGGAACCGATCTCGGCAGTAAAGCCCTCTGAATCACTGAGAGACCCGGCTTGATTTTTTGGCTAAGTTTTTTTAAACTATTCAACTCCTTTGTTTCAATGGGAGTTTTAACTATTCTACTTCGTCATGTGTTCCCCGTTTTCTCCAATTTTTGGCCAGGTTTTGTGTCTCCCGCCACTCTTTTCTCAAATATTATCTGCCAGAAGTTTAAAAAAGTGGTACACCGTGGCCATTACGACAGTACTACAGTTCCTTTACTTATAACCTATCGTACTCGTCCAGTTATTGTAGCTCTACCCTCACCACCGCCTTGCCCTGGACCCACTTTAGATCCTTGGCGTACCTAGAGTCGTAATGAACAGTGGCAAATGCAATCATATTATTATCAGTATTGGCCTCTTATTATTAATCTCCACTCTTACAAGAACTTTCATTGAGATTATGCCTTCAAAAGTGCAATACAAGATCTCTCTTTCCACTCCCTCTTTTCTCTTCTACCACCTGTCATTTCCTCTCTTGTTCATACCAACGCCCTTCACCTGCTAGACTGAAGACAAGTGGAGATCTGCGGGGTAAGTCGAACTGGGAAGATAATTGGGGCGGAAATAAGCGACTGGGATTGTAATTGGTTGATTTAGAGAAAAGTTGGCCAGTTTCATGTCGTTTTTGATGTCTTTATGACCACCCATATTGTCCCTCCTTCGTCGTCTTCCTCCCTCCATTAAAGTTGAGATAAGAAATTTGGGGGATCTGGCAGACCACATGACGTCAAGGCGGTCTGCATGAGTGGCAAGGTTAAAATGGGAGAGTGCAGCAATATCATGTAATTTTGTTAGTGTAATAGTGTAATTCCACACCACCACCTGTCATCCCACAACTGCCACTACACAAACCACAACGCCCCGTTTTCTCTACTCGATATGACCATCGACACTGCACAACTGCGGGCGCAGAATACACTGCTACACGACCAGTACACCTTCTACCCCGCACACGTGACCGTCAAACACTGGCAGCTCAGAGATCTCATCCATGCCACAGATATGGGCGGAGGCATGTCCCACGACTCCGTCATCTACCCGGTCCACAACACTATACGACAGCTGTCCTTTGACGGGTCCGATCAGCCGCTGTTTGAGTTCCAATTCGAGCCTCGTTGTGTCCGGGTTCAGAACGGAATCGTTGCTGCTGGAGGAGTCTATGACCAGACTTGCGGTCCTCGAAGACCGACTTTGGGAAGCAGTCTGTCTCGCTTGACTCGTCCACCAGCCTCTTCCCCGGGTCTGTTTTGTGTGGGAAATATCGCCACCAAAGAAACATACTCGGGAGAAATCTTTACAGGCGAAGCCATCAACAATGCCGTCACATTGTATGACAATGCCACCAAGGCGCTGGTGTGTAACAATGACCACCTGCTCTACTTTCTGTCCATTGGCTCTGCATCTTTTGCCGTGGAGGACCAGTTTCGGTTCACTTCGGCTCTTAACCACGCCTCAATCTCGCCGGACAATTCTACGGTGGTGGCCTGTGGAGACTCCAACCAGGTCTACGTGTGCAACCGAGGCGCCTACGGATGGGTCAAAACACACACGATTGAAATCGGCTCCGAGTCGGGCTTCTCAACGGCATTTCATCCAAATGGAGTGCTGTTTGGAGTAGCGTCTCAGGACGGAGTAGCTCGTCTCTACGATGTCAGAAAACACTCAAAACCGCTGGTAGAGGTTCCCTCGTCCCGTCGAGAAGAAAACCATGGAGCCTTTCGATGTCTCAAGTTTTCAGAGGGACCGGAAGATATCATGTTCATCTCAGAACATAGTGGACGAGTGCACATGGTGGATCTACGGGACTTTTCCAACCATCAGGTGCTCCATCTACCCTACTACTCTCGTCCCCCCAAAACAATGCACCACTACTACCCCGAGGAGTGGTCGCAGCGGTCGATTCGATCCGCCCGATCAGGACGTTCCGATCTCTCAAACTCGTCTTCAGAGTACATGGCCGGCTCGGATATGTCTCTAGACACCGAACCGCAAATCACACCCATCACAGACCACGCCACCAACTACGCTCCTCCAGTGTACTCTGCCTTTTCCGCTGGTCCTCCCTCTTCCTCGTCGTCTTCACGAGTCTCGTTGCCGGCTCTCAACTCTGGAGAGTCCCGTCGGCTCACGTACCGCGAACACGATATCAGCGGCATGTGCTGGAGCCCCTACGACGGCGGGTCGCTGCTTGTCGGCACCGAAAAGGGCATCACGTCGTGGCGCGTCAACGTCAAGAGCCGACGGGTGTTTCCTAGCTACGACGTTTGTTGATGAGACAAGAATGAGCGAGTCCAATTTTGACATTGGTGACTCAATGTTCACTCATTTGAACGTGAGCTGATTTTACGTGTTGACTTCGTTGATTCTACGTATCCCGATTCGAACAAGTATTTTTTTACTTGTCGCAATTCTACGTCATGGGCCATTCCGCTCTTACTAACCAAGCCTATATATTTATTTACTGGAATACCATTCTGACATTTGCTGCACCGGTTGCTGCATGCGCTGTTATCATGCAGTTTTCCCAGCAAGCTGATTACTGATAAATCATGCCGATCAGTGCATGCCGAGAGCTTAATCTGCCATGGATCCGGCAAACGTAATCACAAAATCCAAGCGGAATATTGCTTGCATGTGCGTGCAGGTCGCGAAATTCTTCGAGATGCTACAAGTACGATACAATGCGAGATACGCGATCTAAATGATATTAATTCTATCCTACTCCAAATACATAATTAGCCTCGAACGACGGCATCAAAGGCCTTGGCGACGTAAGCGACGTTGTGGGTGTTGAGTCCGGCCATGGAAATTCGGCCGTTCTTGGTCAGGTAGACGTGGAACTCGTTGACAAGTCGATCCACCTGCTGAGGGGTCAGACCGGTGAAGGAGAACATTCCAATCTGGTTAGTAATGTGGTCCCAGTTGCCGGGGGTGTTGAGCTTGATGAGCTCGCTCTTGAGCGCGTCTCGCATGCTCTTGATTCGGTTGGCCATCTCCAGCAGGTTCTCCTTCCACTCGTTGAACAGCTCGGGGTTGTTGAGCACTCGGGCCACGATTCGGGCGCCGTAGATGGGAGGGTTGGAGATTTCGGACCGCTGCAGGAAGGCCAGTTGCGACTTTACGTTCTCAGAGGCCTTGGAGGTCTGGGTGATAAAGTGCAGGCATCCGGCTCGCTGGCCGTAGAGACCAAAGTTCTTGGCAAAGGACTGGCAAATGAGCAGCTCCAGACCCTGGGAAACAAAGTACTGGACGGCCCAGGCGTCTCGCTCAAGATCGCCGGAGGCAAAGCCCTGGTAAGCAGAGTCAAAGAAGGGGAAGAGCTTCTTGGACTTGCACACGGCGGCAATCTGCTCCCACTCCTCTCGGGCAGGATCGACACCGGTGGGGTTGTGTGCGCAGGCGTGGAGCAGAACAATGTCTCCGGGTCGGGTCTCGTTCTCCAGAGCGTTGAGCATTCCCTTGAGATCCAGAGCAAGGGTCTTGGGGTCCCAGTAGGGGTACTGCTTGACGGTCAGGCCGACGTTCTCGAAAATCTGCTTGTGGTTGGCCCAGGTGGGGTTGGAGATCCAGATTCGGCCGCCAGCAGCTCGGGGAGGAGTGTCTCCGGTGGCTCCGGGAGAGGGAGGAGAACGGCTGAGGAAGACGCTCTTGGGGGGAGCGGCGGAGGAGGGGAATCGCGACAGGAAGAGCGATCCCAAGTGGTTGGCGCCGGTACCGGAAATGGTCTGGCACGAGGCGACTCGGTTCTCCTTGATGGCGGGAGAGTCGGGGCCCAGAATCAGCTTGGCGGCGGACTTGGTGAAGTCGGGCAGACCGGTGATGGGCAGGTACTCGTGGTTGGCAGTGGGGTCTGCGACGATGAGCGAGTCGACCTTGGACACGACGGGGAGCACCCAGGGCTTGCCCGTGTTGTCTCGGTAGGCGCCGACTCCGAGGTCGACCTTTTTGTCAAAGGTATCGGCCTTGTACTTGGCCATGAGGCCGAACAGGGCGTCTGCGGGAGCTGCGGGGACTGATGCAAAGTATGACACTGTGTTAGTGGGGAGGGGGGAATTGGTGATGTGGCAATTGGTTCACATGTTGGGCTAGCGGGCTTGTATTCGTGTTGTAATCGGTTTGTGCCCTGACAATGGTTATGTCGTGGGTGGTGAGAAAGTCGCTGAAGTCGCTGAAATCGCTGAAAGTCGTTAAAAGTCGCTGATGTGACTTGTCGAATGTGATGTCGCTTGTGATGTGCCTGTGATGCCGCTGTCGTTTGTAATGTCGCCGATCTTGATTCATACTCACTTATAAATATGAATAAATAACTACTTTGGAGAAGGTAGTGGAGGAGGGAGGGTTGCTGATTAAAAAGATGGGGTGATTGGCGGTTTGGATTTTGTGTTGGGAACGTGAAAATAAAGCCAAAGATTTGGTTAGTCACGTGGAGATAGACGGAGGGTACGAGGTGAACGGTTACCGTGTCGTGAGTGCGTCTCGTAATAAATAGTCGGTTGATTCAAACACCTACTGGCAACTGGGGACGCGCCTCTTATATAGCTATCGGTCGAGAGACCATTCATTCTATTTAGAGCCTAGTTGCTACCAACTTTAGACTCCGAACAATTGCCAACATAGCTCAAAAATCAATGATACATACATGATACATATGGCCTGTGAGTCTCTTGCATGCCGAGGCTAACGCAACAAGCGTGCGGAAAAATAAACCATTACAAGTGACTAACAACTTGACAGTCAAGAATGTCACTGTAACAACCTGTGACTGTCAGGAAGTTTTAGACAATGATCGCGGGGAAATTAGTACAGCAAAACCACCGCTCCATCTTCCCCCAATCCCCTCAAACCCTCTTGTTTCCGACTCCCCTCCTTCCGGCCTAACGGCTGTACCCCAGCTGTAGAGCCCTTCCGATTCCCCGCATCTGAGCCCTCGAGCTCTTTCGGGCAACACAGCACACGAAGCGCAGACCCGACATGCCTCCAAACCTTATTACATATTAGTACATGTCCTTACATGGCGGCGTTGGGACGTGCGTATTGTGGGGTGAGGTGAAGCGGAAGAAGAACTAACAAGGTGAAGTAATTGAGGTATTTGGAGTATGTAGGCTTATTGAGTAACACATTGGTTGTATACCCGTTTTTCCCTCGAAAGAATTGAGTCTCTGGTTCTATCGTTTCCACAATCACATGCGGACATATAAGTAACTCTCATTTCCCCTGCAACAAGGTCCAGAATATTTCTCCCTTTTCTTCTCTCCCTTTTTCCAAATGGTCCCAGCTCGGAACAGATCGGAAAGTGTCGGAGCAGATTGGAGGTGAAGGAAGAGCCGTACCTGGTATGTACGGAGTACATACCCCTAAGAATGAGTTGTGTAGAAAGTATCTTCGTATTCTTCCCCACTTTCTGGCTTAGTTAGTTTTGGTATAAGTTCAGACAGTCAGACACGAGACACCAGACACGAGTTTAGCGCACACGACCTCCGAATAATTAGTCCTCGTAATCCCTAAAGAGTTGCCGAGTGTGATAACGACGAAGCTGGCGATAATTGTGGTCTAAACGGCGATAATTGTGGTCTACCGACGATAATGTCATTTGCCGATATTGTCATTTGCCGATATTGTCATTTGCCGATATTAGCCAACAGCCGATAATGTGTTGATGTATTTTGGTGGTTCTATGGTGTGTATTATTTCTGCACTTTCTGTCTTTTTGCCCTTTTTTTTCTGTCGTTTTGTGCACTTTCTGACTTCTCCCCTTTTTTGTAACACGTGTATTCTTCATCACTGTTAACCAACCGACCATGTTCAATAGCGATGTCCGACACGGACTGCATCCCACCAGTTTGGAGCTCGTACATTACCCCAGGCTCTTGTTGGGCGAAATAGGATTCGCCGTGAAGAATGACAGTGTCTTACCGTCTATCTTCAAGCCATCTTCTGTCTCAGCAGACGAAGAGAGCAAGTGCATCGTTGATATCGTGCATTCCATTGTTCAATAGATGGTACCAGGGTAGAGTCATTCTTCAGTTGGTCCCCTGATGCCCTACTCCGACTATCCAAAAATAGCAACCGTCCCTGCATGTGAGGATCGTCTCGACCAGGAACGATAGGTCTCGTGTGGACTTTGGACTCGTGTGGTTGTGACTAATGACCTTGTCTTGCCTCTTTGGGATGGGGGTTGAGAGAAATACAAGTCTTGTTTTAGGTCAGAAAAATATGGGGGGGTGTACCTCAAAGTATTGGTAGCTGTAAGAGAGCTTGACAGCACAATAGGGCACATCAGTGACGTCACCACAAGTACAGACACAGTATCTGATGTTACTCCAGCAACGGCCCTACAAGGTCCTTTTCACTTGTAGCTTGTTCTCGTGGATCTGTTGAGTCACGCAATAGGACATCGGCCCGGTGGAGGGTCGGAGAGGATATTATTCACATCTGTCGAAAGACGATATTACGACTTTAGCCGAAGAGAAAGGTAAAGCTTGGCATTGTATGGTTTTTGAATCTTGTGGGGGGCATGAAATATGAAATGGGGCTCAAGTGGGTGAAAGTAGAAGTGCAAGTGCATACGACTTTGGTTCGTGCCGTGTGGATATTATGTGAGTCACTTTTGGTGGTTTTGTGGTTTTCCGACGTTTTATGTTCTCGTCAAGTGGATATTATTTCAACGTTCTTTTTTTCCTGTTTTTTTTTTTCGTTTTTTTTTTTTTTTGCGTTTTTCAATTTTTAAGGTCAAATCGCCTCCCACCATTGTGGACGTTGATCAAGAGTCATATGTCAACACCCAGTCTGAAGACCCAAGTTGTCCACACCCAAGAATGGAGCTTCAAAAGTCCAAAAGTCCACACACCCAAAAAGGGAATTGAGCACGGATTGCTGTGGAACAGTCAGCAGAGTCCACACAGTCCACACAGTCCACATTCAGGCAAAAAGTTCCCCTCCGGCTATTTCTACTGGATGGAGATGTGGACAAGCCAGTAGAGACAGGCAATTGAGAGCTTTAAATGAAAGAAGGCGTCTATAGAACTAACAAACCCACTTATACGAGTGTCAGTACGTCTTCTTACACATTTAGGAGTCACTCTATGACTTGTACAGTTACTCTATGTTATGCCTGAGCATGGTAGATACGTCCATGGACTGTACCCTTTTGATATGTGAGTTATTTATCCACACCAAATGCTTTAATTTGCCCCCTCCACCCACACCAACCCCTCAAGTGCGGCTTTTTCTACCCTTATATCCGCTTTTCCCACCTTGTATCCGCTCCACTAACGGACTTGTCCACATTTACTATCCGTTGCATTGCGGCTCGGAAAATGGACAAGAACAAGGTTGCACCGTTGGGTACATACGAGCGGGTCGAGTGGGGGAGACTGGGGTAATGTGACGAACGATGCGGAATTGAAGGCATTGTTTGAGGTACCAACCGTGGTATAAATAGCAAGAGGATAACAAAAGAGACAACTGCATCATTTCTAACACCCATCAGGAGATCCTGGTATTGTTGATCACCCTCCATCGCCTTGATCTCAATGTTATACCTTCTCAAGTCCATTTCTTTCCGATGATACCTTCTCAATCAAGTCTTATCAGTGATTTTGGTATCTAGACTACAAAGTGCTTAAGTATAGTCCAATATAGTCCAACAAGTACTGTAGCTAGCCATAGGCTAACAATGTGCTACTTGTACTTGGGAAATATAGCTCACTTCTCATTAAATTATCTAGCTAATATCTTTAGCTTAGCTGTATTGTTACATTTACTAACATTACTCCGGCACTGGTACATACTTGAAGGCTAGCGTCTATCTCGAATTCTGAAATATTGAAGATATAGATTATACCGATACAAGAGTGTGTTTTCACATCAATCAGCGCTCTATAGTTCACTTGTATTATAGCCGTCCTTCTGTATGATATATCGATATTAATCCCCTTTCATGTTGTCAGGTATCTCATTGGCACTCAGAGAGCAGGTTTAAGAGAGTTAAAAGGAGCTTGAAATAATGGAAGAAACTGTTTATCGAATAGGTATGATGGGGATTTCAACTTTTTCGATCTACTTTTGTAAGTTTTTGCTCGATACAGATCATGAGGTATGTACATCCACTTCAAGGTGATTATGGAGATGATGAAGTTGGGCAGTTTGTCACATCAAAACAATACACAAGGTAGTAACTTGAGCTCTATCAGAATGCTATTCCGTTGTATTCTTACTTATGAACGTACTGGGGATCCCAAATTACTTCTACGTTCATTTACCATTGAACTCGAGCAACTAAACCTCAAGTATCTGTCATTAATAGGCACTATGTCTCTCTTCCTAACTGTCTATACTGTACTGTCATCAATGGAGTCATAGCCATATTCTCAGTAATTTACCGTAGGCAATCATGCCACGACAATATCTTCGTATCACAACATCCCCAGTCACCATGTTCTTGTCTCTAATCTTCCGTACCAGTCAACTGTTACCTACGTACTCTACATGGAGCACTGATCGTGGTGATTCAGCTAGTTTATTCAGCCTGACTCACTTCCACCTGTGTTTCCGGGCCATCACTGGTTTATTGTCTGGTCATGTTCTCTGGTGTGAGCATCATTGATAGTACAATCGTGTAGATAAGTCGAATAGTAGACGAATAGAGAGGAATTAAACGCAAGTCTACACAGGAAGAGTAGAGAACAGAAGCAGATTACAAATTACTACCTTCCCACCGTACCTTTGCTGTTATCTCACTTCTTGATGACATAGCACAGTTCTCAATGAACAGACAATATCTCGAAAAGCTGAAAAATACAGAAAATACAGAAAATGAGTCGAGTAAGAGATTATTTGTGTTTGAAATATCTAATATTATATAATTGAGAACGTCTCATGATCACTGGACGTACTTCCACTACATTTACCCCTGTTAGAGAGTCGAAATTGTGGGAACTCCAATATGAAGCAAAGAACGCCGATATAACGTGTTGAATGAGACTTGAACTGTCTTGAAGATTATTGGTAGAAAGTGGACCAACTCTTGATGCCCACACTTTGCTTTACTAGTGTTTCAGCTTGTCAAATCGATAGGTGACGAACAAGGAGAAAAAATTAAACCCACCCTCTCTACGAAACGTTTAACTGAAAACTTGTCACTACCACCAGATGTATTGTGGTGATGCGGTAGCCTATATTGTAGCAGCCCAGGGACGACAATTGTCTCCGCTGTAGCTGCCATATTGCACGATATAGAGCTGTGCTGCTGTAGGGCTAAGAAATGATGTGAGAGCTGAAGAAACAAGTCGTTTAGGGAAGCAGAAAGGCTGACATAGAGACTAGGACTCTCTGACTCTCTAAGAAGTTCCAACTCAGCATCTGCTAAGAGCCTGGCCAGTTTTAGTTACGCTACAAGTGTATACATTACTCCAAAACTCTTCCGTCTTTAGGGATACTTTGATTATGGAAGAAGAAAAGCTATATATAAGTGGATAGCTGCTAGAAGACAAGTAAAAAAGTTATTATGAGGGCAACGTGGTATTATGTACTGTGGTCATTAGTGGATGTCACTGCGTATTTATCTCAGATGCGAGAACCAACAATGAGAGACGAAAACTAAGACTTGGAAAACCAGAAAATTTGGCTGAGAAGAGCTGAGTAGAGTTGAGAAAGAGGTTATTAGAGCTTTGAACAGTAGACTATTCACGATATACCTTCCTATTGTGGTAGTTGGCTTGTAGTAATGCATTATCTAGTGCCCTATATACTTCACTGTAGAACTCGATTTGGACGAATGTCACAAGAAATGAAGTAAGATAATATGGCCATAGCGTTAACAAGGATTAGTAGTCACCACTAGACAGGTTATAGCAGTTCTTTCCTAGGTGGTGATGTCACATTCCTCTCTCTTCTGGCCAATTGAAGATACAGGGTAGGAACAGTTAATTAATTTAACTAATAAGACGATTCAAGACCTAGGAACTTGACCAGATAACAGAAGAAGATGGCCCTACTTGTAGTATCCATTCAATGAATTGCAAGCACCCAGTTTTTCTATTCTTTAATGGTATATGTGGTCTGTTGGGTATAGAGGTAGAATGATAAGCCTCTGTGATAATAAGGAGAACATTCTTAGCTGTAACAGAAGAGAAGTAGGGTTTTAATACATCATTTATACGCAATGAATATGGGAATAGACTATCAGGGTAGACTGTAAGTGTCCTTGTACCTCAGCTAACTCCATGTGTGTCCCTTTGAAGATAAATTCATCTACTCTTTAAGAACAAATAATGCAAGAAGATAATAAGAAAGGGTGCCAATGAGATCTTAGAGATGCAATTAGTACTAGAACTAACTGGATAAGTACGGGCAGATTCTGGAAGCATTTATAGTCAAGTGTGAATCTTTGACGAAGAACAAAAGAGTACAATGAAAGCTTTAGACAAGTCACTTGCAGAGGAGAATGAAGGACACAAAAAACAGCTAAAACATTGTTTATTGAATCTCCCTTTTAATTGAGCTTCTCTCCTTCCCACTATGCTATAAGATAACCCTTCAGAAACCAAGTCTACCAATACACCTTCTCATCATTAGTAATTGGAACCTCAGGGAACTATAAAATGTCTTTGATCTGCTACAATAAGCTTGTTGAAAAGACGTGGGCTCCTTGTTTGACCTATTCATCTCTTATACTACTTTGGAGCTGCCTCTACATGGCTCACTTTTCTGGTTCAACAAAACAGAGATATTGAGACTGTTAGAGGTAGGTAGATATCACGGGAACTTCTCAGTTGTTTAGTGATAGCTACTAAAAGTACAATAATCAACTTCTTCTAGTCCTTCCTAACATATCTGGGCTATAACATCCCGGTACCGGTACTCGCATACTAGTCACCAGAACTTGAGACTATAGAGATACTATGACGCTATAACCGGCAAAAAAGAAGAAATAAGTGACACAACAGTACTTCTAGAACAATAGCAAGGTCCCTTAAGAGTTAAAGAATCTACTTTTCGTTTTGCAGTGAAGTATGTAACTCTTGTCTAGAGATGGACAGAACACCAGCATCAGTATAACCACAAAGAAGAAGATGAGCGGTATGGAAAAAAAGTGAATGACAGAAAAACAAGAATATGATCACTTTTCCTTCTCGGCAGCAAAAAGTTGTCTTTTCTTTTGTGTCCAAAAAAGATGGTCCCTAGCAGGATCGAACTGCTGATCTTCGCGTTGCAAAGAGGCTAATTTCTTATTAGCACGACGCCTTAACCAACTGGGCCAAGGGACCATGAAAATTTACGACTCGAAAAAGCGTTGAATCTATATATACTTAAAGATGTAGCTTTTGAAAAAAATTGGGTGATACACCATTTCAGAAGTGATAGATTGTTACCAGATCACTCTCAATCAACTCCCTTACCCTTACTAAGCACAGCCACCTTTCTCGGCTCATCCCTCGGACCTCGGTTAAGTCAGAATGGAATGTGACAAGCAGGTGAATCAGGAGAAGTCCGGGAGTTGGTTAGTCATCAACTAAGAAAGTAATCAGATAAGAGCAATCATGTTCAGGAGTAATCAGCGCGGTTAAAGTCTCATCAAAGTCTCATTAAACAGTCTTTCACTAAGCCCTGACCACCCCTGAGCTACCAGGTACCGAGTGTATTCACTACTATCAGGCTAAGGGTATATACCGACCCTGCTAATCGAAAGCGGATCCCTTTCCCCACCTTTCAAACGTGACAGAAGTGAAATACAAGGAGTGACAGGTGTAAAAATAGTTGTTGGAGGAAACGAGTTTGGCCAGAAGTAAAGGAAACGAACATGGACGTCCATTCTTTGGTTATAGAGGCTAGGGTAGTGAGGTAAGGGTAGTGAGGTAAGGGCTCCAAAGTCCGGCTGTCCGTCTGTCTTTCCACAATGTCTAAACGAGCGTATCTATCAATACGGCTATTCCTGCATTGTCCTTTCTCATGGACAAGGCCTTTGTAAAAGCCTCGTTTTTATTATTCTCTGAATAAAGTTGTTCTCGATTCAAAACAGCGTCCACACTTAGGAATGCTCTGCTTTAGGAATGGTCGATAATATCAGGGTCAGTCTACACAGCCTATAGAAACAAACCCATAATAACAAGCCTAACACAGCCTACAAGAACAAACGAAGCAACGTATCGAAATACTAGTACTCATACCATAGTTCACCCGCCATTGCATGTCATCTTCCATACGCGTTCCATCCAAAAAGCAAAGACTTCGTATGTGCCTTCTTTCTTCTTCCGTACCTCTTCCTTCTTCCGTATAGCATGTTCCAGACCTGCACCATCAGTCTGAAATGAAGCCAAGAATGAGCTTGGACTTCGGCAATGGGGTGTCATGTGTCATCCCTGACGGAACACAAACGATCTGTGGCAGGTGACAGGTGAAAAGCAGGTGAAAAAAGTGCCAACAATGGGTGCCAAAAAGACGTCAATTTTTTCGCCACTTTTTCCGCTTCTTTTCGCACTTTCCGCCACTTTTACGACGGATCAAAGTCCAAGGTCATTCTCAAATGTGGGTAATTTTAGATGCATCTTTCAAAGTTGCGCTGCAGAATCGGGGAAAATATTTTTGGCAGCATTTTTCACACTGAGTACGTTGGTTGGAAACGCTGTACGAACGCTGTAACCGGCTCACGTGACCGTAGAACGTTTCAAACACAGATTTAATCAATTCCACCGCTTTTTCCATGCATGGACCTCCTTGTACATACAAATGGCGCCACTGTTCTATCTTTTCTCTCATAAATGTAGCCGTACTCTCCTGCAGAAACCCGTCTACGGTGCATGACAGACGCATAGAACAAGTTGTTTTGAACTGGACAACGACCAACGGCTTTCGGAGAGAATCCGTTGTGTTTTGGAATGGCAAAATTCCAACCAAATATTTTTTCACTGTTTTGAGTGTTTTGGGTGTTTTGAGTGTTGTCAGTGTTTGGCCACTTTAACATGCCCACTTTAAAGGCCACATTTAAAAAGAGCAACCCTTAGCTACTTGTACAGTATAAATTGTATGTAACATGGACCCCTGTAAGAGGGCTAATTTAAGCCTAAGAAAAAGGGGTCTAGAAGAGTCTTAACTCATAGTGTGGAAAGAGTGGTGTCATAATGGCGAGCAAACAAGCCCGAAATCATACATAGTCAAAGTCTCGGTTGCTTCGATTCATGTCTCACCTCATTATCCCTTTGCGTCGAAAACGCACGGAACAACTTCCATAGTTTGGGGACAGTTTGGGGACAGTTTGGGACAAGATGGTTTTGGTGCAACAGGTTTTTTTTGGACATTCGAGAAGACAAGAAATAGAACAAAACGAAACGAAACAAAAACGAAACAAAAACGAAACAAAAAACAAAACCGAAAACGATACGGAAAAAACTCGACCACCTGCCTTACTTATGGTGCACCCGACCATAATCGTCGGAAAATATTTTGCTCACTTGCTCACCAGAAAAACGGTGCACTTCAAAGAGTGTACGACCTTACACCCCTGTCGAAATCATGTGCTCTTCCGTATAAAGAAACGCCACGTAGAAGAGGGAGAAAACAGCAGCAAGAGGCAAGCAAAAAAAAAAGAACACAATTTTTGAAAATCAATTTTTACCCTAACCGCAGGTTACGTAAGACATCCAAGGACCAGAACAACAAGTAAAAGGGCTCATCATCTCACCACCAACTTGTCACCGTTTCAACCCCCGGATCGCCACAACCCAAAGTTGAGGAAATTTGGGTTTGGGCCCAGGGAAAAGAAGGTTGCAATAGGGGGTCAGCCGCTCTAGTTACCCGGCTCAGGGTTAGGAGTCACGGGAAATTGTACCATTTGTTCTGAGCAGAAAATAAAGGTGCGGCTGCATAACGGACGTGCAGGCTGCAGCATACTGGTAGAGAATATATCATTCGAGATACTACCAGGCACGACAGAATGGAATAACGCACTTTTTCGGTCTTCTAGACGGACTATTTTTTCGTCTTTTGTCTTGGGGTGTCTTGTCTTGTCTGTCTCAAAGACAGCAAACTTTATAGTCTAAGCCATTCATTCTTTGGAGCACGTATGCAAGTACATGTGAGAAGCGCGCACTGAGCCCCAAAAGGGAAAACAAGACATGAGAGCGCAAAAGCGAGTTGAGAAAAAGCACTAGTGTAGCCATTGTGCCAAAGGTAAAAGAGGTAAAAGAGGTAAAAGAGACTCAGCATGGTTATTCATATAAGCAGTCACTTGCAAAGACAAGACAGTTTTGAGGGAAGAAGAGAAGAGGAAACGACAAAAAAAACGGCAAAAAAACGGCAAAAAAAAAACCGACAAAAATTGGAAAAACAAAAACACCGTCCAACGACATTAATTCAGTGCTTTTGATCCAGTGATTTTGATCACCCAACTTCTTCCTTACTATTGGACTGTAACTTCCAAATACGTACAAGAGGACCACCAGCCACCGCGTAATAAGCCCCCACTGCATATTAACCCTCCCAATAAATTTAGCTACAGTTTGCAACGCCACGAGTCACGATATTGAACGACACTTGAGAGGACCACTCCACGCCCCCTACGACCCGAAACAACCACCCCACCCGACCAACCGCCACCATCTCGTTCGATCAACATACCTAGGGGCCTCCCACACCAGCTTTCGACCCTGGTAAAAGCACTACATAGAGCACGACGTTTTTGCTGAATTCAAGATGGACCCGCTCGAAGAAGATAAAGAGTGGGCGTCGTCGCTCGACTACCTGGACTATGGTCCTCGTCTCAAGCCGTGTGTCAAGTCGCCCAGCTCTTCGTCGGCGTCCGGAGGATCGAGTTACACAAACGACCCGTCGCCGTCTCTAGACGATATTCTCAACAATAACGCCCAGCCTCCATACTCGCTGTCGGCCTTTTCTGCATATTTGTCGTCGAAACACTGTCTGGAGACGCTGGAGTTCATTACGGACGCCCAAAAGTACGCAAACATGTACGACGAAAACTCGTGTGACCACAATCTCAGCATTCTCTGGCAACGAATGATGTTGTCGTACATGGAGAGAGACTCGCCAAGGGAACTGAATATCCCTTATGAGCTGAGAGACGCATTATGTGAACTTCCGACCAACCCGGCCCCTAACCCCAATACCCTCAAGGAGGCCGTGGTCCAGGTCAAGGAGCTCATGAAGGAAAACGGGTATTATCCGTTCATCACCCAGGTGGCCAACGAAGACATGTGTTGCTGCCATCACCCAGCCAACAACCTGTCCAACGAACGGCTTACGAGTATCCCCGTTTCTTCGGCTCCTGAACGGCTCAGACCGCCTCTTCGAACCGTGGTCAAACATCGACTCACTTCCCCAGCGTCCTCGGGCTCTTCTTCTCCTACACAACAGAGTCCCGTGACACCTCCAGAGTCGCCTTCTCTGTTTGAAGTGTCCATGCTGCATTCCGAAAAGGCCACCACAAGCTGCTCCACCAGCTGCTCGCCCGCAGTGGCGATAGTTTCGTCGACCCAGTTTGCCACGGCCATTGACATTACCCCTAATAAACACGGTGTCACCAACGGCCAGGCTCCGTGCGAGAGTCCCACCGAGTCATCCTGGCGACGGGTCAGCAAGAAGCTGAAATGGCGCAAATGAATTGGAGGCCACCCTCGGCCACAGCAACAACCACAACCACAGCAATACTAGGCCACCCTCGGCCACAGCAACAATAATAGGCCACCCTCGGCCCCAACAACAACAATACTAACAGTCCCCCCCCCAAAAGCACCCCGCCAGTGAAAGCACTCCGCGGTTATTTATTAGAGATGTACATTATCATGACAACAGAACAGTTGTAGCAAGAGCTGTATTGTAGGAGACAAAACGAATGAGCGGTTGTAGCAGTTGTACTAGAAGTTTTATTGTAGCATAAGTTTTATTGTACTATATGTTTTATTGTAGCACGAAGCTGTATTGTATTGTAGCACGAAGCAGGCTATCGCCTTGCTTCTTGTCTATCGCCTGCTTGTGGTGTCCAACAATGGCCTCGGATACATGGTGCAGGCAGAGTGGACCAACGGTTGCAACGGCGGACGCCTGTCACGCCTCTCGGCTATTGGTCGGCCCGAAGTCCGTATTTTTTCTTGTTTCTACCGCGTGCTTCTGGCTCGTATAATCGGACCTCCGGGTCGGACAACCAGCAGAGAAAATGCAGAAAAAATGCTTCTTGACCTTGCATGGAGACGCAAGCGGGTCAGCGGAAATGCACCCTAAAATGGATACAACGGTGGGTGCCAAAGTAGGGGAAGGGGGGGAGACGGAGGGGGCTCTAGGTTCTTTTTTATGTCTGTTTAAGACGTTTTCTATGTTGTCTATGTTGTGTAGTTTTGTTGTGTTCTGATGTTCTACCTTTACTTTCCCTCCCTCTTCCTCTCCCTACCGTAAGATTCCCGGATAGACTCTTGGTCGTGTGTAACGGTCGCGCAGCATGAACAGCGTTACACTTTGCGGCTCGGACTGTCTCTGAGAAAAAGAAGCACCCTTGAGGCAGGTTCTGGAAGAGTGGCGGAACAGTGGCGGAACAAATATGGTTCCATCTTCTTGAACAGCCCCTGCTGTTTCAGATACAGCACATACTGATCAGACTAAAGGGTCAAGATACCAGTAGATCAACTATGAATCAGGCGATCAGACTAAGGTATCAAGATATGTAGATCATACTAAGGGTATCAAGTTACTGCTTTGTATATCAAAGTACAAGGGTAAAAGTCACATGTTACTCGTACCACGGTTTCGTCCGAAATAATATCTTTCTCGGAAAGTTATACACAGCCTTCTCAGTGTGGACACAGCCTTCAGTCCGTACAGCCTCCAGTCCATACACAGCCTTCAGTTTGCCACCTCCTTGCAACTATCAGCAGACTGAACCCAAACAAGCGGCCCATACGGCCCATACGAGCATATGGAGTGATCTACCTAGTACAAAGGGTACGAGTGCTTCAAGTGTTACGATGATGCCCCTGATGTACGAGTATCCCCTGCTGTATGAATACTGCTCTTACCCCTACCCCTACTCCTAGGTACCCCTTCTGTAGTACCCCTACCCATAGGTACCCTACTCCTACCCATAGGTAGCCCTACTTTTAGCCCTACCCCTTCTCGTCCCATACTGGTATCCCTACCCATAGGTACCCCTCCCTACCCTACAGATACTGTATTGTATTGTCCCTATCATAGCCCTATCACAGCACTATCATAGCAGACAACTTGATTTGAATGGGATAAGAAATAGAAACAGTGTAGGACCTGCTACTTGTACGATACAAGTGTTCAGCTGACTTTCCTTATACGATGTTCAACTTTCGGTCACCAGTGGTACGTAATTCTGTTGAGTATCTCTACTAAAGGCCAAATGATGCTCTGTTATAGCTGGTTACGGTGAGACTCATTAGCTGACACCCGAGAGATATGATACCGGTACTGAGTTTCTCCACCCCATCCTGACAGGAAGGTATGAAAGTTAGGGGAACACCGCAGGATTACTAAACTGGGGGCAGAATAGTGAATTAACTGGTAGTCAAATAGTCAAATAGCCTGGTTATTGTCGTTGGCATCTCATTCTACCCAATTTGCTCTTTTCCTGTTCAGATAACCGAAATGTTCCAAGCGCTCAGCTATCCACTCAGAACAACTGTAGACATCTAAAGAAAATGTACCTCTCATATACCTTCGGTAGTATCAATAACTTGGAGATATATCAACTGTAGCTGCAAAGTACTCCCCAGTTTCTTTTCCTACTTGCTTCTGCCTTCATTCCTAAACAATCAGCACAACGTCTTTGACTATGTTTTCCTATTCTAGTGTCTCATTTCCCCGTATTCCTCTCTGTTCTGTCATCAACTGGGACGCTCACATGTATAGTACGGACTCTAATATGACCCCTACTTGTAACCTAGCCCTAAATCTATCTTACTCCTTCTCGCACCCTTCCCTACCCCTACCTAACCCCCTCCTACTACTACAATGCATCAATTAAATTAAATGTGAATAAATCAATGGTCAATGAGAAGTCCATTTCCTCAAATGGCATCATAAGGACCCGCGGAAAACACTCTTTTACCATCAGGACGACGACGGTCCACCCAGCTGACGATATGCTCTTTGGACAGCGTCTCCTGCTCCTGAATCTCTCTCAGCTGTTCATCTGAAGGCGGACCGTTCTTACGAAGAAAGAAAGACGATCGTTTAGAAGGAGATCCGGCACTTGTAGGCGTCTTAACCGAGCCAAGAGACGAAGTGGACTCTGAAAAACCAGAATTGGCTGCACTCACATCAATAGGAGGAGGAGGAAGGGCCTTGTTGAGCTGAGAAGTGGACATTGAACGAGAATGAGAATGGCCCTGGAAGTTGACGGCAGTACCGGCATCTCGAGGTGCAGGAGGTGCAGATACCCGGTAGGGGTTGATGTTGGGTTCAATGGCACCACGAGATGTGGGTTTCTCCTGGTCCACATTGTTGGCTGTGGGAGAGTCGTCCAGAGGGACAGGTACAGAAGAAACATGTGCACCTGTAATCACTGAGGGATGTCTGTTGAGATGCACTGAAGCAGATACATAGTCATCCACACCCATGGCTGTACTAAGAGACGTCTGAATGTTGGTATCGGACTTGATATCTTCTTCAGTGACAACTGCAGGCAAAGGAGGAATCTGTTGACGCTGCTCGTACTCGGAAGACCACGATTTTCGGATATCGTGAATGGTAGGACCAGAAGTAGGGGTATCGGGGGGAGATTCCGGAGTGTGAGGCTGGGCACTGGTGGAATAGTGCATTGTAGGCACGTGATACGTCTCAGACGACGCGTAAGGATGGGCCTGTTTCATCACGGGAGGAGTCTGATCCAGCTTGAGAGTCAGTTCAGACTGATGAGGACTGTTAGCAGAGGGCTCACCAGAGGCAATCACCGTAGCAACGTTGGAACCTACCAGCGAGTCGCCCACGGAATCCGAGTCGGCCACTTCAGGTTCGTCTAGTTGGTGTTCATGACTTACTGGGCGTGAGTCAAAACTACGCTGGTCGCTTGAGGAAGAACGAGTAGGAGACTGTTCCTTGCCCTTGCCCTTGTCTTCAACGATAGGGTAACCGTAGGGAGGTCTGTTGTCTGAATGGCTTGCTTTTCGATCCGGAGGAGCTTCAGCACCTCGTCCTAGTTTCCGTAGGTACCTAGGAGGCCCACCAGTGTAATGGCTAGCATCAGAGTCTGAATCTGACATGATTGATCCGGGTCCAGGACTCATACCCATAGAACCACCAGGACCCATACCCATACCCTGGCCCATCATCATATGTTGAGGACTCATTCCTTGTCTCATCATGGCCATGTTACCCATCCCACCCATGCCCATGTTTCCCATACCCATACCACCCATGCCCATACCCATACCCATGCCCATTCCCATATTGTTCATGCCCTGAGGACCCATCTGAGGAGGCTGACCTGCTGATCTACCTGCCAAGGGGCCGAAGGAAGAACCTGAAGACATTGAAACAGGCGACTGAAGATCACGTTTGGGAGTATGTCTCTTGTTCACATTCTTCAGAGCTCCACTGCTAGCCATACCCATAGGTCCTTGATCCAGGAAAGACGAGTCGACTGAAGGAAGAGACTGAGACGATTTGGAAGGAGCAGGACTAGGGTTCATGGAGCCCATTCCTTGAGGTCCCATACCCATACCCTGAGGACCCATCATTCCCATTCCTTGCATTCCCTGAGGACCCATCATACCCATACCCTGGGGGCCCATCATCATACCTTGCGGTCCCATCATCATGCCTTGAGGACCCATACCCTGAGGACCCATACCCTGACCCATCCCTTGAGGACCCATCATACCAGGCCAATAACCATAAGAGTACCCATATGGACCTGGAAAGCCCTGAGGTGAATATGCCCTCTGCATAGGTCCAGGTCCCATAGGTCCAGGCCCCATATGACCTCCCCTTCCTCCTCTTCCAACTCCACCTCCACGGCCTCTTCCTCCTCTTCCTCCACGTACACCTTGAAGACCCCGTTCAGGAAGCTGTTCGTACTCGCTGTCGTCAGTGTAATCGTACCCGTACTCGTAGGAGCTCTGGTCTGAAGAATACACACCTGGAGACACGGTTCTGGGTTTGATCTTTTGGTTTTTGATTCCAGAAATCTGTAAACCGTTGTGGGAAATGTCGGAAGGAATAACCCTCGAATCTCGTTCGTAAACGGGAGAAGCGTCCGTAGTAGAAGCTGTTCTGTAAGCCTCGGAATCCGAAACTGTAGCTACAGAAGGAGCAACAGAAGGAATGTTAGAGTGAGCCATGGAGATGGGAGTCTCCGGAGCACCGGGAGGGCCTCCAGCAGCAGCTCTAGCGGCAGCAGTGGCGGCAGCGGCAGTAGCAGCCACAGTAATGGGTCCCTGGAAGCCTCTACCACGTGCAGGTTCATCAACGACTTCACGAGCAACAGCAGGGGGCGCACCTGGAGCTTGAGGAGTGCTAGGAGCAGCTCCAGAGCCGGGAACAGCACCAGAGCCGGGAACAGGAGCACCAATGGGCCGTTCAGGCATCTGATAAGGAGCAGTATTGTAGGGACCTCTAGTAACATGAGATTCTCCCTGTTCTCCCCATTCCGAGTCGTCAGGAGTGTTGATATCGGGGGGCATAGAACGCTGAACGTGCTGCGGATGCTGTTCAAGGAGAGGCGATCGATGAACATGCTGCGGAAGAGGCTGATGAGACCGGTGCAAATCCTGGTCAATACTGCTGAAAGAATTAACCGAATCAGGCCGCTCTTCGGGGATGATGGCGGGAAGAGGTTTCTCCTCGACATCGGCTACAGTAGGAAGCACTGGAGCAGACCCAACAGGTTTTCGTTTCACCAGTTTAGGTGTTCTAGGCTGCTGCTGGGGAGTCTGAATGGGTGTTCGTTCAGGAGACGAATCGATGATCATAGAAACGACATTCTGAAGAGGCTGATGTTTCTGTTCTGAAGCTAGAGGGTTGATATGTAGCTGACTCAACGAGGGGGGAGAGTCAGGAACCCATGCATCAGGAGTAGCTGATCGAGAAATTGAACGGGAAACTGACGAAGGAGAGTCCACGTGACCTAGAACAGGAGTGCCATGAGAAGGAGTATGATAAGACGACTTTGATGACGGTCGTTTATCTTCGTCAGTAGTGGGGGAGGCGACAGGGGATGATACTGAAGCTGTCACTGCGGCTGCAACCACATCACTCATGGTCATTGTAGCCATACTATTCCTCGTACTCTGAGTACTCATTGTTTGAACACCTAGATCTCGACTGGTCTGAGTGTACATTGAATGAGGCTCTGGGGTGGTCTCGACAATATGTTCATCAGGAAGATCTACTGGATCAGTCTGGGTCTGTTGATCACAATAAGTCTGAGTAGATGAGTCAGCCATTTTCGGAGGAGGAGGAGGTGGAGGTGGAGTAGGAACACTCACTCGTTTCTCCGAGTTGCGCCGTTCAATACGATCAGCAACTGCAGCCACCAAGGGGTCCAAATCGTCGTACTCAAAAGTAATTACTTTTTCTGACTTTCGACGAGTATGTTTCTTCTTTGGAGGAGAAGCTGCAACGGGAGGAACAGGCGTAGAAACAATACGTTTAGGAATAGGTCTTGGTTCGGGTTTGGGTTCGGGTTTGGGCTCGGGTTTGGGCGGCTGTGGAGCAGGAGTGATAGGAGGAGGGTACAGAATCTCCTCTACCACTACCCACCGTCGTCCTCCAGGGCCAGGAGCAATCTCCACTTCGACTACCACCGATCGTCCGAAAAGAGCCTTGTTCATTTCAGGCTGTTCAATGGACAAAGACGACATCCACACCCAGACGAAAAAGTCGTCAATGGCTACCTGAGAAACAGCTGCAGTCACCTTTTGCTCATAACCTGATTTGATGGCAGGAGCAGTATCTCCATTTGAACCAGGGACAGTACTAGCCCAAGGAATGTTCATGGGGATAGACCGACCCGAAAGAGCTGTAGAGGGTCGTTGAATAACGTCAGAGGCGTCAAATCCAGACTGCTTGAACTCCTCCCATGTCGAAACATTGTGGTTCGATCTCATCTTGTAGGAGTACCCTTCATCAGCATCATAGACGTAGTTATGAGGGTTGGCTGATCGAGCACCTGTAGCTGGATCTGTAAACGTCGAGTTGTAATGTTTGGACCATGTCTTGGCTCTGTAATCTCCATGTTGACCTGTTGGCAACTTTGAGCTCCTCACCTTCCATTCTGCTGCTCTAGTATCGTAATAAACCTCATTATTGAGCGGGTTTTCCTGTACGATATCATGAAGCACTCGTTTCGATTCCGGAGACAACTTTTGTTCCACAATTTTGGGATCTTTGAACAAGAAGAACAATGTGTTGAAATCGTCCTCGGTAGCAAAAACAGCAGGATTGTCGAACCTCACAGTCTTGGCTGCTCGTTTGAGAAGAACAAGAGGAGAAGACGATAACTTACCAACCGTAAGAGTAACCAGAGGAACGGGAACCAGCCGAGATTTATGCAATGGAAGAGGAGGGTAGACTGAAGACACCAACAAAGCTTCCAAAGACCGAGGAATCCGATTGGCTTCAAGCCGACTTTCTTTAGTAGGAAGCATTGTTCTCAGAAACGAAAAAAAGAGATGGTTGGTGGCTTCAGCAGCTCTACTCCATGCATCCAAACCGTCCTGGAAAGAAACAGGTCCATCAGCTCCTGTATTGACGTCAAAGGCCCAAGATCCAGCTAAACGGGCCAGTTTTCGTCCTCCCATTCCATTCTTCTTTCCATGAGTAGCAATGGCTGCCAGCAGATCCATAAAGTCGTAGAGAATCGATGCATGTGCTTCTGTCTGAATACACCGCGGGATCAACGTTAGGAAGGCATCGTGATCCGTTTCTCCATCCTTCTCAGCCTGAACGAATCGATCGTATACAGGCCAAGAAACCACTCCTCCTGGCATTCGACACCAACACCATTTGAGAACTCCGCACAGAGTATAGATTTCAGCATTTCTGACTGTCCTTAGAAGCTCTTCTCCTTGAAGTGGTTGAAAGTTCCTAGGAAAGATATGATTGACCAAAGCTGGAACAGCATATGGATCAGAGTCGGGTCGAAATGGTAGGAGTAAGTATGGTGTTAGGATTCCTGTGTTAGTAGGGTAAAGAGATGGGACAACAACCGATGAAAGGGAACAAAACCTGATGAAGAAGGGAACCAAAGACCCATAGAGATCTAAGACTGAAGACTTGGAAGATTGAAGACTTAGGACCGAAGACTGAGGATCCAAGACCTGGAGGACCTGGAAGACCTGGAAGATGAAGACCTAGAAGACCTAGAAGACCTCTAGAAGACCAAGAAGACCTAAGACGATCCAACCTGAGAGCTAAGACAACCTAGAAACCTAAGACATGAGGTCATTACCCTCAAATCTCACATTCTTCACTCTGTAAAGACCTCAGATCAATAAAGACACAATAAGATCGACTTAAGAACTGAAGACCAAACGTCTTCATGGATATCTGGAGATGTAGGAAGGTCTTGGAGAACTAAGACTTGGTCTTATACCCCCAGGCTTGAGATGTAGGTAGACCTGAGATCTAGGAAGACCAAAGATATCTTCAGAGGTAACGATCTCTTTAGAACTAAGACGGAGACCTTTCAGACCAGGCCCTGCTTGAGCTGGGAAGACCTTTCTGGACCTCTTATAACCTCAGACCTTGGATATCACCAGTCCCGAAATCATTCGAGAACTGCAGAGACCTGAGACCTGAGACCTGAGACCTATGACCTAAGAAAACCAAAAGTCCACGATGAACTAAGATCTCTCAGACCTAAGATCTCTCAGACCCAAGATAACTCCAGACTTCAGATCTTTCCAGGCCTCAAATCTTTAAAGACCTTCTAAGAGGATGCTTTCAGACCTAAGACCATCTAGGATCTGAGAAGCTCGAAAGAGACATGAGACCTAAGAAGATCTAAGACCTAAGATGTCTAGACTCTCCAGACCTCGGACTTCAGATCTCTTCGGACTTCAGACCTCAGACTTCAGACCCAAGGCACCTAAATCTGAGATACTGCAAGAAGGTGTCTTGAGGCCTTAGGAGACCTACCAGTATGAAGGTCTGAATAGATCAATAAAGACCTCCAAGCTCACTCCTTGCCCTGAGAAGATCTTGAAGACCTAAGACCTAGAGCAGGATTTGAGATCTATGGGGAAAGATGCATGAAGACATAAGACTTAATACCTCTTCAAACCTCAGATTTTTGAAGACTCAAGATCTCCCAAGACACAAGACATAAGAAGTCCTAGACCTATAAAGATCTACGAAGATCTTGAAGGCCTGATATCTGAGAAGGTCTAGGATCTAAAAGACCAAAGACCAAAAGACCAAAAGACCAAAAGACCAAAAGACCTAAGATCTCACATATCTCCAGTCTTCCTACCTCTCCAGACCCCATACCTCTCCAGATCCCATACCTCTCTCATCCCTCTTAATCTCATCTCTCTCTCTCTCTCTCCCCTAACCCGTTCCTACTCCTCTCGTACTCACCTCTAGCTTTAATTTCTCCTGTAATGACATGGACCAGGTCATGGACCAGCGGTCTGGGCACCACGGCCTGGTTGAACATTTCCTCCGACGAAAAGAAGTTTTTATAAGTGGGTGAGTCCATTGGCTGACTAAGATCTTTGGGCAGCGGTTTAGGCGGTGGAAGATCCGGCAAATCTTTCCCACCTGGACTCGGCGGAATCATAGACTTGACTGGCCGCATTTTCGGAGGTGAAGGGTTCCTCACCTGCTGTGGAGACGCCTGTGGCTGTTGCTGTGGGGGCTGTTGCTGGGGAGTCTGATGAACGCTCTCTGCAACAGTGGGCATTTCAATCCCCTGGTCCACCACGGGTCGGCTTTTTCGTGGGGACGGGACCTCAAAGTCGTTGGTCATCTGAGAAGCCGGCATTTGCGACTGGACCGGCTGGGGCGCGATTTTCGGCGGCGGTAACGGTGCAGCATTGGGGCTAGGCATGCGTGCTGTTTCTGCTGGAACGGGGTACGGCAAATTATCCTGTTTGGCCGCCCGTTTTTGGCGGTAATGGTCGCGGATAGCGGCAATGGTTAGTTCCACCATGGCGGTAAGTGGTGTAAACGGTGTGAACGAGTGTGTTGAAGTGAAGAGTGAAGTATGTGAAGATGTGTTAAGGTGAAGTGAAGTGAAGTTTTAAGTCAAGTGAAAGAGTGTAGTGTGCTTGTAGTTAGACCTGTATTGTAGTGCTGTAATGAGACGTCTTGAAGTGCCGTAATTAAACCTCTATCGACTCGTAGTTGTGTAATTAATGAAGTACAAGTAATAATCGGTGTTGAACAAGTTTCTTGACTGTGGGGAAGTATCCTGTATCGTTCCGTTGTATGTATCGTTCCGCTGATACAAGACTCGTACAGCTATACGGCTCGTGCGTAAACGGTATGAGGTTAGCTAAAGTCGATATTATTTGAAGGTCAACATATGTATGTACGGACTGGTAGACTAATGAAGGGGTAGGGTAGGGGCGTATTTAAAACACCTAAACTGCCTAAATCAAGCGTTCCACTTCTAACGCACCTCTAGCTGAAATTCCTCACTAGACCCTTGGTTCACGCTTGGCTACCTTCTCAAACAGCCCAAACCCCTATTCAAAACACGAGCAGCTAATTTCCGGCTGCTGGGATCATCGCTCCTCGTGTTTGAGTTTGGCCGAGCTGCACCTCTTGGTCCAAAGTGGAAGCTTGCAAACAAAACCAGGGGGGGATAATAACAGATGGGGAGACCCTGATTATGAAATGTGGAGGTGGTAAAAAGAAAGAAGAAATACAAGTATCGAAGATTGTGAAACATGGAGGCATAATGGAAGAAACAAAAACAAAAACCGCCAGTATGGTGATATTAAGACAATGGCTTTATCTATAGTTCATTTGATACCTCAACTCAATCAGAAAAAGGAATTGCACTGCGATTACGAGTAGAAATGCGATTGTGAATAGTATATCATGTTCCGTCTATCGTGTTCTATTCATTACCATGTTGTATCGTTCTTATCATCTTAATTTAACTGTCCCCTCTATACTCACTTACGCTCCTTTCCCTCACCATAGAACACTCATTAGTTCGGCTGGAGAGCTGAAAGTTGTACAGAGTGATACTGGTGGTGGTACCAGTGTTCTGTGAGAGTTTGAGCTCGATCAGGGTGTTTTTGGCCGACTTTGATGGACCTCTATCTCTGACTGTAGTCGAAGCTATCAACTTTAGTAGAGCTTACTCAGAATACTTTAGAGCTTTTCATCTTCTCCAGAAACCATACCTAAGGTAAGAAGTCGGACTATGGTCAAGTATACCACCTCATCAAAGCCTTGGGCCATGCTGAAACCACATGAATGTTGCAGTTGTGCAGAGTCTCGAAGTTTTGGTGCTTTTATATGTCTCTTAAACGTCACCTCTGAGGTTCGAATTGGGTCTCATCATGACATCTCTGGGGTTCGAACACACGTTCTCCCACCCCTTCCATGCAGATAAGACTTTGACTTTGTGTGTGCATCACATGATCTGAAAGATCGATTTTTATTTTTTTTCCTTCAATGAGACCAACGCTACGACTCAGCAACATGGTCAGTTACGCGGGAAAAATGGTGCTGGCGCCCATGGTGCGATCCGGCGAGTTTCCAACCAGACTTTTGTCGCTCAAATACGGCGCCGATCTCGTCTGGAGTCCCGAGATTGTCGACAAGAAGATGCTCGAATGTACTCGGGAGTGGAATGAAAAGACCAAGACGGTCGATTTCACGGTTCCTCAGCAGGGTAAGGGCAACATGGAGAAAAAAGCGATCGTTTTCCGAACCTCCGAGGCCGAAAGAGACAAGATCATCTTCCAGGTGGGTTCTGCCAACCCTGAAATAGCTGTGGCTGCTTGCAAAATGGTAGCCAAGGACGTTGCAGGTATAGATCTCAACTGTGGGTGTCCCAAACACTTTTCCATCCACTCTGGAATGGGTGCTGCTCTTCTCAAGACTCCTGATAAGCTGGTGGCTATTTTAGAGGCTTTAGTTAAGGAGGTAGGAGAGCCCTTTGGAGTGAGCATTTCCGTCAAGATTCGTCTTTTAGAGACTGAAGAAAAGACGCTGGAGCTGGTGGATAGACTGGCTCAAACGGGTGTGAAAAACCTCACTATTCACTGTCGAACTACTCCCATGAGACCTCGAGAACCTGTGATCAGAGATACCCTAGCCAAGATTGCTGCTACTTGTCATAAACATGGGATCACGTGTCTTGTTAACGGAGACGTTGAAGGTCGACATGAACTGGCTGGTCTTCAGGAACAGTATGGGGTAGATGGAGCTATGATTGCTCGAGCAGCTGAAGCCAACGCTTCTTGTTTTAGACCTGAGGGATTACTTCCCTGGCAACAGGTGACTAAAGAGTACCTTGAGATTTGTAAACAGTACGACAACTTTTACCAGAATACAAAGTACTGTTTGACGCGCATGATTCCCGGCAAGAGTCCTCATTATAAGAAGGTGGCTGCTCTTAAAGATAATGAGAGTCTGGAGAAGTACATTAATGAGCAGTATGAAGAGATGCTCAAGGAGAGGGATGGGGAGAAGACTGAAGAGGAGGTCAGTAAGGAGGAAGATGAGAAGGCGAGTAAGGAGGTGGAACAGTCTATGGCTGAGAATGTTCAGGAAGCTGTTGAAGAGGCCCCAGCAACTGAAGAGGCACCTGTTGAGCCAACTCCCCCTCTGTCAGCTGGCAAGCATGCTCTTGAAGCTGAGGAAACGTCTTCAGCCAAGAGGGTTGCTGTCTGAACGAAAACGAGTGTGTTAAGGTGACTGTTTGATAACAGGATGTTAAGTAAGTGACTTCTGTTTGAACATGGTTACCGCTAGATAACAGGTTGTTTATTAAGCGGTTACCGTTTGATAATCAGGTTGTTTGTTAGCTGGTCGCCAGTACTGTTTGGTTTACTGGTTGTCTATCAGCTCTGTTGGATAATCTGGTCATAGAGGTGGCTGTCTATCAACGATCTTTGAGGAGGAAAAATAAGGACTACAAGGACCTGATACTATATCTGTCTTATTGCATATAGATAGAAAGACAGTGTTATTTAAGAGACAATGTATGTTATGATACACAGAGTGTTTAAGGTGAAGAAAGGGTGTTCCTGTAGAAGGTCAACATGAGCAACCTCAATACCAATATTCAGTCTCATGAACACCACCGAAGACACATGGGTTCTAGGCTGTATCAAAGCCTTCCAGCTGGCTTGTGTGACCGTCCTCATGTTCATTTTCAACGACTTTATAATGAGAGCTTTGGGGAAAGATTACAACAAAAACAACAGTTTCGAACTTCACCAGCTTAAAAGGGAACTTAGACGAAGTTACGAACAACAAATTCTTCTCAGTACTCAAGTCATCAACGTCTGTGATATCCAACAAGAAGTCAGTCGAAAAGCTGAATCTGCTCAAGCGAAATATGAGGCGTATATTGATCAGAACCAGTTGCCGTTTTTTCGTTCTTATGACTACAGAGATACTAGGAAACAGCTCTATTGTCCTCAAAATGTGTGGATTTACGGGTTTGACGGGACCTTTAGGGAGTTCTCAGATAAGAGGGTTAGGTCTGGAGGAGACATGAGGGTACCGGGTCCCAAATCTCGAGAAGATATCAGGGTTAGGTCAAAAGGAGATATCAGAGTCAGTGGACACGACTTATCAACTGATGAATACAGAGACGCACACTCTTCAGCTTCTTCTATTCGTCCTAGTTCAACTCATGATGAAACTCATTATTATGAAACGGTACCTGCTTAGAGATGATATAACGGTAATGTATGAGAATGACTACAATCAATTCATAGAATTCGTAGACAGAACTAATCCTTGAAGAGACAAGTACAGTCTGAAAAAACAAGTACGGTCTGATGCCGTTATGTAGAATGTCAAGTGTATAGCTTCTGACACATCTTCCTAGACATCTATATTTCGTCTCCATCACCCAGACCCACCTTACATCAGACTTCCTCTTTCTACTGTCACAGTTCAAGTTGATACTCTACAGTATCTCTCATATCCCTATCATTGCTACTCATCATTTCACGTCCCCCCTCTGATATCACTATCCCTACAAGTACACTAACATCCTCAACAACCTATATCATAGACCTTCCTTACAGAATCATTCAACTCTAGGTCTGTCAGTCATTGTCCCAGACTCAACATACTTCAACATCTCCTTAATTATATCGATGCGGTACTGACAAATGACTTGAGTATCGGGTTTTGTAAGGCTGGATAGAAAGGGTAGAACCCGTCTCTGAAAAAGTCACAGAATCACTAGAAACTAGAAGAGTACGAGAAGGTATGGAAGTGGTATGACAGCAACGGTACTTCAGGTATCGTTTAGAAAGAATACATTTTTGAACCGAAAACCTCTCCAGACAAGTTCATTATGTTGGTTCTCGTGGAATCAACTTACGTAAAGTCATTCAACTTATGTCATGGACAATGACTTGTATTACGGTAATGACAGTCAGTCCTGAGGGAGTAAAGAGGTTATGGCATTGACTTAGAGCTCAGGTAGACGAACATTACATTTTTGAAGTGGAATAAGGATAACGTCTTTAGAGTCGTCCAAGATACAAGGGTAGAATGTACAAGTAGACTGCTCTATCCAGGGCTAAGTCGTATGGCACATACTGAGACCATCTGTTAGCCAAAATCACCATGGAAATGCTGCTATCAACCAGATTACTGTGATCTATCAACTAGACCCAAATCCAGCACTCTTTTCTACACAAAATTTCGAGATAATCGGGGTTCTATGTTCACTTGCGTGTATGTTGTGGAACCTGGTATCAGATGTGGAGAGCTCTTACCATTTGACTGATAGTGGGAGACGTACCCGATACTTGTAGTGACAGAATAATCTTATAAAGACATTTGATTGTTGTTTTTTCTTCTTTTTTTTCGTTTTCTTCTTCATTCGTCAACTTCACATCGAATGTTAGTGGTAACCTAAGAATTGAATGTATTATTCCACAGGTTTGCACTAGGAAAACGATTCACTTTGCTTTGTTTGTACTGTAGAAGTAGTGGTGTCACGTGCCCACTCTGTTACAGTGAGAATCGGGTATGTACTTTGTCTGTTACAAGTACGTACTTTTACTTAGCCACTACTTAGCTATTACTTACCCCAGTACTTACCACCCACTCTCCCCTAAGGTTCTGACTCTTGGTTCTATAATGTTCCACTGATACAGCATGCATGAAAACTGGAGATTGTTCATGAGAGCAGAACGACAGAGGGGGTATTAGACAAGGTAGAGATAGTAATGTCGTAGATAATCACGTGACAGAAATCATCCTACTGATCCAATCAGATTTACCCCTAACCCCATCTTTTTTTCTCCCACCACTATCTCCGTATACTCTTCGGAGTTAACGATAGTAGGACTAACTACGATAGAACGACGTCTATCAGAAGACTTTGTATGTGCAAAAGTTGTGGAGAAGTTATATATAGTCGCTTTAGTGGTCACGTGACCCCGTAGAGCCATCTGATCTTAGATATATAGTGAGTAAAGGTATCTAATTACCTCTATACTTCATCTCTATCCCACTCTAGAGCACCCTCTCCAGCTCTACTGACCAAATACGCTCGTCTACAACCACTTTGTCTCGTTACTCATATATTTTAGGAACGTCCGTCTCTAGAAACGTCCCGCGTATGTACAATGTACCTCTTGTCGAGTTTACTCAAGAGGAGTCTTTTCGGCAGAAGGGCCGAAAACAGCCTGCTTAAATACACACCAAGCTCCGGCGCCAGCAGCAGTGATTCCGGAGGCAATGAGCATGGGCTTGGTGCCTCGAGGAGCCCGGAAAATGGCTCCGGCAATGGCTCCGGCCGCAATCGAGTTGAAGGCGTCGTGCTTGCCTCGAATGTCATAGAGAATCTTGGAGTTGATGATGTTGTAGAAGAAACCCAGAACACCCATGGAGTTTCCAAGGAAGGGACCCCGCTTGGTGATTGTGTTGAGAACGTGGTTGATCTTGATTTTGGCCGGTGCACCCTCCTGGACAGTTCGAAGACCCTCCATAAGACCCGAGAATCCTCCGACTCCCAGACCACTCAGGTACAAGACACCAGTGCCGTAACACAGATCGTCGTTCCAGCCTCGAGACGGCAGCAGACCGTCGTAGTGAATGGTCTCGTTTTCGTCCAGAGCAAAGTACTCCATGCCTGCTTCAAGACCGGCCATGGGATGCAGACGTGTGGTGTCGAGATCGGCGTTGAGGAAGGAGGCGGCCGAGTTGGCGTTGGGGTCCAGCTCGAAGGTCATTTCCTTGACCTCCTCGACCTTGGGCTGCTCCTCTTTCTTCTTTCCAAATAGCCAGGACATGTTGCTTGATGTGTGTTTTGGGGGTGAAGACTCCAGGCAACTTTTTTTCACTTTCGCAAGTTTCAGGGTTAGGGGAGAAAAACGACGAGACAACAAGATGGGTAGGGAGAGGGATAGGGTAGGGCAGGGTTAGGGTACTTTTGGGGTTTATATTATTTTTCTTGTCGGATTTTTCAACACTTTGTATTCACATCATCACCTCTTCTTCATCACCTCTACTCTCCTACGTTGAGTCATTTGGCCGTCAAAGTGAGTGGAAAGAATAAAGTTATATCTCCCAAAGAAGAGAATGTTATTTAGTGGCACTGTATGCACAGTGGCGGGTATTGAAATGAGCATGAGGGAGATAGTTGGGGGTAAGTAGGTTAGTTGGGTAGTAGTTGACAATATATATAATGGGGTAGCTTGATCAATTTTGGTTTTTTTTGGAATTTGAGAGTTGGATCGTGTAAATTGAGCTCCTAGGATTCTGTTGATATCTTTTTTATCTCTCTAGCACTAGTGTGTCGTCTTCCGTGTCGACTTCTAATCTCGAAATTTGCAGTCGTCATAACTCATGCAAAACTGAAATAAAACGTTCAAAACATCTTTCAGTCTCTTCTTTAGCCCGTTATTAGTTTAAGTACGTTTTATCATGTGTTTATTCCACCTCTAACACGGTCAAATTCCACTTTTTTCTTCGTGCTCACGTGACTTAATTAGCCTGATGTCTTGGTCCAACGCTTTTCTGAGCATGGATGCGGCCATATCCTGGTGAAAATACGGCTTCCCGTCCGATCAGCCATAGTCAAGCACCAGAGAGCCTAGTTAGTATTGTAGTGGGAGACCATACGAGAATCCTGGGTGCTGCATTCTTTTTCCCCAGCGAACGAGCGTAGCGAGTTTGCTGGTGAATTTTTGACAAACGAGGTGCCGTTCTTTTTTCCACGAGCTCCACGCAATCAACATGATCCAGAATCAGTTGTTGTCTTGTCAAAGATTCTCGTCATCGTTCAAATTCCTCTTCTTTTCTTTATCTTATTCACCATAGCTACAAGAGCATATCAACGGCTTCATGGTCTACACAACTTCACATTCTAACGAGCTCAATAATGACCATATTTGATCTGGAACTTCGGGGAAATGATTTACTCGCCTTGAAAAGCAGTTTAGACCACTTTTCGTTCTTGTTTTTTCTCTTAATTGACCTGTATTACGTCTTGTCCATTCTACGCTTAGACCTGTGCTCAGAACCAGACAAAATTATGTTTAGCTATACCATCCACCGTTTCAGTATTTCTCTGAAGTGGTATTTATGTCTGGATAAGTCACTTTACCCTGTAAGAAGAAGTTATAACTAGGAAGTATCCTCTTTATCTCAGCTAGAATGAACCAAAGCCTCGGGTCGAAGAGATGACTGGGGACCTCATTGAGGAGACATCTCTACTAATAAGACGTCTCAGAAGAAGCCTGGAGAGTCTACGGAGAAATCAAAACCACTTGAGAGCCTAGGGTGAAAGAGCTCGCAGAGATGGAGTTTGAACCTATGACTCAAGTTGAACTTATGGAGCTTTAAGAAGGTTGAGATTGAACCTATGAGGAAGTGAAGAGGAAGTGAAGAGGAAGTGAAGGAGGAGGAGGCGAAAAAGAATGTTGAACCTGATAATGAAGAGCCTGCTATTGAGGAACTTACCACGGAAGCTGTGCCTATGGAGGAAGTATTCCCCTCTTCTACAACATGCCCTCTAAGAAGCTACTGTCCAGAACTACAGGGCGGGTTGGTAGATGAACAAGACGATTAAACGACAAGTTCTTATCATTCAATTTGTTCAGTGGTCTCTAGAGAGTTCTTATCAGAAGTATCTGCCTTTATTTATTCCATATTGAGCCTTGTCGAGTCTTGTTATGTCTCTTTGTCTTTTAGTACTGCCCTCCTACAGTCCATCAGGGGAGCTTCTGGTATACACCGTTTATAGGACGTATCTGTAATGATATCTATTGATACACAGCCAGATATGTCTACTCAACAACCTAGCTGAATAGTATCTTTGTGCCTTCTCTTGTCCTTCCTTGCTACACCTCCAACAGTCCCATAGCTCATAGAGTATAGATCTGGGGGTGCTTCATGATATAAGGTGTATTTGAGAAGCTTCTGCAATGACCAACCATAAGGGCCATTCAAATGTACTTCTCTTCTTTACCCTCTCTCTTCAGCATTCTAACTGACTCTCCAGTTGCACTCCTTCCTTCGAGTGTGGCTGCTATTCTTTTCTCATACATTATTACTGATATTATACAACAATGGCTCGAAGACCTGTTTTTCCAGCTTCGGTGGAAAGATGGAGGGAATCGTCGGGGTTCTTTCCAGAGACAATCACCAGAGACTCATCATACTCAAGGCTAGGGTTATGAAGCTCACTCACGTGTTTTTCGGAAATAGAAGAACCGAAAGAGTAACCTAGACGACCCTCGTACTTGGACGCAGGAGTCTCCTCTGTATCTTGTCCTGAACCAGTGATGACATGTCTGACTTTGATTCGAGGGTAGACTCGGGCGATTTCAGCCAAGTCATCATGGACAAAAGCTCCATCAACACTATCAGTTTCCCAAATGAGATTGATCCAGGTAAGATCTTCGGGAGTGTAGATGATTTCGTTGATGATGGGAAGCATGGCCTGGATACCAGTGTCTCTACACACCATCAACAGCTCCTTGACCATATTATGAGAATAATAGGGCTTTCCAATCGGGCCAATCACCTTGATATGCTGGTTGACCTTCATTCCATCCAAGTATCGACCCACCATATCTTCACTACCTCCCTCATTGTTATGTTTGTACTGCAAGTTGAGAGGGGTTCTGTTGTGTCGAACAACAATATCAAACGATCCAGGCCGAATCTGGATCGGATAAAAGTGTTTGATGGCGACTCCGGCACCTCCAGCAATCTTTGTGTCCCATTCAATTCGAACACCAACTTGTTGACCAGGTTTGATGTTGAGAGTATCTCTGGGAGAAGGCAAGTCGACAGTGTAGATGGACGTATCATTGTTGACGAGCACTTTTTCCGAAACGGCCATCTCGTACATTTTGAGCTTGGAATGGGCCGTCAGAAACTCGGGGTCTTCTTTCTCCATATCATTGAGATCATTCTGGCCTCGGAAAAGAGTGGTTCCTGATCCACGGTATAACTTGAGACCTGCCAGACCCAGGGTGATGAAGATTCCTCCGACGAAAATCAACGGATTTTCCAGATAATAGGCGAGAATGCCCATTCCCATCATCAGCAGAGCCGAGGGAATGTAGATTCCATCTCGAGGAGTGTCCAAAACGTCTTCATCCATGGTGGTGTGGTGAAGAAGAATGTGTAGGAGATTAGGGTTGTAGATGAACCATGGAGAGACTATGGTGGTACGAGGAGACAATATATCTGGACGAGGAGAAGAAAAAAGGCGGAATTTTTGGATACTATTGTTTTAATCAGCTTTTAATGACCATGTAACAGCTTTTCTAGCTTTCAATTGACCTATTTTATCGTCGTTTTACCCCCTATTACCTTCTCCTACAACTCCGAGTATTATACTTGACATGCATCCCACAAGTCGTCTTTTCATGGTCTTGTTGTTATACACCCGATAAAGCCTCACTTTGATGTGGAAGGTTCCAGTGCAGGGAAGTGGACTTTGAATAAAACAATAAGAAAATAAATAAAATAAACAAAAACAATCTGAACTGCAGTTGTAGGGTTGTTTTAACTGGTGGCTGGGCTTATTAATCACTCTTTCTACTCAGTTTGCTTATGTAGTGTTTACATCTCTCGTATGCTGGCCTTTTTGCCATTCTAAGTTGATAGAAATACCCACGAGACTCTAACGATCCGATTGATATCTTACTCGACCTGATTTCAGCCCTCTAACGTCCTAACATGTCTAGTTTTGAGAGTCAGCCGTGGTAGAGGATGACACATCCTAGATTCTTTTTCCAGGGCTACCCTAACCCTAACGAAGTAGGGCATTCCGAGGGTCTCTCTGAAAGAAGCAAAAGGGCATCAAATAAAATGAAAGCTGGTTCGCTGTGTTGCCAGTGTTTTTATAGCACTCTGTCAAAGTTTCATATCTCTAATGTCAAAAATGCGTCTTGTAGCGGCTATCAAAGTCATCAACTAAAGTGGGTGAAATGCTTGACATTAGTGGTTGGTATACTTGACATTTAGTTAATCTTACATCGATAACAAGGCTCACTTTACTGACTCATTGAGACCACTAAAAACACATTTCTGTCTATAAATCAATTCATCACGTCTATGCCAACCATATAAACCCTTACCCACGCAAATACCCCCCCTTACTACCCCTTACTAATCCTCCTCTACTGTGGCTTGTTATGCATCTCGTCTTATCATACTTTATCTTTCCCAACTTCCTCCCCACCTCAACATGACCCTTACCGCAGTTGGACAGTTTTGTGCAACCAATTCCCTGGCTCACAATGCCTCAATTGTAGCTGGATTGGTTCACAAGGCCGCTTCTATGGGTGCAAAAGCCCTCTTTTTGCCTGAAGCCTCGGATTATATCGCTAGTTCTCCCCAGGAAGGACTCAGTCTAGCACGAAACCAGGACGATTCTCCCATGTTAAGTGCCATTAGAAAAGCCCAGAATGAACTCCGAGAGAAAGGAGACGGAATAGAAGTGTCTGTGGGTATTCATGAGCTTACAGAGTCGGGAGAACGGGTCCAAAACACTCTTTTATGGCTCAACACTAAGGGAAAAGTCGTCAATCGGTACCAAAAACTCCATCTTTTCGATGTAGAGGTTCCCAATGGTCCTATTCTGCAAGAATCCAAGTCCGTGGAACCTGGAATTGAACTTCCATCGCCTTTTGAAACGTCTATAGGACAAGTAGGACCTGCTATCTGCTACGATATCCGGTTCCCTGAACTTGCTCTAATGTTGAGAAAACAAGGAGCTGAGATCTTACAGTTTCCGTCAGCGTTCACGGTCAGAACAGGAGCTGCTCACTGGCACATTCTAGCTAGAGCTCGAGCTATAGATACCCAGTGTTATGTCATGATGCCTGCTCTGGTAGGTAAACATACTGAAGATGGGAAACGAGAAAGTTATGGACACGCCATGATTGTGGATCCCTGGGGAACTGTGCTTGCTGAAGCCAGTGATATTGATGCTGAACCTACAGTTATTGTGGCTGATGTTAATCTGGAGCACCTCAAGAAGGTCAGAACTAATATGCCCCTATGGGATCAGAGAAGAGGAGATGTTTATGAGTTGAACAAGGTGGACAAATAGAAGTATTTGAATGAAGAGGACTAACACATAATTGACCAATAGGAGCAATTGAGTGACCAATCGAAAGTAGACATTCAAGTGCTCTGACGACAATAGACTTGCTAGACTAGAATGAACCTAGAGAGCTGTAACTGGACAGAACTGCCAGCCAGGTCGATTTGTAATTGGATCTTCTCAGTAAGTACCTATAATACCCACTCCCATGAAGATACTTCCTAGATACAACTTGTTCTCACAGAGTGGGCATTTGGTGTTAACTAGATGCTCATTGAATGTAGAGCCTGACAAAGTCTCAGAAAACGGATATATCGTAAAACTAAAGCTCACAATAGAATCAGGGAAACATTTAGACTCTATCCTCGCGTTTTGTAGCCCTTCCACTGCCATATCTTGTCGTCAAGAAGTTGAAGAAGGTCATGAGTGTATGGCACTTGATATCTCAGTCTCATATGAAGGTGGAGAGTCTAGGAAGTAGACACTTTGGTAATGGGACTTATAATATGATGACTAAAAGTGTATTCAATATAGTTCTCAACATTGGCTAAAGTTGTAGACATCACTTCTCTTCATTTTCTCAACTTAGGTTGATATCGTTTACCCTCTCAACACAACACAGCACACCATAGACCAAAAGACAGATAATGACTTGAGATGAGAAAAAAAAACACCGTCCACTCCTGAAGGACAAAAAGTGATTTCTGGCAGGATCGAACTGCCGACGTTCTGCGTGTTAAGCAGATGCCATGACCAACTAGACCAAGAAACCCAGGTGTGATGTCGGAGGTGAAGAGGGGTGTTAAGAACTAAGCAACTAGGAATATAACCAACCAAAAATGAAGTTTTAAAGGATGATAAGAGTTCAGTTCGGCTCTTTATCGATTATAGACGACATTTGAAGCAATTTCGTACCTCCCTTACATCTATATAGCAGCACAGTGACCCACCATTAACCAAGGTCTGTTAGAGTGACAAGCTAGCTATTGGAAGTAAAGGAGAGGTGTCTTCAAGTTGAAAAGGCAGTGATATTTCTCCAAGAGTCTTTGATCCTCCAATATGGGCCTTGGTTACTTTCCTTCTTTGTTCTTTCTTCTTCTTACAACCAGTCATACCTTTGATAACATAGACAATTACTATGAAGATATATTTATTAGGATGGCTATTGAATGATGATGAGTTCCAACTGCCTGAAAAAGTTCTTTTTATTACGGTACTTTTAGTATACATGTCTTCTTCCTCCTTCAGTGGGGTGTCTCTTTCGTTGAGTCGAGGTAGGAGGACGTGAGAAGAGTAGAAGAGCAGCTCGATTAGTGAAGCCTACTGGTAGTAAACGCGTAAGAGGCATTGCAGAGACCCAAGGCTCTCTTTTAAAAAAAAACAATCTCAACACAGCTAGAGTAGAGTGTACCTGCTTGACTCTAGCCCTCGACTAGAAGAGGCTACCATGTAGGTATACAGCTCAGTCTACAGCTCAGTTTGATCACATAAGATGGAGCATTTCAAATATGGGATTCTGTTGAGCATTAATCTCAACTCTGGCCTCAGATTCAGGCTCGGTTTGAGACTCAAGTATGTTCTACCATGCCTAACACCCTAGACCCTTCAAGATGCACCCGTTGTATCTGCCATAACTAAAGACGGTATGTATCGCCAAAGAAATAAACGGAGGAACAAGTACCGGTAAGAAAACATTGAAGATCTAACGCATGTTAGAACTCCCTGGTCACACCACTTTCGTTCTTCCCAGGGGAGCGGTGTGACTGGACAAGATAGAGAGGAAAGTAATGGTACATTCTTCACACTTTCAACTCTACTAAACAAGCCACCAAACAAACCCTGTAATAATAGGTTGTCGCTAGGAAGCCACCAAACAAGACCCGCAGCCGATCACCTACCTGGTACCTCCTCATGAATATATTAATGCAATATGCTCCATCCCACTGCTCCGTCCTGCCCATGCAATAGTGTCTTTCCTTTGACACTGTTAGTATCACTCATCCTCCTGGAATCCAATCTGAGCCTTGCGGACCTGTTTCTTGACCTCTAGAAGCTTCAATTTCAGATCCTTTCTCTCCTCCAAAAGTTCCTCCATTCTCGCTTCCGCCTGACACTCATGTTCCTTGTACGACTTTTCAATCTGACTGGCAGCATGGTCCATATCCGCCGCATAAATCTGAGAGTCGCCCACAATCTCCTCCATGGCTCGCATGTACTGTTTGAGTAACTCCTGAGCCTTCCCACCTACAAACTGGAGCCGTTGTAACTGTTGTTCCAGTTCGACATTTTCTCTGGCTATCAGTACCGACTTTGATAATGTCGTATCCGGTTCGTCGCTTTCGCTTTTGAAATCCGATTCTTCGCGTCCCAATTCCGCCAACAGTTCCTTCAGTTGTTGCTGTTCAATTTCAAGGATTGAAGCAGCTGTCTCCTCCAGCTTCTCAGACGCTTCATGTTGATTAGTAAGACGCGTCGATAGTGTCCGAACAAGGTCGCTGATAACACTGACGTCTCGAGACAGGTACCCTGATCCTATTGGTTGGTCTTCTTTCATGGTGGGGGGGGGAGATGTGTTCAAGGTGGTGTTGTAATGTTCGAGGTGTGAATGATGAAGAGTGCATATTGGGATGTCTAGTCTAAGCTAAACTGTGGAGAAGAGAGAAACACTATACAGTAGAAATGTGAGGGAAAAAACAAAAAAAATACCAAGTGCAATATAATCACTTCTAAGCTGTATATATCAACTTTGTAGACCTCCAGTATTGTTCTTTCCCATTTCTCTGCTGTAATACTCATACCCTCAACCACTCCCTCCTACAAACTATAACCTCCTTAGACTCGAAATATATTACACTTTGGATATGCTCCTCCATCTATCATCACCACTTTTACAAGGACCTCCATCGCCACATCTCATGTCTGAAGCTCCAGAATCGATAGAAAACCCGCCAGTGGCTACCGATGACGTCACCGACACTACACAGACTCTAGAAGTCGGCTCAACTCAACCAGAAGTCGAATCAGAGGCCCCGACCCAACTGGTCAAGAAATCCAAAAAGAAGAGAACCAAAGATCCAGCATTATATCATACCCGAAAAGCCCGGATTCAGGTGGATCCCGATTCGGTGAACACAGACGACCGACCGCCACAGACTGGAACGGTCTACAACATCTGGTTCAACAAATGGAGTGGAGGAGATAAAGAGGACGAAAAGTTCAACCAAAAGAAGGCAGATGGACGATGTAACATAGCACGTGACTCGGGGTATACAAGAGCAGACAAAGTGCCGGGATCGTACTTTTGTTTATATTTTGCTCGAGGTTTGTGCACTCAAGGTCATAAATGTGAGTTTTTGCATCGTCTTCCTGTTCTAACAGATATGTTCAGTCCTACCACTGATTGTTTTGGCAGAGACCGGTTTTTCGACTATAGAGACGATATGGGAGGAATTGGATCTATCAGCAGAGTGAATCGAACTTTGTATGTTGGTCGAATTCATGTCAGTGATGCTGCAAAGGCAGGAGCTCTAGATGAGATTGTTTCCAGACATTTCTCTGAATGGGGAGATGTTGATCGAATTCGAGTTTTGCATGATAAAGGTGTTGCTTTTGTGACATACGCTACCGAGGTGAATGCTCAGTTTGCAAAGGAAGCCATGGCTCATCAGAGTCTAGATAGTGGGGAGGTTCTTAACGTACGATGGGCTACCCAGGATCCTGATCCGTTAGCTCAAGCACGTGAACAGAGACGATTGGAGGAAAATGCTGCCGAAGCCATCAAACGTCTGTTGCCTCAGGAGTACGTGGATGAACTTGAAGGACGAGCTAAGAAGAGTAAACCGTTGTTGGAGGGGTATGAGGAGGATGATAGTGAGAAACTCAAGAGGATTATGGATAAACAGAAGGGAGCCGAGAAAGAGCCTGCAGAAGAGGTTAAACAGATTGAACCTGCTCCGGAGGCTAAACAGATTGCTCCAGAGGCTGCAGAACCAGTATCTACCGATTCAGGAATGTTCAACAAGAGTTCTTTGAGTGCCTTGAAAGCTCTTAAGAAGAAAAAGAAGGCAAAGGCAAAGGCAGAGTGACCAAGGTGGAAGTCGCTGAGGTGTATAATGTATTATATTGACTAATTAGAGTGATCGTAATGTGCTTACCATTAGAAGAGATAACACTGTGGAGGGGGAAGTCGCAGGTAAAGCTCTCTAAAATGACAGAGAAAAGCTGAAAGCAAGAAGGATAAACATCCCAAGACTACTCGTAGGCAACCATCAACTTTTTCATGTCCGCATCTTGTGTAACAGTTGCACTACCGGTATATCATCTCGTAACAGCGAAAGAAGGTCTACCTAGAATGTCGAATAGAGCACTTGGAGCTTAGTGAGTTGCACAGACACTGATTTTGTGATTCTGTCAATTTCTTTCCCACTTTCAGTGCGTATTTCAATTCTTTCTACCGTTTCTTTCCCCGTAGTGTGAGTATCAACGGTAGAGTTGGAGAAACAATATGTTATAGCGAAGAAACACCTGAGCAAAACAAACAAGATACCCTAGATAGCTAGACAGACTAGGGGCAGTGATAGGCTGCTTTTTAGTCGCTGTTGGTATGATTGTCTTGTTCGAATCACCTCTGCTCTCTAAGTATCGAAGAGAGATGGATATCATGACTTGGTAAAGGTTGATGAATTGAGTAAGAAAAGCAAAGAATAGACCTAATAAAATGCTTCTAATGCTCTTTATGGCAGTTAACATGTAAGCCGCTTGATATTATTGTTCCTGGTAGCTCTCTAGTGAGAATAGTCGGTCCTATCGTATCTATAGTTGCAGGGAAAACTAAATATAATATCATACACAAGCAGCAATGGCTTAGAAGAAGAGACTCAAGACGTTGGATATCAAATATTACATCTCTATATACCACTTTTAATCGAATTCAGTACTTGTTACTGCTACATTTACCCTACACGGTAAGAGTTGGTAATCTGGTGAAGTAAAGAATAAAAGCTGAAAGGGAGTATGGAAAGTTGATAATGACAGGTCTAACGGGTGACAGTATGTAGTTGCTAGCTTATAATGTCTCTGGTATATAACCAACAACGATATCAACTGAATGAAATCTGTTTTGTGACTGGTGAAACTCGAGAAGTGGGAGAAAAAACGATGAGATAAATAAAAAAGGGCTATGGGAAACGTTAAGCAAGTGGGCTTTTACTAATGAGCAACTTTTTCTTCTCTTTAATGTCTATTGGTTCATTTTTCGGAGAACAAAATGCAACATAGGAATACCTTTGTAGGCTGGAGTATAAAAAGATCAAATCAAGTACAAGTAACACAAAGCTCGGTGAACACTATTGCAGCTAATACTCTATTACGACCTAGATCTTGATGTTCCTGATACCTATTATCACTGCATATATCCTCTTAGTCAGCACCTTTGATGCAGCGCATGCTGAGACCAACCAATATGATAAAAAGAGGATGAGAATACAAAAAAGAAGGGAAGTAAACATCGGTCAGATATCAAAAAGAGAGGACGACAGGACTCGAACCCGCAGCCTTTGGAGGACGTCGTTCGAAAGAACCGAAATCCAATGCGCTACCATTACGCCACGTCCTCTGAATTTTTTGAATCGAACGAAAAGTTGGGGTCTGCATTGTGACGTCTGGGGGGAAGTGGCGGCAGAAATAGTGATGGAAAGAAGACTCTGAGGTAGTATAAATGCTTTTATGAGTATCTTTAAGAGATTTCTTTTGTTGGAGACAAATATCATTGATTTTGAAGGTTTTAGAGCACATCTGATCTGGCAGTATTCAGGACATATGATATGGTCTCTAGGAGTTTATGTGAGAGCTAGAAGAAGGGGGACTTCAAATTTGCTACTTCCACGACTGACTCAATTTTAGGGTATACTTCTTTAACAGTTTGTTTACCTATCTCCGTTCTTCTGGTCTCTTCAGAGGGTACTCACTCAGTTGTAACAGAGACGTGAGTGTTGCCGCTGACTGTCAAAAAACAAGTCGAGTAACTGTGAAATGAAGCAGTTTGTGTATCTGATGCTTTATTAGGCTTTTCTTCTCTTATGATATCACTTCATTACAGCTAGATGAAATACTTTGCATGTCAATAATGTTGCCAAAACGATGGAGCGTAGAACCGAACTAAAAACCGCTTCAGAACTTCGTAATTACTTTCCAGTTTTAAGCCACTAAGAATTAGTAAGCTTCCCATGTCATCCGCTACCAATATCATCCAATAACTGTCGAATTCGTTCTCCACTCTTTACCTCAGCAAAAACCTGTCCCAAAATTCGGTCCCAAAACTGAGAAGTAACTTGACATAATAGCCCAAAAAGATGTATTAAAAAGCAATGAAGCATTTCAAGTCCGTTCTTAACAATATTTCAAGTTTTCGCGTTAAATTCAGGGCAGCCACAAAGGCACATATTTTGGATAGCGGTGGTCAATTTTTCCAACTTTTTAACGTCCCCGGGCTGTTGGTGTAGTGGTAACATATCTGCCTTCCATTGGATGTCAGCAGGTGCCAGGGGTTCAATTCCCCTACAGCTCATTTTTTAGATTTTTTAAAATATTTCAAATTTTGCAGTAAAAACGTCAAAAAAGAGAATCTCCCGGGGGCGAGTCGAACGCCCGATCTCAAGATTACAATTGTACCATTACAGTCTCGCGCCTTAAACCAGCTTGGCCACCGGGAGATATTTTTTTTTTTATTCAACTTATCACATTAATTATAAATAATATGAGGGAGCGTAATCCTCGGCCTCCTCGAGCGATTTTAATTGACCTGGGACGGGGATCCGCCTTCCACCGTCCTGGCGTGCCCCCCTCGGGACACTATTTTGCGACATGGGGTCGCAAGGGGCCTAATTGTGACCTCTGGCACTAATCGCCACCTTAAAGGTTCGATTATCCGAGTATCATAATTGACCTCTGGCACTAATCGCCACCATAAAGGTTCGATTATCCGAGTATCACAATTGAGGCAAACCTGTGCGAGATGTACATCTCTAGTTGTAGTAGTCGTCGTCGTCCGGCCCGGGGTTGTCAGGGCTGTTGTAGTGGGAGAACGGAATATTTTTCGAAATTTCGAGAAAATCTGGACACTACTATCATGTTTTTGCTGACTAAAACTCTCGAGTCTTTACAGTATAACTGCCTCAATTAGTGCTCAATGTGCAGTTGCTACACACTGATATGTTCAAGTTGATCTGGAGTTACTATTGTTTCTCAAAATTAGCAAAAATCATGGACTTGGCGGAACAATTACCACCAAGACATGGAGTTGAAGAATCCAGAACTTTCAGTTCTTCTTCAAACTGTTCTCCTCCATGCACCCAAGTCAAACTGAACGACTGGATGGAGATTTTTTGTCCTTTGAGTCTTCATTTGTTCTCTTGGTCTTATGAAATTCCTCAAATCAGCAGAAAAACTGCATAGGCCAAAGGTCGTTTAAATGTTGAAACAAAAGCAATAGACTTGAGTAGTTCACCGTAGCGTTTTATAGCCTCATGGAAATAAAATGTTCACTGTTTTGAGCTCCTCAGAGTGATAAAAATCCATGGCTCTTCTATACAATGTTCCTTGAAAAAATGGATGATATCAGTTCTGAGTGAAACTGCGTCAAAACTTGTAAAAAGTGTGTAGTTATAGTCTGAGTATCTTTTAAAAGTGGTTATAGCTCTTGTATATGCCAATATAGCGCTCTATTTGATTTCATGTTTATCATGACTACTCCCTAGCTACACCTATGACACTTGACTTCCAAGTGTTCAAACAACTAATAGAAAGTTCGGGTGTTCCTCTGTTTATGATCATAACTCTCCCAATATCTTCTTGTGACTTCTCGATTATCATCTTTCTATACCCCCTGAATATGGTCCCAGGTATATGTCAAAGTAGTAGGGATGATACCAACTCAGATTTTGTATATAGACACTCTCAGACTTCAAAATTAAGAAACACTTTTGTACTTGTATATCAGCATTTCTAAGACGTATCAGATTTTTTACTTCCCATTCCCAGGATTTGGTTCAGGTCCATCTCCATGGAGTGAGACAGACAAGTATCAAGTTCAGGCGTTTATACGCTAACCAGTGTCAACAGTTTGCTCGTACACTATTAACAGTGCTATTGTGTATTTCTCTTTTTCTCTGTACAAGTACCACTTTGCCCCTTTGAAGCTGGTAAGAAGACGAGGCACTCAGCTTGTAGAGGGGGGTTCAGTTGTCAGAGAAATGACAAGTCACCAGGGACGCCATTAACTATCAAAAAAGTGGGACCTTCACCAATTAGTAATATCCTTAATAAGACTACGGTACCCTACTTCCGGGCTTCTTCCCACCTCTTCACAATGGAAGATCTCATTCTTTTCAGACGTTTTTTTGGCACTTTGAAGTGAAGACTTTATGAGAATTTTGTTCGTGAGAACTAGGCAGTGAATAATTCATTCACTTGACTTTGTGGGGCAAAAGACCCTCAATTTGAGAAAAGGTGTCACTCCTTGCCAGTTTTACTCAAGTTAAAGCACTTAAATCTCGATGTAACCCTGCTACACATTCTGAACGACATCAGCATACCTGCAACAATTTCATAACCAGTGAACCAGGCAGAAATAAGATATACCAGCTAGCTAAAGTTATTCTCAGAGCGGGAATGTCAATATTCAACTCATTAGAATGCTCTTGAAGACGCAGCAACAAATGTAATCCACAAATACTCTTATTTTCAACACTTTTCACAGCTGTGAGCCCACTTTTTCCTAACTTCAAAAAAATTCCCCTATAGCTCAGTTGGTAGAGCGTTCGGCTTTTAGTAACCCTAAAGGCACAGCAACCGAAATGTCCAGGGTTCGAGCCCCTGTGGGGGAGTCCTCATTCGAGTACTCTTTTTTTGCATTTTAGCACCCAGAGATGGTCAATTCGATTTCTGGAGGCTGCATATTGATTTTTTCAATTTCTTCATGCTCAAATAACCCGAAGAAACAGCAAAGCAGACGATTTGCGCGCGGGCTTACGTAATCCTCCTGCTGATACCGTAGGACCAATTTCCCCGAAATGTCACGTGAGGTCGTGTGGTGTAATGGTTATCACGTCCCGCTCACACCGGGGAGGCTCCGAGTTCGATCCTCGGCATGATCATCCGCTGCTCAGAAGAGCAGTTTCTTTTTGCCATCACTTTTTTACTTAGCTCTAAAGCTGTGATGTTGTACTGTGCCATGTGCTAATGATCGCTAACCCGTTGTTCATCTCGTGCTACGCACTCCAAAAGTGTTATTGCTGTAAAATCTATTAATGTTTCTACTTGTTATGCTTCTATCTTCTTTCCTTCTACTCCTCATCGGCCATGAGCATCTCTTCGATTCGAGACTCGTTCTTCTTGGCCATCTCTTCATCACCCTCTCCAGATACACTCTTGTCCAGAGCCAGCTTTGTGTTGTTGAGCTCGAGAATCTTTTCCTCGACGGTTCCCTTACACACTAGTCGGATGACTCGGACGTTTCGAGTCTGGCCCACTCGATGAGCTCGATCTTCGGCCTGTTTATCATCATGAGGGTTGAATGACAAATCAAAGATGATGACAGTGTTGGCACATGCCAAGTTGATACCGAAACCTCCAGCCTTTGTAGACAGTAGGAAGACAGTGATATCTGTTTCCTCATAGTACTTGTCAATCATATCCTGTCTAGCTTCCACAGGTGTCTGTCCATCAAGACGAAGGAATGCAATTCCAAGAGTATTGAGAACAGATTCCAGGATATCGAGACATTGTGTGAACTGCGAGAAAATGAGCACTCTGTCATTGTTCTCTTTCATGGTAGGCAGCATTTCAGCCAACTTTTTCACCTTGGCAGCATCCATCCATGGTTCTTCCTCCAAAGCGTACTTTTCAATGCTGGGAAACTGTAGAGCCAGTCTGTTGAGCTCAAAGTCGCTCATGACCTCCATATCTTCTCGAATGTAGTCTCGGTTAGCATCGTAGTACCGCTCTTCCTTCATAATTTCCTTTGACATTTTCTTGAGCATTTCGTCGTCGAATTTTCGTCGGAAGAGTAAGTGATGTAAAGCTGCCTTTCGTAGAAGCATGAGCGGGTTTCCTACTCGAGAAGTAGGCTTTCCTTCGGCTCTATCTCGTCGTAGTTGTCTCATACGCTCCATCTGTTCATCGTAGATAGCCTGCTGATCAGGAGAAAGATGGCAGTATGCTACTTCATGAGTCTTTGGAGGCAGATGTTTGAGTACCTGTTCCTTCTTTCGTCGCAGAATGAACGGAGTCATCATAGTTTTGGCTCGGTTGACTCGTTGCTGTGAAAGAAGAGGCATGTGTGAAGAGGCGTCGTTAGTGGTAGCCTTGTGTTTGAAGATTTCGGCCAAATCGTCCTTACATCCGTCAAACAAGGACGGAATGATGAATGCAAGAAGAGACACCAGTTCTCTCAGGTTGTTCTGAAGAGGAGTACCGGTCAACAAAAGTCGGAAGTTGGCCTTGAGTCTCATCAGCTTGTTGTACCGGTCAGTCTGGGAGTTTTTGAGCATATGACCTTCATCATAGACACAGCAGTTGAATCTGATGGATTTGAGGAAAGAAACGTCGTATTTGGTTCCACAGGCGAGGTTGTAGGTGGTCACAATCACGTCGTACTTGTTTTCAGGGTCAGAAAGAGCTTCTCGCATCTCAGCACGTTCATTCTGAGACCCGTAGTAAGGCTCAACGACCAGAGAAGGGGCAAACTTTTGAAACTCTCGCAACCAGTTCTCGAGTGTGGAAGAAGGGACCACTACAAGATGAGGACCCTCGTGTTCTCCTTGCTCTTTGAGTAGAGCCATAAAGGAGATGACCTGACAAGTTTTTCCAAGACCCATTTCGTCGGCCAGAATGCAAGAGAGCCGTTTCTTGTAAAGAAGATACAGCCAGTTGATTCCCACCTGCTGGTAGTCCTTGAGCACAAGATCGTCGCTCAAAATGGACGGTTTTTCGGTCAGAAACTTGACGGACGACTTCTTAACCACGTCCTCGTCGATATCGGTGATACCCACACCTTCTCCGTCCTTGGCTCCAAAGATGTCCACTCCCCAAGACTTGATATCTGCAGCTACTTGGGTTCCGAGAACTTCACACTTTTGAATCAGAGAGTCAACAGCTTCGTAGCCACGTAGAGTAGCAGATACTGCGTCGACAATACGTTCTCCAGCGTTTCTCTTTCGTCCTCCTCTACCTCGTTTCTTCTCTGTAGTGGAAGAATCAGAGTCGGAAAACTCGACATTCTGAGCTTGTAGAAGACTCTTGTACGGTCTGTTCTTGACCATGAGTTCTCCTACCTTTTCAGAACAAGACGAGAGGTCCACAAGATCTCTCTGAGAAGAAGTGTTGAGAAACTCGAGTACTCTAAGATCAAACCCAGGGTCAACATCTTCCTTTTCAGAAAAGTCCTCAGACTCATCAGCCTCAGCTTCATCGATATCAATAGGAGTATCTCTAGAAACTGGGGCAGGAGAAGAAGGAGTGGGAGACCGTGTTGGTTGAGGAGTGTATCCTGCTCGATCTTTGGCCTGAACAAGACGTCTCTTTGGAGCACTAGGTTTATCTTCCATGACAATAAGATCGTCCTGGGGCAACTCAGTCTTGGGTTCTTCCTTCTTCCATTTTTCTCTGATACTCTTTGACTTGGATACCTCTCTTTTGGTGGTAGTCTGAGGAGCAGCAGGAGCAGGAGGTTTAGTAACGGAAGGATTGAGGAACGCCAAGGGGTTCACCAAAGAAGGAGGTCTTCGAGGAGGAGTAGGAACATTGGCAGCAGGAATACTACCTTGTCGTCGAAGGTATGCAACAGCTCTGTCGAAATCAGTACTGTTAGCAACAGCTTCTCTCAGTTTAACCAAAGGAAGCTGGTTGAACATGGGCTTCAAACGCTGTAGACGCTGCTTTTGCTCTTCGGTAAAAGCAGCAGGAGGAGCCGCGGGGCGCTGTCCATTGGCAACGGCGGGTTTCGAAGGATTATAGGCGAAACTGGAGAGGGAGTTTTTGTCGGAAGGAGCAAAGAGCGCGGAAAACGCGTTTGCTTGCGACTGCGAAGGTGAGGCAGGCACCTGGACTCGCTGATCTTTCATTTTGAGGGTTAGGGCAGGACACTGGGTTTTTTTTGGGTGTTCAGCAACTGGATAAATGTGTCTTTGCCGTTTCCTAGGAGGTCCTTTAGCGTCTAGTCGTGTCGTCTCTAATCACGTAACGTTATCACAAGATTTTTTACCTGCTGTGCGAACCTAATCAGTAATGAGTTGGGTAAGGGTTGTGGAAAACGATGTGGAAGAGATTAAACCACTGTATTCGAACCGTGGGCTTTACACTACAAGTGCCTACTTGTTCGAACTCCAATCTGCTCTCAGGATACCTCTTTAATCACCCCCTCCACACGCTTTGGACAAAAGCTCCACACGAAGCGCATGTTTTGAACTGTTGCTGCATGACCAACTGTAGGGCTGGTGACTGACAGTGTGGATAATTATTACACACACTGCCCCCAACCGTTTTGGGGCTGCAATTATTTTTCCACATTCCCGTTTCGAACATCGGTCCTAATGACATCTTTAAAGTGAAACATCTCTTCGATCCCTCGATCGATCGAAATTTCAATGTTACACTTCGAAACTTACTCGTGTAGAATTAAGTACAGTCCCAAAAAATCTCACCTCATGTAAAATCGTTCCCCAGCCCCAACAGCACCAAATCTGGGTCATAATCGAGGGATTACATAAGCATACCAAAGCATATATACGTTCAACACATTTTCGAACATGTGCCCCCAAATGAGGACGTGGCGTAATGGTAGCGCATTGGATTTCGGTTCTTCTGAACGACGTCCTCCAAAGGCTGCGGGTTCGAGTCCTGTCGTCCTCTCTTTTTTACCGGATTGAGTAGTAACATCTTGATTTTGCTTCTTTTTGCTCTTTTTACCTTAGAAGAATCTATTTGGGCTCAGTTTCTTGGTGCTACCCGTTCGAATTCCTCTTTCGTATGGTCCAAATTTTGACTAAGGCAAACTCCTCCTACTAACGGTACAAATTATATCACTTCTACTGCTAGTTTTCTACTTTGATTCACCGCAGCTTCTTCTCTACGGTAATAATAATTGTCTTGAGAGTTACATTGCACTATCTAAATCGTCTACTTCTTGGAGTGCTCCTTGTCATCACCGTAAGCCTTGGTTCCGTAGTGGCCGTTGATACAAATGATATCCTGAGGTCGGTAGTCCTGCTTTCCGGAGAAGAAGACCTCGAGAATGTTCTTGGTACCCTCGGCGTATCGGGCCTGGGCGTCGATGGAAGTTCCAGAGATATGGGGAGTCATGGCGTTACCGGCTCCGTACTTGTTTCGCATGGATCTCCAGGGGTGGTCAGCGGGAGCAGGCTGGGGGAACCAAACGTCACCACCGTAACCTCGGAGCTGACCGTTGGCAAGAGCCTCGGCAATGTCTTCCTTGACACAGATGGCTCCTCGAGCGGTGTTGACGAGCCAAGCACCCTTCTTCATGTGAGAGAGCATCTGTTTGTTGAACAGACCCTTGGTGGACTCGTGCAGAGGACAGTTGATGGTGACAATATCACACTGAGCAAGCATGTCCTCGAGCTTGTCGACTCGTCGGCAGTTGAGCTCCTTCTCGGTCTCGGGGGAAAGACCCTGGTAGTCGTAGTAGAGCATTTCCTTGGGGTTGAAAGGAGCAACTCGCTTGAGAACTCGCTGACCGATTCGGCCACCTCCAACGGTACCAATGACCTTACCCTCGATATCGTAAGAGTCCTTGGCGACGGCAGCCACGTCCCAGCCACCGGCCATGACCTGTTCGTGAGCAGGCACAAAGTTTCTGACCAGAACAAGCATGGTCATGACAACGTGTTCAGCAACAGACTGGACGTTGGAGCCGGTGACTTCGAGAACAGCAATGTTTCGCTCGTTGGCAGCGTCCAGGTCCACGTGGTCAGAACCAACACCGGCAGTGACACAGATCTTGAGGTTCTTGGCCTTAGCAATTCGCTCCCGAGTAATGTAGCCGGGGTGGAAGGGAGTAGTGATGACGACATCAGCATCGACAATCTCCTTATCGAGAACAGAGTCAGCTCCTTCCTTGGAAGAGGTGGTCACGAGAGTATGACCCTGGGACTCGAGCCAGGATCGAATACCGAGCTCGTTCTCAGTGCATCCGAGAAGCTTGGGCTCGTCAACAGCATGGGAGCCAGCGTCGTAGAGAATAAGAAGGACCTTCATTGGGATGGGTTAATGGGGAGTGTTTGTGGTTTGTGTTGATGAGGAGTGAACGGGGACGGTATGGACATCTTATATAGATGTTTTTGAGGGGTTTATCAGTGGATTCCATCGTCCGTGTTCCGTAGATAGTACATGACATGCGTTATGTTGCGTCAGGGAGGTCCAAAAGTGGAGATGAATGCGTCTCGTGGTATCGCAGAAGGAGCATTTTATTGATGGTATCACTTGCTTTCATCTGAAGCTGATTTTGGTGGTATCATTATGATGGATTGTATCATTGTATCATCGTCATGTCTCGTTCAGAGTTGTAACAAGGTAAGGGTAATTCCAAGTTCATAGTCCCATATCCACTCCAACGTTAACCTCGATTTATCAGCCGCACAGGACGGAAGCTGTAGAGGAGAATACAAGCCGCATGAGTATCCGAGGACGGAAATGTAGTGATGCAGGCGGCAGTAATGAGTGAATTCTGCTTACTAATCAAAATCAATGACTCCTGAGCTACTCCAATAACGACATACCTTCACCTCCTCCCCTTACTGTCTCAACCTTGTACCTGACTAGTGAGACAGATGATCTTCCCGCAACTCAATTTTGAAGTCTCAGAAAAAGGAGTCTTCCAAAAAATATACATTGTAAGGCACCATCCGGGGAGGCAATACGAGGTCCGGTACTTCTCCCTGGCACGTTGCGGCGTTCAATTCCTGGTAAAATGCCGAACGTGGAGTTTTGAAGGGAGTGGTCCGATGCATGTGCGGCGAGAGAGGTGGAATAAAGGTGTTCATTGGGACAAGGAGAAGTCATGAGATTGAAGAGGTATAGGTGCTCAATGTTGGAGGTGTAAGCACAGAGACTGTTTGATGACAGCGACCTCGAGAATTCTTTTTTGGTCACGTGTTAAATACTTGTACGAGTACTTGAAGTCATTGTACCAGTAGAAGTATCGTAGTTGTAGATATACCCTCTTTTATTGTCTCAACTTCTCAAGCCTTCATGATATCACGTTAAAGGTAGACCCTGAAACCCACCAAAAGACGAAGAGAAGGACTGCAAAAAGAAGACGCATACATAGAAGGCATCTCGCTGCCTCCAACGCCTTGGGCAAAAAATGACAACCGAGAGATTCGAACTCTCGCCTCCGAAGAGACCAGGATATTCGTTAAGGAGTTAGCCTTAACCTGGCGCCTTAGACCGCTCGGCCAGGTTGCCTGGGGATGCAGGGATTTGGTCGCGTGACCTGGCGGATGTGGAGAATGTGTTTTTTGAAAAAAATTGGTTGCCTAGTTTCTCGTTAATGAGGTCTTTGGGGGTGCTGAAGAGTGTATGGTTCTCATGGCTAGTCTATCCTTTACCTATGCCTATCTTATGGAGACTCTCAGACTAGGAACTGGTCTCACAGCTCATCTTAGACAAAGGTGTCATGGTAGACCTAATGAGACATCCAAAGTGGTATAAACGTATCAATACGAGAAAAATGAGTGCTCTAAAATCATCCAACATCCTTAAAGAAAGTCTTGTGCTTCCCCTACCACCTCCTACTCACCTAACTTCCTTCAATATATCGACTTACCCAACTCTCGTCTCGTTGATGCCTACTGAATACAACTAAAATGTAATCTTATGTGAATCAGTCTTTTGTAACCTGTTTTGTAGAAGTCTCTAATGGTAGTACTGTCTCTATGATACATTATCATCAAGTCTATATAGGTTTTTAATTGTAACAGTTACTCCTTCTTGCTGCCTACAGGAAGTCTCTCCGACAGATGTTCTACTGTACTTGAGAATTGACACATGTTGACACTTTCTCTGGCTAATCTTTCTTTCTAGGTCAACAGTCTCCTATGGTCTATAGATACCCTTACCCATACAAGACACTCATACTCCATTTAGTTTTCCTTGTCAGTTAAATTGGAGTCTTAATACATGTCTAATCTAGTAAGTGCCAACAACTTACAACGGTCTCAGGTCTCTAATTGCTTATAGATATCCTTAGTCACATTGGACACTCCTCCTTACTCCTTTTAGTTGTACACATGTTTCTACATAGAGTCTTGATGTCGATTGTTGTATCTTGTAGCATTACTGTCCGTCATAGTCTAACTGTCTCCCATACTACAACCGTCTCCTGGTTTATATACTTGAGCTCTATATAGCTTTTGTCAAACTAGACACCTCTTACTATTACTACCTACGTAGAGTCTTGTTGATAGACGTTGTAGCTATGAAGTATCACGTCTTATCGCTGTCTACCCTTCCATATAGCAATATCATAATCAATTGAAGTTGATAAAAATGTAAATCCATATCCATGGTCATACCAGATATAAGTATCTTTCAATACCGGTACCACTGGTACCGTCTATGTGTGTGAATCTCAGAGTACCGTTATCTTCTCCATCTACATATCCAGTATACTCATACATACTGTGTTGTCTGTTAATAAATATTTCAAAACTACCGGGTAGTACTGTCTAGAGTCTTCCAATACACGTTTCTCTTAGTAGGCTCCAGAATGTTGACTACCTACTATCTGCTACTGTCACTCTTCTTCTACACTTCAATCAATGGACAATGCCTTTTTCTAAACGATTAAAATTACTACTATCAACATGGAGTCTTTCCAATATGTTGTATCAAGCAGATACCAGTATCTTGTCTGTCTACAAGCTCACGTACACACATTTCTACAGTATACTTGCTCTTGAATGGGTCTTTAATCTACAAGATACTCTTCAATACTTCATAGGTTCTCCATACCAGTATACTTGTATCGCACTGGTAGGTAATGACGTGAACCGCTATCTACTCCTGGTATATTTCAACCACTATTCACAGCTATACCAATGGGTACTGTCTATCATTACACAACACTATTTTGGTTTCACATCAGTCTTGCTGATATGTTGTATGTACAAGTACCAGGTACTATCACTAAACGATCTTCACCCCAAAGTGACAACTGAATCCTTTCCATCGGTAAAGACCGCCGATATTTGGTCTACTTGATGGAAGAGTCAAGACTGCTAACACTGTATACTCTTTGGCAACATAATACCCCCTATAATGGTCAGTTTGGGTGATAATGGTACTAAAGTAATACCGTTAGATTCTCCTCGGTCAGGGGGTCATAATGGTGTCTTTCTTTCCTTTCAGTCTCACCAAGAGTTTTGAGATATTCAATGTCAATGTTTTCGGAGGCCGATATGTTCAGGAGATGCTTTGAGTAAGAGCCATTGTGCAATGAGGTTATTCTAACGAGAAGAAGGGGTAGTCGTAATGTCACAGTGTCAAAGATCACATGACATCTTTCGACTGAAGAAGAACGCCCCTTTTCTTTCAAGCTAACATTCATATCATTCATAGTTGGTGCCCACAGAATAGACGGAAATAAAACATAGCAATAAAATAAGACAGAGTCTTCCAAAAGTTGAATAGTGACCTTCAGTAAGCTGTCGTAACGTCACCAGCCTATTATCTTCTTTCAGTTGATCTTTTCCCTTTTAATTACATTGCACTCAACTATACCAGATCAGTATTTCTGTCCATTCACCAAAAGACAAATCTCAAAGTATTCATTGTTCATACCAGCAGTTGAAGATTAGTACATACCGTCTACTGTTTCCCCTAGTTTCGTCGTTGTTCAATCTCGACTACTACTATGATACTGTCTAAGAAGTATGGGTCATGAGATAGAGATGTGTTGAAGAATATTGTATGACTACAGAATCAACTTCAAGGCGGTACTTCTAACATCGCTGCTCTTCATTGGACATCTTTATATCCACCTGTTGTACTTCAAAGGTCTGGCTATTGAATCAACCGGTACTTAGTCTTGTCTTCCAAGAAGTACGGTAACTGTATCTCCTCCACCTACACTCCCATCAGCTGTTGAAAGGCCCTCTATCATTACTGTCACCATTCCAATACTTGTCTTCCTGATATGATGTAAATACCGGTACCATCGTGTTGTCACACATCCACCGCATGTCTGTAGTTGAAAGGCCATCTATTAATACACTGTCCCATCACAATTTAATGTCACTGACATCCTTGTTCTCCTGGTACGAGGTGGGATGTCCATCGTCCTCGATATCCTTCAGCCACACGCTCTGGGCGCTCTTCTTCTCGGGATTGGCCATATTGGGCATGAGCGTGGGACTGATGATCATCTGGTTAGTATCCTGCCACTGGGCCACCTCGGCTTGCAGCAGTTGAAGCTCCTTCTGGAACCGTTTGCCAAACACGTCAATGTAGTATGTGGCTCCATTGTAGGACGCTGTGAAGAGAATGAAGGTCATAAAGCAACCGGAGAGGTAACCGTACGAGTACCAGATGGGGCAGAAAAGCATGGTTCCTAGCTGGTACCCAAATTGAATGGCTGTAAAGGCAACCACAGGAAAGGGTTCAGGAAGACCATTCACAAACTTACCAAGAGGAGTTTTGCTGTATGATCTTCGTAGCCATTCAAAGGAGGTGACTCTTCCTGCTCTGATCTTATCCTTTCTTCTGATGGTGATGAAGAAATGGTACAATGCCTGCCAGATGGCATAAGCAATGGAAGTCCATACCAAGCCCTGGACCATTTTCCACGACTCGACCTTGACGGCACCAGGGAACCGATGAGACTTGTAATCCTGGTCGAGCACGTGGACAATCACGTGAAACAAAACTGGAGGGAAAATGTGGATGAAGGCAGAAGTGGTTTTATCCAAAGAATGCAACACCAACGAGTTTCTCCACGTGATGACGGCCCACGACAACGTTCCTGTAGTCAGAGAGTAGCAGGAAATAAATAATCGCTCCGAACTAGGGAAAACCCAGAGATATAGAAGCGTGAGAAAGTTGACAAAGTAACACAAGTCTGCCAGAAAGTAATGGTACTCCTTTTTGCGGTACGTATACGCTCTGATAGGCATCAGAAAGCAAAATAGAACCGTATAAATGACATGAAGGTACTCTGGAGCGTGTCCCATGACATAACCGATGAAAAATATAGTCACCAGACCAATGGCAAAGGTGTATTTTTCCGTCGAGTTGATGGCTGTAGCAGTCCCCAGACGAGTCTCCATCTTCTCCATCTGTCGGATCATCTGCTGACGCAGCCGGTCAATGTCCTGGTTCCCTTTGATTTTGTTTCGTTGCCGGATAGCAGCATCTTTGATCTCTGTGGCCTTTTGTCGCGCCTTTGTGGGAATGGTCTTAGTCAGCTGTGTGGTCAACGACAGGTGGTCGAGAAAATCAAACATTTGGTGCCGGTCCATATCGTGCTCGTACTCCAGCGACGACAGAGACGCCGACGACGTGTTTCGAGTCAGGGGGGTGTCCATGGGAGGAGGTGGAGGGGGAAAGGAGGTGTCGTGGAGGCGTTGAGGCTTCGAGGCGAGATGATGGGTATGGGTAGTGGTTAGGTGAGGTAAGATGGGTTAGGTGAAATTAGTGATGATGAGCACTCGTTCTGTACTCTCGTATACGCCTGGAGACGTGTTAAGATATCTTGTTGGTCCTGTCTCAAGTAAAAAGTCACTTGCTCTTGCGCGTGCAACACCCATATTAACTTTGATAACACTTGCCAAGAGCACGTGATGTGGGGTGAAGCACCAAGCACCTCTGTTCATGGATCTAGTTATGAAGGGAGATATACCAGCCCTAAGGCGTCTATGGAAAGATGATGTGGGATGAAATGTAGTGAGACATTACGTAAGCAAAAGGAAGAACGATGAACGGTATAATCAGCTACATTTGGTCACGTGACTGCCCTAACCCCGAAATAACGGTCTCCATACCCTTTTCTGCTAAAATAAATTACCTGCCTTGGACAAATAAGGCTCGAACCAACCAACGTCCCACGTCCAGGCATTCACACACGTGTCAGTGGCAAATGTGGAAAGGCGCGAGGTGTCACGCGTGAGTCTTTCGGTTGGGGGTCAACTCCCAAGAAAATATCTGAGGTATTTTCAATTTCAATTTCCGGTATTTTCGTCACCATGTATTGACTGTATAAGACAGGTTCTGGTTATCTCACTACAGTATCTCACTACAGAACCGTTAGAGGCTTATATAAGGCTGTTGAGTGCGTAGAAGAGGTACCCGGCGGATGGCCGGTACAGTAGCGTGTTACTAAGGTGCTAGCGGGCTTCTGAGCTATACTTTTGGAGGAGATACAGGGGAGTAAGAATAAGTTGTAACCAGGAATAATCTCTCAGAACAATGCCTAAGTTGATAAAGTCAAACAAGTGAAAGAAGTCAAATGAGTCAAATGGACTTCAAATTCCGAAAAAAACATCTTAGAAGGAACTCGTATTGTATGTGTTCGGCTCGTTTCCTGGACTACAACTAATATCACGGCCCGATAGGAGATAATTATCATGTACGGCTGCAGAGTGGGGTAGCCGAGGTTGATAGGAGATGTGAATATTCGACTTTCATATATCGACTTTGGAATTCGACTTTGGACTTCAGCTTGATGACCTCAACTATCATGACTTAAGAAGGTGCAACCATCAAAGTGAAAAGAACCCTCATAATCTGTAGAAACGACCGCTGAAGTTTTGTCTAGTTGGTAGCCAACCATAAGCTGGTTCCGGACATCTTTGGGGTGAAGTACCCTCCGTTTAATACTATACGTATCTACCGTAGTTTCATCTTTTCCCTGCTGATTTCCGTCCACAGATGGTGTCAATATATTCCCCTACGGTACTGTGCTGGTAACCCTTGGGGTGTATGTCGTGGAAGAAGATACTTTTTAGCTACAACTTGTCTTGAAGAAGGTAAAGTAAGGCACAGGTTATGGATATCCTGGATAGTCTATAGCAGTGTCAATGGATAACCTAGGGTAAGGGCGCTAGGACACTTGACGATAGATAGATAAGAGACGTTACATGAATAAAAGAAAAGTTCAAATACGGGTATCAGTATCTTACACTAGTCTCTAGGCAGCCATACACCGATTCAGTAGCTTGATACTACCTCACTACCCGTACCCGTACTACTGTATCTGACCATGTGATAGACGCATACAACGTTGGAATACGTGGAATACGTGGAATACATGGAATACGTTTCTGACTGATGATAGATCAGGGCGCAATGAGTTGACGTAAGAAAAGAATAAGTGACGAATAAAAGCAGAAATCAAGCACGGCTGTTGGAGCACACTGTAGGAGAAGCAATTGATGGATTCGAGTAAGCACCAAGGATATACCCCAGCTCCAAATATCCACCATTATTATTGGAGCATACCTGGTAGCTGGGTGAGATCAGGGTGTAGGGTAAGTTGTGACTAAGAGTATCGTACAGTATCGTATACAGATCTTGAGAAAGAAAAAAGATAAAAAGGGTATAGACGTTGCAGTCATGACCACATCAAGACTAGAGCTTTGTTTAATGCAATATGACATCAAATGAAGGTAATACGAGTGTGATCTGCTACTGATGCTCCTGCTACTGACGCTCCTGCTACTGATGCTCCTGCTACTGATGCTCCTGCTACTGATGCTTCTATGCTACAATGTCTCGTTCTACATTGACCATAGTTTAGTTCTTCTTTTACTGGTACTTTTTTGCTTTTGTTGTATCTTGATATCTTCTTATATAGCCTTGTATTTCCTGCTGTTTCCATTCCTGATGTTAGAAAAGTCTTAAAACTTGATAATTCGTCGATCAAAGATCAGTCCCGAAAGATGGTTAACAGAAGCATCATTGCCGTGCAAGGCTAGCCCATGTAAATTGGTAGTTTCATCACTAAAGCGTGCTGACGGGGGTTGGTACTCACTGTATGGTGTTGTGCGCTGAAGAGAAAAAAGCCTTGAAAACTTGTTTATAAATGCTAGGCCACGGTAGGGTAAATGGAGAAGTCAACCCTAGTTTGTCCCAAGAGATGGGCCGGAACTTTGGTTGGAGACAGAGTTGGAGCAGTTGGGAGAAGATGACTAAGCAGATGGAGATATAACAGATTGAAATACTGACGCCTCTACCCTGGTACATACTTGTAACACATCAGAACGTGATTGTAGAGATGTAGAATGTGACTGTGGATGCTGTACGCTGTAGAGTTGGAATAGCCATGTATAAGTTATAGTCGAAAAAAAATAAAGAAACATACCGTGTTCTTCACGATGGCATCTTTATTCTTCAATTGTAGTCTACCCCTTACAGAATCACTCTCAAATTTTCATCGCAGTGATTTTTTTCCCTGTTTTTTTTTCTTCTTAAAATCGTATACTGTATCGTACCCCTTTCTTGCCACTCTTCTCATCTCGCATTAATATCGGCGACTGAACCGTTGAGTGCAACGCCCATTGGCACGTTCCTGTTGGCCGCATTACGCTGTATGCTGTATGAATAGGCTGTATGAATAGAGGATGTCCATGGGAAGTATAACCAAGGTAGGGGTACGACTTCACGACTGCGATGTGACAAAAGTATACCAAAAAACTCCCAGAAAGCCATAGATCTGACCTAAAACCAGCCCTGATTGCTGTGGAACTTGGTAATTAGAAGGATCTACTTTGGTAGACGGCTTTGCTGCCAAAAAGCTGCTCTTCCGTGTTTCCTGAGGGTTTGATGTGCTTGCATATATTGAAACCTTTTGACGCGTGAAACAGGAGAACATGAAGATCTAGAAGGAGGATCTTTACAGGGGGGGTCCGGTAGCACGTGGAGAGTGCATATCTCGTAAAATAGGGCTGTTTTTCGCATTAGTTTGGGGGCAATTATGGCAGCTTTGACAGGTTTGTCATGTGACCGAAAAACGAACTCCGAACCAAATAATAGTCCAAAGTCCACCCTTGAGAATGAGCAAACTCTTTTCGCTAAAAGAAACGCGGGGTAGGGTGCATGACAGGAGATGGAAGGGGAGGAAGTTTAGAACTGGTAGCGAGAAAAAGAAAAACAAAGAAAAACCAGTATTATGGTGGCAAAAATATACCGGTTTTTGCTCAAACAGCCCCTATCTATTTCCCAATCTGGTTACTCATTTCGGATGAGTTCTTGCCGTAAAAAGCGTTGTCTTGAGTTGACTTGAAGCGGCTTTTAAGATCGTTACAGTGTGTCTTGATCCAATGACGCAGCCAATTTATCAATGTTCTAAGAGAATGCGCTAAACCGAGAGGGTGAGACAGATGGTGGAAGGGTGGCATCTTAAGAATAAAAAAGGAAGATAGAATGACAGATTGACAGAAAGACAGAAGCACAATATGACAGATACATGAGTGGAAGACGGAAAAAAAAAACAAAGGAAAAAACAATAAAAACACCGAAAACAGCTCTACTAACTTGTACTTGCTCTGAAGCAGCCTCAAAATGCTTTATACACAGCAATTACCACGTTACAACTTTCCAATGGTACTGGGCTAGGTTAGGTCTTAGGTCTAGCGTGATACTCTGTAGTGCTGGTAGTAGTCTGTAGTGGTAGCTAGTGTGTAGTGTGGTGTGTACGGTGCACTGTAGCTTCCTCTTCTCTCATAGTCCTGGCTGCCACCTCTATATGTACAGATCGCCTCTGACATTGTTTTGCCACAGTTCTGTATTCAGGGGTATGAGCTCATTGCGTATGTATTATTAGCCCTTTGCTTGGTGTGTTATTTTTCCTTTCCTGCATCTCCCCGTTTTTGCAGTTCCGCCCATTGTTGGTCTTTGTTGTCCCAACCCAAAATCCCCAAACCCACCTCTTCCAACGCTCAAGCCTCATTCTTGGATAGGCTGTAGATAATTTTGGAGGAGGGAAATACGGCTCAACTAGAAAATACTCTAGTGGGATATATGGAGTCAGAATCAAATTTTCACCTGACAAATAGCTACTTGTACAATTGAACGTCTACGATACTAGTTTTTACTCGTTTTTACTCGTGTTGTACTCTTCATTTCTCTTGTTTAGTACAGTATTCGTGCGGTGGGGTCCAACACACCTCCTAGCCTGATGAGAATGAAGGTAGGTACTCGTAGTTTACAAGCAACGACCTTGACCTGTAAGGACAATAGTATAAAGGTCTCATGACTTTTACCCCAAACCGGAATGAAGACTCAAGTCTGGTTTACGAGACACTGGGCATCACAACAAACATCGTACCAAGAGCTTGAGTGCCAGTAGTTCGTGCAAACATCACCAAACGTAGATGTTTTCGAGGTGACATTTTCGATATCTTTTTCCACGGTGTTTTGCTGTATAGGTGCTTCCACATTGAGCGCCATGTAGACTCTCGAGAGCAGTGCAGAAATTATTTGGGTGCCGTTTGAAGAATACGAGCTTTAGGGGTATGGGGGTTAGTAAGGTGGGAGACGCATCCGTCACAGATGTTATGACATCATACTCCGCTATTTGGTATTTACTCAAGACCCTATACAGGGGTCCCTCTATTTATAGAGACCCCACACTTGTAGTATGGACCTTGGCCATTAGCAGCGTATACAGTTTGAAACATGACGTATGCCAAGGGTACCTAGACGGTGGTGGGGAAGACTTGGTTAATTGGACCAAAGCCGCCATAAACATCATATCTTGTGATAATTTGTGGAGAAAATAATTGGGCAAGTTTTGTGAAAATATGTGTAAAATGTGTGATATGTGGAAAATGCCGTGTATAAAATCTCAAAACTGTAGCTGTACGCCGGTTAGGTCTAGGTTCATCTTTTTGCTTTTGTTTTTTTCTTATCAGTCAGCGCTACACTTCCACTTTTGTAGACGTTAGCTGCATGGCGAGGAAGGACATTCTGCAAATGAGAAATTTAGTCTACCGGTGGGAGAACACATCTTCATGCTACAGGCTACCAAGCTACCAGTTAAACCACTAGTATATGTCACTGTGACACAAAAACTAGATCGGAAAAAAACCTCAATAGTCGCTGTACGGTGCTTTTCGGAAGCCGGGATATGTCTCACTCTGTGGAGGGGATAAGACCATGTCTGCTCCCAATTGCGGCTGGAGCTGAGCCCAATCCCATTCCCCGGGTGCATGGGAGGTGCAGCCCACCTTGTCTGTCTGCTGTGAGTGTCAGGCTCCACTTTTTGTGCCTGATTCATTTTTCTGTTTTGAGTTAAATGAGGCGCCTACCACCGAGACCCGGAAAAAGGGCTTCATGGGGGGTACCACGAGTAAGAAAGAAAAAGAGAGAACCACATTTTGAACCGTGGAGAAAATATTTTTGGTTTAAAAAAAACAATTCGTTTTGAAAAAATTCTCAACACGTATCCGTCTATATAATATCAACGTCCAGAAACGCCCCAGACGCCCCAAGTCGCTAATGCGATAGTGTGGTTAAATCGCCCCATTTATCTCATACTCATTTACACCGTACATGGCAGCTGCATGTCTTCGTCACCCCGTGTGAGAGACAGACAAAGACCCTAAACCTAATGGTGTTTACTCTCGACGCTTGTGGAGACCTTAACGCCCCCAAGGTTCAGAGAGGAGTATAATGGTGTAATGACTTATCGCCAGGCCCTTCTTCTCTCTTGATGGTCATTTTTTCATGGGTATGGCATAAGGAGTTTTGAATGTGAGTATCGAGGGCAGCAGGAGGCCAAATAAGGAGTGGACAAAAGGGACGGCCGGAGGACTGGTGACAACACCCACCTGGAGTCTCAGAGCCACATGACTCAGAGATACAGGACAATGGTCGTACAGGAATGAGGAAAAATTTGGGGGAAAATGTGCGACAAAAGAGAGTGTGTGGAATACACATACAACGATTACAGAGAAGGAGTCATAGGGACAGAGACATGGACTACGAGTACTAGTATAACACACGTGTCTTTCTTCCCTCTTCTTCTCTCTTCTCATTTCTCTCATTTCTCTCAGGTCACTCCGCCGGGTCACATGGGTCATGTCATTTCGACATCATTACAACACCAGCTACCATCTCTCATTCCCACCCATACTAACATAGATGACAACAGTCACCACATCTCTACGCGACTCGGGCGTGTTCCGCATCCACGGACACAGCCCGCACTCCTCCATTACAACGACCACGCCACACCCCACCACCAACGGAGTGTCACTGGCTGAGCTGGCAGCCCTGGACCACAAAACATGGCTCTACGAAGACACGACGCTCAAGCTGCGGTACCGGCTGCGCAAGGCCGCGCTCCGCAACGTCGAGGCCCAGAAACAATACTACGACACAATTGCCAACCACAGAAAGCTATGCGACTCCCAGGTCCAAAACGAGTCGCGCGAGTTTTACGAGTTGTACAAACGGATAGTGGCGCATGCGGCGGAACCGCGCCCTTCGATCAACCCGGAGCCCGAGCTCTCAGGCACCCAGGAAATCGAAGTATGGACACAGATACAGCGCCTCAAGGGAGACAACGGCGTCCAAAAGGCAGCAGACCTGCTACAGACTCGGACCACGACCGCCCGCCATGTCTACGTGACTCTGGCAGCGCTCCACAAGGTGGACCCGGATATGGAGTACCTGGCAGCAGTATGTAACGGAGCCTGCCAGTTCAAGGAAGGAGGGGAACTAACGACACAGACACAGACACGGCCTCTACAACACAAGCCGACACACAGACACACAAAGTCATTGCATGCATCGACCTCCCGGTCTTACACTACCGCTACTAACAACACAAACACATCATCCTCTGCATTTACCACCCTCCCGGCCTCCACATACATCTCCCAGGCGCTTGCATTCCTGAACAACAACTACAACACATGCAACTTTTCCAAGCTGGAAACCCTCATTCTCCAGATTTACCAGGCGTCGCATCTGAGCATCACAGACGCAGCCACCACGATCCTTCGCCACCTGGGCCAGTTCTCCTACCTGTCCACGGAATGGCTCCAGTTCACCAGCGCCCTCTGCTCGCTGGACAAGTCGCATCTCCAGACCATTGCCGAGTACTACTTTGGCATCTACGTCAAGGACATGCTGGTGAACCCCGAACAGTATGGCATGTGCCACGACTTTTACATTTCGCCTGCCCAGCGCTCGCAGATGGGCAGCATCCACATGAAGCTGGTGGCTCTGAGCCAGGACCCCAGCACGCGAGCTACACACGCCATCTTTGGCAAGTTTGCGTCTGGAATGCCCCAGCATCTCAACTACAGAACCCACAACAACCCCTCGTATGTGGTTCTGTCTCCTGGCGAGCTCAAATCTCTGGGAGTCACTTACCCCAGAAACTTCACCACCTGGCACGTGTTCAACATTGAGCCCCACACGGTCGCCTTCACCTACTTTTCTCCCTTGCATCAACTCATCCGAAACTACGACACTTCCTCGGAGGACGTGTCGGTGCTTCTTGCCCAGGCCTCGGCCAAGGAGTTGTCGCAGGGTAACTGGAACCAGGCCCAGGAGTTCCACAATGCGTCCATTTCGTCGGGCGACATTGTGGCGCTGCACTGCGCACTGGAGGTCCAGCTGGACCAGTACACTACGGAGTGTGAGCGGCTGGAAACAGAGGTGTGCCTCTACAACCGGTCCATTGAGAGTTTCCGTGACAAGACCTCTCAGCTGGTCAAGGCGATGGGCACGCTGCGAAACAAGGTGTGGTACGTGACACAGGTCAGAAACTCGGAGGTGTACGTCCGAGCTTCCTGTGTCGCTCAGAAGTTGGCTGATCCTGATTCCACTCCTGCTTCTGGACACATTGCCGCTCTGGGCAGCTTGGGAGGGCTAGGAGGACCTGATCACTCTCGGCGACCCAGCTCGGTGGTTTCCACTGCCTCCAGAGACTCCTTCTTCAAGCGGTTCTCTCTGGGTTACAACAAGCGTCGACAGCGACAGAGCATCATTTCTCTTCCCTCTGAAATCACAATGTTTGCACCGCCCTCGTTTGCCGGTCCAAACAAGCTGTCTGATAGAGAGAGCGATGCTACACGGCGATGGCTGGAGGAGCAGCGAAAGCAGAACCTCTGCCAGGGAGAGGAGCGACTGCACAGATTTTACTGTGAGGTGGACGATCTTTGCCAGCGGCTTATCGCTGAGCTAGCAGCTGGAGGCTCGCCGCTGTTCCCTGAGAAGCGAACCGCCCAGAGCTCTGAGGATCTCCACATGTTCCTGGTGTCTATTGTTTACTCTGATCTTGGTTCTGGATGGTTTGCAGGCAGTGAAACTGACCAATGGTTGTCTTCTGATCTGGTGAAGGCTTGTCTATCCGTGAAACATGCGCCTCCTCGAGCTCTCAGACACCGGTCGTCGATTCTGAGCATTGGAACTGTGGCTACAGCTTCTACGGTGGCTGGTGCTACTTGTGAGCAGCTTGGAACCCCCCAGAAGACGTGCTCAAGCCCTACTGACTCCTACTTTTCCATGAGATCCAGTGGTCAGGGCGGAGCATTCAGACTGACACTTCCTCCCTCTGCTGCCACCAGTGCTTCCAGTGCTCCTATGACTCCTGTAAAGGTGAATGGTACCAATGGTTCAGTGTCCAACGTGCAGAACATGGGTGCAACTGCTGTCCCTTCTCCTCTACCTACCACGTTCAAGCTGACGCTTCCCAACACTCCCAGTGCAGCAGTGGAGGCCCGTCTTCCCGACGGAATCCCCATTTCCATCCCCTCTTGCATTACTCCAGTTATTTCCGGTGCCATCTGCAGCAACACTCTGTCTGCCCCCTTCCCTTACGAGCGAGCCTACAGCGAGATTCTGTCCAAGTTCTCCACCGTGACCTCTCCCCATGCCAAGATGCAGTGCCTGTACGAGCTTGAAACCCTTGTTGTGGCTGCTTTGACTGCCGGTACTCGTTCTGATCCTGGTGCTGATGCTATTGTGGAGGAACTGCAGAGTCTGTTCCGATCTGATCTACGTCCCAAGACTCTGTTCCGAGATCTCCAGATGATTGCAGCCTTTGCTCCTCTGGACAATCTGGATCTGTCTTACTCTGGCAAAATGTTTTGGGATGTTGTTCTTGCTGCCCTCTCCATCAAGCACGAGGCTGTGGAATGCATGGTTGATGCTGCCAACGAGATTTTCCAGTCGTTGGACAGTGGCGCTACTCGCACACAGTCTTTCTCCAACGGAACTTCACCGCTCGCTGGATTTGGCATGAAGGAGTGCGGAGAGCTGTGGACCATTGCCGCCAAGGAGGGCAACTCTGTGGCTCAGCGGGAGCTGGGAATCATGCAGCTGAGTCATCCCGGCGAGGTGTGCCTCAGTGTCATGCCTCTTACGCGGCTCAATGAGCTGTTTGAGGACATGCCCAACTGTTCTACGTCTGATTTGGACAAGCTGGATCCTACTCGAATGGCCATTGTTCGACACTGGATGCGATGTGCCGCCAAGGCGGGTGATAACATTGCCCGGGAGTACCTTGAGCAGGGAGGAGGCTGGTTGTGAAGAATCAAGTTTTGAGAATTTTATAACTAACTATTTATTGTGTATTTTTATGTGAACAACAAGAGTTCTGAGAATTTTGTACTTGTAGAAAACTAACCATTTCTTGTGTATTTTTATAGAAAATGGTTGATGGAAGCCGGTGTATTTTGGCTGGTACAGTATGGTAACTGAGATCCGACTGATGTAAGACATTATCGTGCATGAGATGCGTAATTATCTCATTGCATTTTCCAATTTATGCACCGTATGACTCAAATGTAAATCCCAACCTTGCCCCTGCCAACCATGTCTCTTTTTCGTTTCTCAGCGGGCAGAGTGAATTTACGCCGCAGCCCCCTAACTTAATGGGGGGGAGTACAGCGGCTGAGTTTAGACTGTATTCATGGTGGCAAATGGTAGGACAATGAAGATGAGAATAAAGAGCTATCGAGGTGATATGGATGCGGCTAGGACTGTTATAGAACACGTATAGCACTTGAGGGACACATGAATTGAGAGTTTTTGGAGGGGTATGATTCAGATGGTTTACAGAACAATGAAGTGGAGAAAAGTGGGATATTATTTTCAAACGCATATTCAGCAGAGACATTAATCAAACCTCTCTTTGCAATTTAGCAGCTGTTTCTCCGGGATCGCGAAATGTGTGGAAGAAAGGAAGGAATGTTGCTATGGTTGCTGTTTGATATAATATTTCGGGTCTTTGGCCGGTAACAATGGCGTTTGTGAATAATTATTCGGACGGTGGATGTGGAGAAGAGAAACGGTTATGTTGGTAAGGTCTGGTAAGGGTCATGCATGGCTGGTTAGGATTGAAGAGTGAGACATAACACGTGAACGAGGATACTAGGTATATAGCTATAATGCATCTTAAGAATAAAAAAAAAGGAGAATGGGTGAAGAGAAGGAAAATATAATATGAGTAAACTGGTAGGGTGACCTGTAAAGTGACCTGGTAAAGTGACCTGGTAAAGTGATCTGGGCGGTTCACATGATGAGTATTATGAGGAGAGGTCAGATGGGTGATGTGTGGGGTGCTAGATGAGATGCTTTGATACGGTATACTGCGTTGGAGTGATAGGGGGAGGAGGGACTTTCAAAGGGAATATAACAAGATGCAAAAAAAAAAAAAAAAAAAAAAAAAACCACAAACTATAGTGATGTAGGAAATCAAGTATAGTGCTTTCTAGTGTCATTCTGGTACTTTCACTGGTACATTTATCCCCAGTTTGACATGTAAAATATGTATACTCCGTCTTTTTTTGGCTCAATAAAAATTCTCACTCTTCTATTGAGTGTCTAACTTTACTGTATTGTTCTCTGTATGGTGAACACCCAAGGGCCCCGTAATCTCACCCCAATTGTAGAAGTAAATCGTCGGGAAAAAGCTGCTTGCAACCAGATTCCCGTTGTCTATCTATTGAACCAAATTCCAGCCGTCCTTCATACACAAAATTTCGAGATATTCGGGTTCTATTCTGGCGTAGGTCGTATTCGCTAACTCCATGTATGCTATGAGTTTGGACACACGGCTAACTCGACGGATCGGGCCGGAACTAGCTCGTATCGGCATGTGGCTGTACCCGGATCATAGGTCCGCGGATATAGATGTACCAGTGGATGTAACAGATGTAACGGCATGTCAGTTGCGGTTATGAACAATAACAGGGTTGTATTCCATAGGAAGGTATTAGATAAGTCAATCAGACCACTCAATTGGACCATGAAGATAGTAAAACAGATACTCGAACAAGTCAATTGATTGTGTGAACCGATATAAACTGACATTCTGAGTATTTTACAATTAAATTGTGTGTAAATACTGGATACGACGGCTGAGGACTATGTACTGTTTCGTATGTATTGAGCTGTGTTCTGTCTGTCTATACATGTCTAAGCTTCACGACGGTTCCAGAAAATTTTAGTCTAACGTAAAAGTCCTCGGCCATCAATAACCGAACAGCTAAACCTTGGGTGAGGCTTAGCAGTCGACTAACCAGATTTTTCGTCAAGAGGTCGTATTTCGTTTAATTCCGGTATGTTCGCTTACTAGCATGTTTCGTGCAGGGGAGTGGGTGCTTGACGGTGCTTTATCGATGCCTAGAAGGAGTATTGTAAGGGGTATTCTAGTCATAAGGTCAGTTCAGCTTAGCTAATGAGGCTTAGCTAAAGTCATGAGTCAACTCGGTTGAATGCGGCTCATCACAAGACTCGGACTCCGTCTTTACCGTCGGACTCCGCCGAATCGATGTAAACGTTTTTTGCTGTGAAAACGTTTTTCCTTGTATTTTCTTTCTTCCATAGACCCTAGTTCGGAGTCCGTGTTAGCCGCATCTCCCACGCATCTTTTGCGAGTTTTCACTGCGGCTGAGCAAACCTTGTCATATTTTTAGTCCGAGTTTGCATCGCCACCGAAAATGAAAGAAAAAAAAAGAAAAAAGAAAGAAAAAATCATAACCGAGATCGTGACCGTAGAAATTATATAAGGGTGGTCAATTCCCCTCAATTCCTCTCTTTATCAAACACAAACACACACACACACACACACACACACTACAACCCCAACCCACACCCACCCCAAACATGCTCTTCTTCCCCGTTCACCTTGGCTCTACTGTTCAGACTGCCCCCAAGTCGTCGCACTCAAAGCGATCTCTGGTCAACAACAACAAGACCAAGACTTATGCCTCCAAGGGCCGATCCTTTGGGCCCAGCGGCCCTGTTTCTTTCACCACCGCTAACCAGATGAAGTTCATGTAACTCTGGAAAGATTGATAGAAACATAGACATAGACATTACTAATTAATATATTGCATAGAGATAAAAAGACATTGTAGAACTCAATTGATGGGTGTAAGCTGTAGCTAGTCGTACAAGATCAAGACAGCTCTTTTCTTGAGTTAGGTGAATGAGAGAAGCTTATGGCTCTATAGACCAATTGAAGTGATGGGAAGACTCTCACGTGACTTGGAATGCCTTAGAGCATCTATCTGAGACCTTTAAGGCTATATTCTTGGTGCTTTTGGTTCCATCAATGGCCTCGCTAAGATCAGATGCATTATGTCGAGCCTTCCCTATAATATTATGGGTGTCAATTGAACATCATTGGAGAGCAGTTAAATGCTCTATTAAGACAGGAACTTGCTCCAATCCTTAATGGGGCAATGTAGAACTTTCAAAAATCCATTTATGATGTCGAGTGGACTAATGAGGTATCTCCAACAAGGCAACCTGGTATACACTAGAGAAGCCCAACAAGAGCACCAATGCCATGAAATAAGACCTGAAAAGAGGCCATTGATGACTGAAGGGGTCAGAAAAAGCAATCAGAGACCCCTGTATTATACTTGTATCATTGACATGAGTCTTGTCTCTTACTATACACGTCTCCGGAGATTAGGAGAGGGTAAGTACTCCTCAATGTGTACTTGTATGTGACCAAGATATGGAGGTAAAGCAATACTCCCTTGGTTTTTATACAGTAAAAGTATCGTACATACAGTATTAGAGAGTACCGTTAGGGTACGCATTGTACAGTTATAAGAACAGTAGCCATATTAACACCACTTGTAAAGCAAGTACAAGCTGTATATTATCTTATACCTGTAACTGGAGTATGTACATAGCATGTTTCAGGTGTTAGTGAGTGGTTTTTGATGGGGTTTCTGGATAACGGAAGTCTGGTTATATCTTGTTGATTCTCAGATTGATGATGGTGTGTACGGGCTATACCAGCTCATGTTCGTCTCCTCAACAATTACAACTACTTGGAGTATATTGATTCAGTACGGTATATACTTAATTGATGACACGACTTGTAGACAGATATCAACGGGGAAAGGCTGTTCTGAATCATGCATGAGTTCAAAATGAATATACTCACCAAAAGATAACACTCTTTATATGTTAAGTAGGCTTGGACTTTTACATACATACATACATAATCATTTATTCAATAGTAGGCTTGGACTTCTTTACCCCCATCCCAAGTATATATACTATCAACTATATCACCGAATACTTGAGTGCTCAAGACCTCGGACATCTGAAATACATGATTCAAGGTGGTCCCTTTGTGGAACATTGGAGTTGTAGCTGATGAAGAGCTCTTAACCATTAAGAGTGACTATATGGAACTTACATAATCGTAAGTACAGAATAATTCACTCTTATAAGACCATTGGTCGTAGTTGAGACCTTTTGAAGATCATTGCAGTGTTTTACTTCATTTCACTTGGTCCAACTAACTCCATTTTTGTGTGATCTTCTCAAGATCGATGGTTGCTTTGGTTGAGCTTACTTGACACTTTGGTTGAAGACATAGCTACCCCAGAAACACCGCTCATAGCGCGATGATAGATTCAATAAAAGTTCATGTCCCGCCAACTGATGTTAGACTGAGATCCTTGCAGTATTTCTGCTTCATTGGCCTGGTACAACAGCAGTATGATACTCGGCTTTAGTTGACATGTACACTTGACACTTGAAGAAACACCCCTTAAAGAGCAATACCAGTCCCAATAAAAGCACCCTTTCAATCAGTTGATTCTGGCAATAATTACTACTTCTTCTTTCCAGTTTTTTTACTCTTAACCTGATACAGCTCAGTGCTTTAGTTGTGCCTTACTTAATACCATTAGTCAAGAACATAGCCGTCCCATGCTGTCACGTAGACACCGCTAAAATGTCGTTGAAAGCGCCTAATATAGCACAACCCCATCTAAATGACACCTAAGACCACCTCCCACCTCTGGATTGAGATTCTTGCGTTTTTACATCATGTACTCTGCTTAGTTGACCCTTACTTGACACTTTAGTTGAGAACATAGCCATCCCCTGTTGTCAACCAAACACCACCAATACCGCCCAAACAACACCCACCTACCCAATTGGCACGTACAAACGGTACCTGCAGTTTTTTCACCTCTCACCTACCCCTGAGGCCCAAAAAACGCCTCTCTCTGTCCTCTAAGACACTCCTTCACTGTAGATAATTTCCACCTGCTCCACCTTTTTAAGTTGGCACGTCCCAATCACGTATCCAGATGCTGTGAAATAGGAGCTAGACGAATGGGGAGTATTTGGCCGCAACCACGAGTACAAGTACAGTATGTACGGATACAACCATTTCAAACGACAAGACCACTCCCAAATTCAGACAATGAGGCCTGGTCACGTGACTTGAGACTTTTTCCTTGTTTTACAAGTACTCATCATAATGCCATTGTATAATGCCATTGTATAGGAGCTAAACTGGATGGATATGGTGAAGGGGAAAAAAAAAAAAAAAAAAAAAAAAAAAAA
>ULGT01000002.1:419315-595422 GCA_900519025.1 Yarrowia porcina
AAAAAAAAAAAAAAAAAAAAAAAAAAAACTGAACAAATCACACTGAAAAGAACTCTTCCAAAACCCACTCAATCCAAGCCCCAACCTTCATGACCTCTTGTTCCCCCCCAAATTCTGTTTTAAACGCCTCACACACACTTCTGACTAAGCTTGAAACTTGCATCAAGTTCTTGGGCACCGTATGTACATACAAGTAACCATGTTGACATGGTAGAGTGATAACACCTACTTGTAGGACAAAAAAAGAACACCAAAACAGCTGACTAATCACTCCATACCCCTCCACATTCTCTCACATTGCTATTTCCCGCCCCATCCGCCCTCTTATTTTGATGATCATAATGTTATGTTTGAAGATATCCCAAACCGGTTCCTTTCAGACTAGACGCGTTGCCGGGACAACGCGGCCAAACAAAAATCAAACTTTTTGGCTCGTGTTTTAGGCAGATACTGTAGAGTGAGAAAAGGGGTTAGGTGCAGTTTGACTGGTTGAAAGTGATGAGTCGGAGGTGGTTTAAAGTGATCAAAAGAGTGGTACAGAGATGTAGCAGAAGTGTTCAGTATTGTTTTGGTTTTTTTGTCGTTTTTTTTTTTTTTGTTACCCCTTCTGACCTATTTTTAGACCAACTTTGTCCTATTTTCCGATAGCTATTTCGGGACCAAGCTGGAGAAGGACACATTTTGAAATTCTAATTCTGTAGACAGCTGCAACTGTTCATCTCACTTCAACACACATCTACAACAAGTACAACAAGTACAACAAGTGCAATGACCGCCAACGTGACGGATTTGTCGCAGTTGCCGCCCTCGGCCATGTCGGATGTCGGTCTGGCGTCCCATCTGGCCGCTAGATACCACCAGGGGATGCCGTTTGCTACCATTTCTTCACGGACTCTGGTGATGCTCAACACATATACCGCCATGGACGAGCAGCGGAAGGAGCCGTTGAACGCCTTTTCGATCCAGATTTTCAACCGGATGGTGAAACGCAGCGAGTCGCAGCTGGTGCTGTTTCTAGGAGAGAGTGGCAGTGGAAAAACCGAGTTTAAGAACAGTATTTTGTTCAGTTTGTTGAGTGAGTAGGAGTGGGAAGTGAGGAGTTGGCGAGTGAAGAGTTGACGAGTGAAACGAGTCAACGATGAACGAGCCAACAACGAACGGACAACGACAGGCGGTTGCCGGGTTTTAGGAGGCTGTTATCGAGTCATCTAGATGAGGTGGTTATTATCTATCTAAGACGGTTACCAAGTTATCTAGATGGTCGGTTTTCAGGTTTTAAGATGGTCGGTTTTCAGGTTTTAAGATGAGCTGGTTGCTAAGATCTCTATCTAAGATAGCTGGTACCAAGTTGAGATAGCTGGTACCAAGTTGAGATAGCTGGTAATCACTACCTTAGATGAGATGGTCACCATTATCTATGCACTTGGTACTATATTATCTCAGATGAACGTGGTACCATTATTTAGATGGCTTGGCACCAAGTCATCTGATGAGCTGGCAGCAGTTATCTAAGACGGTTGGTACCAAGTTGTCTAAGGTACTGGTTACTATTGTCTAAGATGGTTGATAGTTGTCCAAGATACACCGGTTACTACTATCTGAGATGGTTGGTTACTGTTACTTAAGATAACTGGTACCAAGCTGCCTAAGATAGTTGGTTACCATGTTATGAGATAGCTAGTACTAAGCTCTCTTGAAAGGCAGTTGCCACTATCTAGTTGACCCTGCTGCTACCTTAGATGACTTGGTACCATTATCTCATGAGCTGGTTACCATTATCTTCGTTGACCTGGCTACCATTCCATCTAAGATATCTAGTTATCATTATGTAGATGACTTGGTTATCTCTTAAAGATAACTGGTGACTATTATCTTAATGACCTGGTTTTATCTAGATGAGTCGGTTATCCATATCTTAGATGATGATACTGCTACCAAGTCCATTACCTATCAAAGATTGCTGGTTACTACCATTTAAGATGGTACTGGCTCTCTTGGTCATCTGATACAGCTGGTGTTCATCTGAGATAGTGGTTATCCAAGATGGTCTGTTACTTCCTACCTTAGATATCTGGTAACCTTTACTGGATAGCCGAACAACATGATCTAAGATGTGGTTTCCAAGTCATCCAGATGACCCTGCTACCGTTATCTTAGAGCTGGTTCCTTTTTTTTCTTTTTTTCTTTTTTTTTTCTTTCCAGTTTTTCCATACTAACCCAGCACTGTCCAACAACCCCCTATCCACCAAGATCAAAAACGCCGAGTTTATCACGTCGGCTTTCACCTGTTCCAAGACCCTAACCTCCACCCAGGCTTCTCGAGCTGGAGTAGTAGCTGAGCTTCAGTACGCTGCTGATTCCACCCTCATCGGAGCCTCTTTCCTGGACTACCGATTGGAGAGATCTCGAATCACAAAGGTTCCTACCGCTGAGCGAAACTTCCATGTCTTTTACTACCTTCTTGCAGGTATCAGTTCTACTGAAAGAGACTACCTAGAGCTTCCTGATCCTTCTGAAGCCAGATCTTTCAGATACTTGGGCCACCAGAGCCAAGTCAAGTCTGGAATTAACGATGCTGAGCGTTTCACCCATCTCAAGGGTGCTATGGCTTCTCTAGGCTTTTCCAGAAGTGATATGGCCAACATGTCTCAGATTCTGGCTGCTGTTCTTCATCTGGGTCAGATCCAGTTCAAGTCGACCGGAAACGATGGAACCAGCGGTCCTGCAGTTGAAATTGCCAACCCTGAAGAACTGAATCTTGTGGCCAACTTTTTGGGCGTCAGAACCACCGTCCTGGAAAACGCAATGGTGTACAAGACTGTCATGATGCGAAATGACCGAGTCACTCTTGTGCTGGACCAAAAGGGAGCCCGAGAGTCCGCAGACACTCTTGCCCGGTGTCTTTACGCCATGCTCTTTTCCTGGGTCCTTGAACAGATCAATGTTCTTCTTTCTCAGACTTCCGAAGACGATAGTATCAAGGAAAACACTCTGGTCGAAACCAGTATCACTCTGGTTGATTTCCCCGGCTTTAACGTGTCTCCTGCTGTCCCAACTCTCGACAGACTTCTTCACAATGCTGCCAACGAAAAGTTTTACCAGTTTGTTCAGTCCATTTACTTTGAGAACATGACCGATTTGCTCGAATCTGAAGACATTGTCGTGCCTACCGCCGAGTACTTTGACAACTCCGATATTGTTCGAGCTCTATACAAGCCTAGTCTGGGTATTCTTTCTGTTGTGGACGATTATTCTCGACGAGACAAGTCTGACAGTCAGCTTCTTGATTCGCTGAGTAAGCGGTTTTCCAAGTCCACAGTCGTTGAAGCTCCTTCTTCTCCTCGATCGTTCCTGGTTCGTCATTTTGCTGGAGAAGTTGAGTATGGAACTGACCATCTTCTTGCAGATAATGCCGAGTCGATTTCAGGCGATACCGTCGCTGTTTTCACCAGTGATTCCACCTCCCCATTCCTCAGACAACTGTTCCATACCGGAGCTGTTCATGCCGATGCTTCCAAGGATTTCGGTGGAGAATACGTCCAGGCTTCTCTCAACAGTCAACCTGCTCGACAACCTTCTCTTGTTCGAAAGTCGACTCGACGAAAGGACGCCAATGGAGGCCGTCGAAAACAAAAGGCCCGAAACGACGCCTGTGGCCAGTTTGTGTCGTCTGTTGAAGCGCTCACAGACGCGTTTGAAGAGGCCAATCCTTACTTTGTCATTTGTCTGAAACCCAACGACCGACGAATTGCAGGCCAGTTTGACGCCCGATGTGTTCGACAGCAAATCAAGTGTTTTGGAATCACCGAGTTCACCCAGCGAGTCAAGACGACAGACGTGGGTATGTTTATCCCCTTTGCTCGGTTCATTGCCCTGGCCAAGAATGAGGAACAAATCTACGACGATGATACCTTTGATGGAGGAGATGATCGAGTGATTGCAGCTCAGGTGGTGGGTCATCATGGATGGAAGGAACGGGACGCTCGAATTGGTCTTACGGGAGTGTTTTTGTCGGAAAGAGCATGGAAAAATATGGTGGATCCTTCCCATGCTACTGAACATGCCATGGAAGATGTTCTCAACAGAGATATTGGTCTTTCTCCTGAAGATGCCTTTTACTACGACCAAGATGGAAACCCAGTGGTTGGCCAAACCGGTGATATGTTCAGATACAATGCCAACGGCGAGCTTCAAGCCAAGGAGGTTGGAGAAGCTGAAGATGATGTTGTGGAGAATGTTGCTGTGACCAAGAAACGAAAGTTTTGGATGTTCATTGTCTGGCTACTCACCTGGTGGGTCCCCGACTTTGCCATCAAGTACATTGGTCGAATGAAACGAAAGGACGTTCGAGTTGCATGGAGAGAAAAGTTTGCCATCAACTTGCTCATTTGGCTGGCTTGTGGCGCTGTGGTTCTCTTCCTCGTGGGATTCCCCATGCTCATTTGTCCCACTCAACATGTCTTTTCCGATGCAGAGTTGCAGTCGCATTCGTTTGATAACGATCCCAAACAGGCCTTTACTTCCATTCGAGGTAACGTGTTTGACCTGACCAAGTTTGCTCCAGGACATTACCCTCCCATTGTTTCTTCCAGTGCTGTGCTCAAGTACGCTGGTAAAGACGCTTCTGATCTTTTCCCTGTTCAGATTTCCGCTGTTTGCAACGGTGTTAACGGTCCTATTGACGATATGCTTGTTCTTGGCTCTACCAACAATTATACTGATCAGAATGCCCAGTATCACGACTTCCGAGCCTTCCAGAACGATTCTAGACCCGATTGGTACATGGAGCAGATGAAGAACCTTCGAATCAACTTTTTCAAGGGTTACAACGGTATTACTGCCAAACATATCAAGGAACAGGCTGGTAAGCAAAAGACCATTGCGTACCTCCACAACAATGTCTACGATCTGACCCAGTATGTCACTGGAGATATGCGAGTTCGAGCCAAGTCTGGAGAGTCTGTCAACAAGGACGTTGATACCCAGTTTATGGCCAGTGAGGTGGTCAACTTGTTCCAGACTTATGCTGGTCAGGACTTGTCCAAAATGTGGGACAACCTTCAGCTTGATGGAAACGCCAAATTGGATATGAAAGATTGTCTTGATAACCTGTTTTTTGTGGGTAAACTCGATACTCGACACTCTGTTCAGTGTGAGTTTGCTCGGTACTTTCTTTTGGCCATTTCCATCTTCCTCGTCACAGTTATTGCCTTCAAGTTCCTGGCTGCTCTTCAGTTCTCCAAACCCAAGAAACCCGAAGATCTCGACAAGTTTTACATTTGCCAGATTCCCGCATACACCGAAGATGAAGAGTCGCTGCGACGAGCCATTGATTCGCTGGCCAGATCCAAGTACGACGATAAACGAAAGTTGTTGTTTGTTGTTTGTGACGGTATGATTGTCGGAGCAGGTAACGATCGGCCCACTCCCCGAATTGTGCTTGATATTCTCGGAGTTCCGCCGGAAGTGGACGCCCAGGCTCTCTCTTTTGAGTCTCTAGGTGAAGGTAGCAAGCAGCACAATATGGGCAAGGTCTTTAGCGGTCTTTACGAGGTTGGAGGCCATATTGTGCCGTTTGTGGTTGTGGTCAAGGTAGGACGACCCACAGAGGTGAACCGGCCCGGTAACCGAGGAAAACGAGACTCTCAGATGGTGGTTATGCGGTTCCTTAACAGAGTCCATTATGGTCTGCCCATGAACCCTCTGGAACTGGAACTTTACCATCAGATTCAAAATGTCATTGGTGTCAACCCTGCATACTACGAGTACCTTTTCCAGGTCGATGCCGATACCCAGGTTGCTCCCGATGCCGCTACTCGAATGATTTCAGCGTTCCTACACGATACTCGAATCATTGCTCTTTGTGGAGAGACTTCTTTGTCGAACGCCAAGTCCACCATTGTCACCATGATGCAGGTCTACGAGTACTACATTTCACATAACATGGCCAAGGCGTTTGAGTCCTTGTTTGGCAGTGTCACGTGTCTTCCCGGTTGTTTCTCCATGTACAAGATTGTCGAACTCGATACCGGTAAACCTCTTTTCGTGTCCAACGCCATTGTTCACAGTTATATGATCAACCGAGTTGATACTTTGCATCTCAAGAACCTGCTACATCTTGGAGAAGATCGATACTTGACCACTTTGCTTCTTAAACACTTTCCCATGTACAAGACCAAGTTCATTCGAGAAGCTGAAGCGTGGACTTTTGCTCCTGATACTTGGTCCGTCTTCTTGTCTCAGCGACGACGATGGATCAATTCTACAGTTCATAACCTGATGGAACTGGTGCCTATGCAGCAACTGTGTGGATTCTGTTGTTTTTCCATGCGATTTGTGGTTCTCCTAGATCTCATGTCGACCATTGTACAGCCCGTTCTGGTCGGATACATTGTCTATCTCATCTACCGACTGGCCTCTGACCCCAACAACATTCCCATTGCTTCCATTGCTCTTCTGGGAGCCATCTACGGTCTCCAAGCCATCATTTTCCTGATGCGACGACGATGGGAAATGATTGGATGGATGTTCATTTACATTTTGGCCATCCCTATTTTCTCTCTGGCCATCCCTCTGTATTCGTTCTGGCACATGGACGATTTCTCTTGGGGTAACACTCGAGTTGTTCTTGGAGAAAAGGGTAAGAAGATGATTCTCAGCTCTGAGGGTAAATTCGACCCTGCGGAAATCCCCATGCAACGATGGGAAGACTACCAGGCCGAAAACTGGGAAGAGGAGGAACTCCATGACCATGAACAGTACGATCGACGGTCCAACTTTGACCAAATGTCGTCCTACGACGCCTACCATGATTCTCCATTTATGGATGAAGTGTCTATGCATCAGAATGAGTCCAAGGTGGGTCTTCTGGCTGCAGCATCTACTCCGGATCCTGCTCCAGTCATGTCCCATAACCTGCCTTCCAACGAAGAAATCACCGAAGGAGTTCGAGATATCCTGCGAACGGCCGATCTCATGTCCGTCACCAAGAAGAGTATCCGACGGTCGCTGGAGGAGAGATTTGGTTGCTCGCTTACTCCAAAGAGAGACTATATCAACTTTGTGGTGGAGGCGATTTTGAGTGGAGAGTTGTAATGATTTATTATACGAAACGAGTGAGTGCAAGTACCGTAGGTGCGAGTGAGTGCAAGTACCGCAGGTACTTGCGAGTGAAGTGTAGTAGTAGGTTGTAGGTAGTAGCAGTGGTAAGGGTGTAGTTACTTCGTGTACGAGTATAAGAACTGCCAACAGCACTTTCACTAATGTCAAGGCTAAATAAATTGTTGGATTTCTACCAGCAGCCGTAAATAACCCAGAAGGCTTTTTACGTGTCCAATTTGAACTTTTATCTCTCGATTAATAAGTTGTACCTTTGTATCATAATTGACTCTCCAAAGAGGGTGTTTTAGTGGGTGGATTTTGATGGGAGTGGTATAGATGTGATTAGCAGAGTGTGGGGAGTACGATGGTGCTGTTAGACTGCTTGTAGAAGCAGTATTAGTCTCTTCAATTGACTTCTCTACTATTCTCTCTTCTTTCTTGCAAAGTGAAGTTATGCAACAATTTTTGCTGGCAGCGCTTAGTAGTAGTCGTATCAGAATGACCAGCTCAGGGAGAGGAGTGTTTTGGTACAGCTCCTGTCTTCTTCGGAGCAAAACTGATAGCTGTAGAGTACATTTCTATTGTTCGCTCTTCCTTCCTACATTGAGAACATATACAGTCATTTGGGGCAGACAATTCTAGTAAGAGCTGTACCAGAATGATAAGCGTAACAAGAAGAGTCTTTGGCTATTTTCATATTTTTTGTAAAATGATTAATAGTCGCTACAGCCGACTTCTCTGCAAGTACTGCCTAGATGTTCCTGCCATGAGAATTTATGGTCATTAGAGGAGGCCGATTTCAATAAAAAAGGTATGGGAATGCTCAGCACAGCTAGGGGAGTCTATTGGTGACTGTAATTCTTCTGTGGGAGCTATACTGGTTATTTTAAAGTGACTCTCTAGGTCCACCCTCTTCCTATCAGTAGAGAAGGGAAGAAATGTAGGCAATAGAATGAACGAAAACAATGGGAGTAGTACCAAAATGATCAGTTGAATACTAGCAACAGTAAGAAGTTTTGGATCACACCTTAATGGCTTTCAAGACGTCTTACGGGCTTTTTATTACTTCATTTGAAGTTTTATTCATCGTTTTAATTGGGTTAGACCTAGGAAAGTATCTTGTCCCTTCATCCCGTTGTCATACAGAAGATACGACCTGTAGTAATACACCCGCCACAACAAGAAGTACTCGAATACATACTACTGTATAGCAGAAATAAATAATCAAGGCCTCGTTAAAGTATTATTTTGCGGCTTTACCTCTTCGATTTAATGAGAAGTGCCAGTCTTGGTTTATGACGACTGCAGAAATGTGGTAAAGGTACCGTTGCAGTAGAACATATCGACTGCAATCAGAATTTGTTCTTCTTAGAAAATCAGCTGGTTATAGATCAGTGGTTGTTCTTTCTAACCCATGTATAGATTTTCAGTTCTACAAAATGAGATTTTCCAGCCGCGGTGACCTCCCCACTACAGTAGCCAGTGCTGACATGTAGAGATACCGGTACCGTAGCTCTAATAATTGTTTGGCAGTAGCAGAGAGTTGTAAAAAGTATAGCTTTTTCTAGATGGATGTCAATCGTACTTTTTCTTACTTCATTTCCATCTTTAATCCTTCATTTTTGAACTTCTGTGTATGTCTCGTTTTGTCTACCCACCCACAATCTTACAGAAAGAGACAAATGTAGCGATTTCGACATCCTGAAAGAACAAAAGGTAATTATTCAAACATTTCGAGCTTTCATAAAAAATATGAGTTTTTTAATCCCGTCAGTCTTAGCTTTTTTCGTCATTTATTCGAGTTACTCCAAGGCTTGAGTTTTTTGTACAGCTATGGTGTTTTCACATCAGAGAATAACAGCACAATACGTTTCAGTGATAATAAGAGGTTAATAGATACCTACTTTTAGCTTTTCTACACTCCATGAGCTTCTGATACTACTCCATTTCTCCTTTTCTCCAACAAATTGCAACTTTCTTAGCTCTCTTTTATTTTTCTTAACGGTATTTCTTCTCTTTTGTAAGCATCATGCGCAAGGCCAAAATACATGATCGGCAAAGGCGTTCTGTGGTAAAAAAGGTGAAAATAAGAAAGCCAAAAGCTGCCAAACACTCTTAACGATTAGTAGCAGCTAGAGTGGTGATACTATTCGCAGTGTTACCCTATCTATACAGTTTGAGAGTCACTCTTCCGTATCTAGGAGGAGCAGAGATGAATGAAGAGCATTAGTAGCACTGTTGAAAGCTCTAGGGATATCTCTTGGCCTGGTGAAATAGTTCTTTCATTATAAATAAATAGGTTGTTTCTAGTTGTCCATGTCAACATCTCCATCTCCATCCATATCCAAAACCTCTCTAATATCAAACGGCATGGACACAGTGTCCTCCATATCGTCTGAATCCAATGGAATAATCTTGGCCAGAGTTCCAAACAGAGGGTGTTTGACCTTTCTGGGGGGTTGGGGAACAGGGTTAGGGCTGGGCAACTCAGGTTCTGATGACTCAGCATCATCCTCCTCAGATCCAAAGTCGTACCCATGAGAAGGACCTTCCTGAATAAACGTTTCTCCCGTTTCTCCCCCATCAGACAACTCTATCGAAGCCAATCTTCTCTCTCCATCTTCAACGGCTTCTTCGACTGTTTTTGGAAGGAAACTGACGAAAGATTCTTGAGAAAAGACATTCCACCCTAACCTTCCTTCTTCCCACCACGTGACCTTCTCCACCGTCTCTTCTTCGACCGCCATAAACACGTGAATAGAGTCATCGTCTTTCCCCCTGGAGATCTCTACTCCTCTAGATTGCCATAGAGACTCTTCATGATGTATCACCTTGTAGACATCATGACCTCGAGAAAGAACATGGACCAGGTCATCAAAGTCAAGTGAAGGATTTACACCATTGGTAGACATTGTTTTGAGAAGCTTGAAACACTGCCAGATGTGTAAAATCATTTTTCTCGAGATATAATCCACTGGAGCAGTTTGGTAGTCTCTTCCAGGAACGATATAACACTCATTGGACAGTTTTAAAAGATGTCCAAAGGTGTCATTCAACTCGTTGTCGTGATTCTCAGGAAACTCCACCATCTTCTCCGTGTTTGGTCCCCCACTTGGAGGTTTACTCTTGAGTAATGTCACTGTCTCCTCACTACCTCTTGTAGTCTTTAGACACGGCAAATCCACAACTTGTAACTCCTTTGCAAACGACAAATCAGGGTCGTAGAGCTGCTCAAAGCCGTCAGGATGCTTACTACTCAATTGATGTTGAGTCCAATGCAAATTCTCAACAAATATCGACGGCCAAGATCCTTCATATTCAATCAAGTTGAACGGTGGGTACTCCTTGATAAGACTTTCATCTTGAAGCATTTGTTGAATAGACGAAAGAAGGGCCTCCACCTTTGTCGGTACTCGATTATTCTTTTTTTTCGTTTGTCGAGGAGAAATGAACTGACAAGTTGTGGGCTCAGTTAACATCCTTAGAGCCCTTGAAACAACACTATACAGCCATTGTCGTAAGGGGTTAACAAGAACAAAGTACTTCGGATGGCCGTACTCTTCCATATAAGCAGTTAGAGCGTCTGCTATTGCCTGGGAAAGTTCATATTCGGTGCTGGCTCTGTACTTTGACGAAAACTGCAACGCTTCAGTAACTCCATCAATGAACAAAAGGGCATATTCATCATCTTCCAAGGAGATGAGACCAAAAAAGACAATTCCAGCTGTGTTGCACATGGAATTGAGACCTGGAGAGGATAAATGATGCTCATAGATTGCTTTCCAAACCAACTTTTGGTACCCTAACCTTCTCCATCCTATACTACCATTTTCTCCATCACTCATAACCTGTTGTTGAAGACTCTCAAAAGTTGCAGAACAGTACTTCTGAGACTGGCTCTTCATTCCAAGACGCGGAGGGTAACTGGACCACTCAACAATCGACTTGATCACGTGCTTTTCAATCTTTCTGAACCCACAGAAAACCAAGAGATCAGAAATCTCAGTAGAATCAGTACTAAACCCCAAAAGCACGTGAGCAGCCAACACCAACCAAGGTAAAGACCGCTCTGAAATCTCCAACTGCAACTTCTTCTCAATTCCTCCATGAGTAGTCAAAAGATACTCCTCTGATCGTCCTACTTGGTTCAGGTAAGATCGAGTACTTGTGACCCCCCACGAGCTCTGATTGCGCGAAATCCACCCGCTGAAAAACTCGTAGTACGCGCCCTCCTCATCCACATGCCCGTTGAGCATCACAGAGCCCAGCAGCGTCTGTATGAAGATGTCCATGGTGGTGAATGGCGCGACTCGTGAGAATTAATTCCAACTTTAAAATATAATCTTGAACTGTAATAAAAGATGTAGATTCAGACCAAAAGAGGAGATCCCTTGTTGATGAGGGAAAATGGGAACAAGTTAGATATTCAGAATCAGCATCACTCCAGGAATCTAACAGTACTCTTTATATCAACTTTGAAGCATTATTGGACTCAGTAGATGGTCTATAAGGGGGAATAAACTGAGGGGTTTGGATGTCCTACAATGCAAATATTTGTTAGAAAAGTATACCTAAAAGTTGTACTATTATACTCTCTGTGATATGCTGATTCCAATGGTACCAAAATATCCCAGCTTTACCTCGAAAAACGCCTCTTTTGATTCACCATTACTCCTATACTAGGTAAGCATACTTGAACCAGTCTAGCACCCTCTAAAATGCACCTATTAAAATATTTTTTTTTTAGCCAAAATGATTCTCCAACTCAGCCAATGCTAATAGAACTCTTTACATTGCTATATCTCTTTAAGAACCCACTCATTACTCATTCCACCTGTATAGTCTTCAAGGGAAAGACATCTTATTCTCAAGGGTAAAGAAGAGAAGAAGAAGTAAAGTAGTATAAGAAGTTAGAGATGTATGAAAAGGACATTTAATACTGTACAGTACCAGATACACGGTTTACATCAATACATTTTCATCTCTTTTGCAAGCTTCAGAGGTTGAGAGACAGAACTCAGGCCTCCATTACTACCCAAACACTATTAAGGGATAGACGAAAGAGAGATCATAAAGCAACAGCAGATTAGGGTGTGCTGCTGTTCTCTCATATCTCATAACTCGCAAGTTCTGTTCTTCATTTCTAACTGATAGGTTACAGTGGGGTTACGAAGACATCGTTCACGAGGATAACTAAGAATCTATCACCTCTAGGGAGTTCCTAAAGATGTTCAGATTGACTGTTCAAGTATAGTCATTCTCCCATATGCTATCTACAACTCTTGGTGATCATACGTACGTACTAATGCCACCTGTGCCCCTTATGTTTCGTTAGTCCTTATTCATTCAATTCATCAGTAATGATTATTGAACTGAATGTATGAAAATTGGTTGTACAAGTAGCCTCTCCTATCCTGGTCAATAGGCAAGCTCTAAAGAACAAAGTGGAACGCTCTGTAAACAGATGTACCGGTACCTGTAGTTGGCTTTCCAATATGTAGAGAGAATACGAGTGTGAAAAAGAAAGAAGTTGACATGGTGGTTTTTGAGGCTTACAATGAGCTTCTGACATGTATTTTTTTCTCTGGTACTGTATAACTGTGATACTTCTCTCCGTTCTGTAGACATGATGCAAGAGTCAGAACTTAGACGATTCACATAAACAGGCAAAAACAAAACATAAAAAAGGTGAAAAACACAGGAAATAGTCTTTTGACGCTCTACGCAGCTGTTATAGAGGCTCTAGGAACTTCATGTTCTCACAGAGCAGTATATTACAAGTGTAGTGATTTACTTGGAGCTCCCAGATTGGACATGAAAAGAAGACCTCAAATGTCGATAGAATAGCTGAAAACGAAGGCAAAAAAGCTGTCTAGACCATTCAGAGAGTTTCAAGTGTACGATAATCAACTCTCTGATTTCATTGTACCCCGATAATAACTAGGGGTGTCTGAGATGGAGCTGTATTTTCCTCAATGAAGCCATAGCCAATAGAAAGAATAAATACTGTAGGTTATCTGCTGAGCCTTATTCCTCAATATTGAGAACTCAAATCAATGATAACTCTTGAGCAAGTATAGCACATTGGCTGTCAACTGTAGGCTCTAGAACACCCTCCGTGTGTCCTGGAGGGCTCCTAATGTACACTCAAATGTCAGATGAAGACGAATATACCACTGTCATCATTCATAGAAGGTTTTTATTGGTTTTTTACTTCTCATGTAGACAATATACTCTACTGTACTTGTAGTCACTTCCATACTTCATCTCCTTATCCAGATAACCTTGGCAACACTTTGACCCCTCCTGGAAGTCGCAGTATTCTTCTGACATCAAAAATAAGAGCACTATTCGATCCACAGACGTGACCTTATGCACCCTGGCTTTTTTTTTTTGTCAAAACTGATGTATTTTGAAATTTGAAAATTCCCTTACACTTACCCAGGATTTTGGTAGCTTTTGAGCCAAAATATACTCGCTGACTAAGCAGGTTTCTGACAGAAAGTAGACTTTTCACTAGTTTAAAGCCACTAGAGTATTCTTTTGACTCTCCCTATCACGAATACATTGTTTTTTCTCCTTTTGACCCCCGCAATGTCGTTTTATCCTCCTACAAAGTTTCCTCAGAAGCAGTTCACCCTTAGTTTGGGCTTTTTCAGAAATTTCTCAAAAGTCCCAATTTTTATTTTTCTCAGATCCACCTAAAATCTGGAAGACTAAAAACAGCCCTACAGCAGCACAACGGAATATAGCAGCGGGAAGGAGGGGGAATAGAGTGAAATAAAGTAGTTAAGGTTGTTCCCTTGAGTCGTGGGAGTATTTTTGATATTTCAGGTAGTCTTTTGAATAATTACTTCGTCAGATAGAGTGGGTCTTATGTCTTCCAGCTCTACTTGGAAAGGCCCTTTTAAGGTAACTTTCCCATACAACTGCCCAGAATTTGGACCAGTCCAGAGCCTAACTATATTGTCAAGTAATGATAAGGGGAGGGATATTGGAATGGCCCTGATAACTTAGCTAATAGAGATATTCAGATAGAATTAAGTAGCCAGTATTGCTAAGGTGGCTTCACTCTATGACATGAACTACTTTCCACTCTTTAAATGTCTGTGAAACCACTAAAAATATCTCCGAGCAGAACTTCTTCTTAACTAATATTCCAACTAAAGGGTACCCGGAAGAAAAAGACAGGACAGAAACGGTCTATTGACACTTGACAGAAGAGATCCATGTATCTCAATATGGCCTCTATCTCTTTTTGTTGCTACTCTGTGGTAGTATACATCTACAATCACCCTATAAGTTTAGCTACCGGCACTGTAAGAAGTACAAGTACGGTATCTTCTACCGTCAAGTTCACTCAAGAAAATAATTATCTAAAAAAAAAAAAAACCTGTTCAGAAAAAATCAGGAAGCCCGTCAAGACTCTTAGTTAAGAGGCTCCATGGAGATCTCAACGTACTGAGGGCTGTTGCAAGCGGCGGCGGCGGCCTCGACGGCGGTAGGTCGCAGCTCCCACATACCATTCTCAACCTGGCAAGCAATGAAGCCCTGGTTCTGGTAGGTCAGTCGGTTGTCTCGGTAGGTGAATCCAGTGAGACCGTTTCGGACCTGGTTTCGGTCGGTGAATCGCATGGAAGCCTGGTTGCCGAGCTGGATGAATCGGCCCTGGTTATCGACAAGCTGGCCTCGGTAAGAAAGCTGGCCTCGGAACTGGTCAAAGTTGCCGTAGTTTCGCTGGTCCACCAGCATCAGTCGGCCGTCGTTCTGCACAATTCGCGAGTCCTGGAATCGGTCATTGTTGGCAATTCGAAGCTGAGAGTCCTGGTATCGAGCCAGACCGTTCTGTCGAGCTCCATCAAGGTTGACAGTCACGGGGTTGGAGCAAGGAGCCGAGCCGACAAAAATCTGGTGGAGATGGTCGGCAGATCGCTGGTGGTCAGCAACATCGTAGGCGTTGCCGTACTGGTCAACGGGACAGGCCTGGAACTGCTGCTGGTCGTTGTATCTCCAAGAGACTCGATCGTCGCCAAATCGCTGGAAGTTGATGTTGTTGTTTCGTCGAGTAGACAGAGCCAGTCGGCCGTCATCAACACCAACGTATCGGGCAGCGTTGGTGCCGTCAGAGTTGTCAATGTTGAGATCGCCCTTGACATCAACAAACACGTTAACGTCTCGAAGAGGAGCTCCGTTCACGTCTCGAGCGTCTCCAAAGTAGAGGTTTCGGCCGTCGGTTCGCATGGCAAAGTTTCGGTTGTCTCGCTGGGCAGCCATCTGGTACATGTAATCAGACTGGGGCCACTGGTACATGGACTGGTCGATACCAGCAAGGGAGTATCGGGCGTCTCCGTAGTAATCGCCTCGAGCGGGAGCAGCCATGCCAAGAGCGGCGGCAAGAGCAACGGTGGTGGTGGAAAACTTCATTGTTAAAACGGTGGTAGATAGAATCGAAGGGCTGTGAGCTGAGGATATAGAAGGGGGTGTGAGAGGGTTTATATAGGGAAAAGGAGTGGAACTATTGATGTATACAGTCAGTAAAGTTGTAGAGTAGACCCTGGACATACTGAACAAGTCAAGAACAAGTCACCTCACGTCACTCTTCAATATACCGGTATAGGAAGGAGTGTAGGTGGACTGCATGAGGGGAGCGTGAAGAGAAGAGCAAGGATTAGGGCTTTAAGAGGGGGGAAAAGGGGTGGGTAGTTCGGAACGTTGGAGAATAGCCGTTGTAGATTGATATGATGGTAGTTTCATTCAGTTTTCTCCGATACTAGTGTCTTCAGATGGTATGTTGTTACTCGTACAGTATGTACGATGTGTCACAATAACAGTCATAAAGACAGCAATAGACCTTGGATATTCTCAATTAGTGAAGAGAAGTTAATGAAGTCATCTTGGGGCACATGTCAAAAAAGTGATCGACATTTGGTCCACATACATACCCCTTTGGTATACTATACGTCGTTCTTTCAACCATGCAAAGACAGCATTGCCCTTGGATATTCTCAATTAGTTCAAGGGATACCACTACAGTCTTTCTTCCAGCCGAGTGATCAACATGCGTCCCAGAAACATACTCTTTTAGTATACTACAGACAGCAGTTCAACACATAATTCGACACTAGTACTACATGTCGCTCCTATAACCCTACAAAGTGAATGGATGTGTTACGCTTCCTCAACTAGTTGAAAGAGGTTGCTCTAGTGTCTCCAAAACATCATTCAACAATTATACATTCTCCAAACATACTCCTCTACCGGTAGTATACTACAGACACCATACATAGTGTACGTCACTCTTCAGCCATACCAAAAGAGCAAGGTGTGTCGTATTCCCTCAATAAGTAGAGAATAAGATAATCCAGTCTTTTTGTCAGCTTATGATCGTCATAAGTTTACATACACACCTCTTTAGCATACCATAGAAGGCAGTTTAAACATCGTACTTACTATACTTCACTCTTACAACCATACAAAGAGAGTATCACGTGTTATATTTCCTCAATCAGTTGAAAGAATGGCAGTACAGTCTCTCTGTCAGCTAATGATCGACATAGCTCGCTTCTAACATACTCTTTTAGTATACTATAGTGAGCAGTTGATACACCTCTAACGCTCTACGCTCAAAGAGGTAATTCCAGAGACTGATGAATAATCAAGCAGAGTTATAAACACGTGACTTCCCACAAGGCAAGTCCAAGAAATCCAGACTTGGTGTAGATAACTCATGTCATACGATACTGTGAAGTACAGTAGGTCACCTTCAATGTCTATACACCTCAGTAACCTGTCTAAACAAATAATACTATTAACAGTATCATGATAAGGTGTCTTGTATAGTATGAGAAGTACTGTTATGAAAGTATCCATACTCAACTGTCTTGAGAGATGTGTAAATGCTGTTGCTCTACATCTCTCAATATTGAAAACGATGGAACGTGAACTTGAACATGAACATGAACAGGAACAAGAGTTGGGTATGAAAGACGTAGAGAAGAACAAAGGGAGTAAAATAAAGACACCAAACATGACAGTGTTCTGGTTTTTATCTCTCAGGAGACTTCTTACTCTCCATAAGACGGTCACGACGATAGAGAGATAGTTGGAGTCATGAAGTATGTTATCTATCAAAAGAATTCTTTTCTCTATAACCTTGACATGTACTTTTGAATAGAGCTCTGGCTCAAGTCGCATAGTTGCTGAATCTACCGGTACTCATTTCTTGAGATCATTCCAACACGGAAGCGCAAGTACCATAAGTACCCTCTTGACTCGTCAATGATGCTGACAGAAAGAAAGAAATACGGTATTAATCGATACTACCAACTGCAAGAACCTATAATTGTAGCTGTATAATAGTTGGAAGTCGCTTATCTTACCTCATTTCAGCTTTTCATCTTCATCAATTGTATTAACCGTTTCACTGGATATGTCTTTCCTATAGAGATACAGCCCAGGAACGACAAATCAGTGCTCCAATGAATACTTGTACACCTTTATAGCAACATGAGCCATATATATTGACCCAGATAATATGTTATTTCAATTACTCGTACTTGTAGTCGACTTCTCTAAAGTCATGTCTACAGAACAAAGGTATATATTAGGTAATAGCAACCAAAAGAAACAGAAGAGTGACCAAATGCCTCTTATATGAACTGTATCAATGTTATGAGTCTTTTAGTCTACTCATACTCATTCCTACGCCTCATGTTTATGTCCATCGTTGATACCAACACTACCGCACCGGTAACTAAGATATACAGCTATAGACTGAGCCTGAGACATGAAGAAGTTGTTCATTAGCTTCCAGAAGTGTTACAAAAGATGTGACTACTTGATCTCGGCTAAAGCAGTACATAACATAGATGTCAAGAGGTACCAGTACACTACACTCTCCTATTCACATCTAAAGCTGTCAAACTACAAGTACAGCTCCATTCACAGCACCACCACCACTATTACTGTCTACCACACCGTCACACTAATCTAATCTCTTAACTCAACACTATATCTAGTCTAACAATCTCCACCGCAGTTTCGAGAGCCGCAGTTGGGGCACTGGTTGTGGTTCTTTCCAGAGCATCCACCGCAGTCAGTGTCTCCACAGTTGGGGCATCGTTCGGCCTTGTTGTTGTTGTTCTTCTTATCGGGGCAAGAAGAGCCTCCATCACAGTTGTTGGATCCACAGTCAGGGCATCGTTCCTTCTTGCTCTGCTGCTTCTTGTTGTTGCCCTTGTTGTTCTTCTTCTTGTCGGGGCACTGGTTTCCGCCGTCACAGTTGCTAGAACCGCAATCGGGACATCGCTCCTTCTTGGAGGGCTGCTTCTTCTGGGGCTGCTTCTTCTGGGGCTTCTTGACGTGCTTGGTGGGGGCAGCACAGGGCTTCTTGACGGTCTTAAAGTGCAGCTTGTGAAGAGTCACGTAGCAAGTCTTGGTCTTGACAATCTTGTTGAGACACTTCTTCTTGGGACACTTTTTCTCCTTGATATGCTCAATCAGCTTATGGATATCTTCGGGGTTTTCGGCGTCTCCATGGTAATCCTGCTTGAAGTAGTCGGCCAGCTCTTCGTTGGTGTTACCCTCAAAGTCGCCCTCAGTGTACTCGTACTCGTTGGTGGCCTCGTCAATGAAGCTCTCTCCAGTGATCAGAGGTCCGTCAACAACCTCGTCCTCAAAAGTCTCGACAGGAGTAGGAACGGGAATGTTGTCACCATCGGCAAGACCGGCCTCAAAGGCAGCAGCAATGGCAGCAAGAGAAAAGAAAAAGACAGACTGGACCTTCATGGGGGGAAAGAGTGGTTGTTGGTTCTATACTCAAACTGGGTATCTCATTGTGCTTTATATAGTGACGAGATGAATAGAGAAGACGTGGAATTCCTTCCATATATCGTCATCGTTTCCAGTTTAATGATGGAGTATGATTATCGTATGTTAGTGATGAGTAATGTATGCCGAAACCGAATAGTATCAGTTACTCACTAAGGGTATGAGGTAAGGGTATCATATGAAGTGGTACAAATATCAATGAAAGACCTTGATAGGTGTTGGTATCTGTATCACGTGAAGTATCATCAAATGATTATTCAGTCATATCTCATGTTGACTCCTTCTGATAGGTATGATGTTTTCAGGCATAGAGTATATTCTCAAGTGGATACATTATCGCCAAGTCTACTGCTACATACAGTATTATAGACCTCATAGACTACAGTACCCTTACATATGACGTCACTTTCCTGACCCACATAAACCCACATAAACCCCACTATATGTCAATTGAACTCGTACATAGATTATATCCCGTCTTATGAAGGTACTACGGCATTCTACCACTGGTATTATATTCCTTGTCCACTGATAAAGTTTCATCCTATAGCCGAATACGAGCATGGACTGATGCTCTGATACACAATTATAAGAAGAAAAAAAAATAGATGTTACTCCAGGATGATTAACTTGGTAATATTGCCCCAGTCTTGGACAGCCCTAATCCACTGAATAAAGCACTTTTTTTTTTTTTTTTTTTTTTTTTTTTTCCAATCCTCAAGATGCATTATAGCTCTGATTCGTATAGCCCTCCACAGGGTTAGGGATTAGTCATACCTCCCATCCTCCAACATACGGCACCAAACCTCCTCAGTGATACCATGGACGTATTTGACGATATTACCACCCGTTTAAAGCTGCCAAGAGATAGAGTGAAATTGACAGGAACCGAATATGAAGGTCCCCCATCTTCGTTCAAAATTTCCACTCTCTCTCAAGGACTTATAGGTGCTGTTGCTGCTGTATCTTTGGAGTTGATGGGTGATAAAGATAAGACAGCAACAGTAGATAAATTACACAGTGTTGCCGAGTTTCATAGTGAGCAGTTGATCACGTGTGACGGTAAGAGTATTCCTTCGTCTTCTCAGTACCCAATTGGAGGTCATCATAGGACTAAAGATGGATGGGTTAGGATCCATGATGGATATACTCATCATATCCAGGGAAGTTATGAGTTAGCCACGGGGAGGGAAATGGAGTCCAAAGACGTGAAAGAGTTGAAAAAGAAGTTGAGTGAAGCCCTACTTCTCTGGACATCACGTGACTTTGAATCTGAAGCTGCCAAACTGCGTCTTCCCGTTTCAGCTGTCAGAACATATGAACAATGGGATACTGAGAAGAATATCGACGTTCCAGACTTTCCAGTATCAATAACAAAAACAGGAGACTCCCCAATCAAACCCCTAACTGCACCCCTTGCCCTATCTGGTCAAAAAGTCCTGGAACTCAACAGAGTCATTGCTGCTCCTGTATGTGGTAAAGTGTTGGCAGCTCATGGATCAGATAACACCTGGATCACCTCCCCTAACCTCCCTTCAGCTCCAGAAGTCGATATCGAGTTCACCAAGGGCAAGAAACGAGTCAGCTTGGATCTGGACCTCGAAACTGACAAAGACAAACTCTGGAACATGATTGAAGAGACTGATATGTTTATACAATCATATGCACCCGGGTCAATCGAAAGGCGTCTAGGTTCACTCCTCTTGGAGCTTCATAAACGGAATCAGGGCATCATTGTGGGTACTTTGAGTGCCTATGGACCTGGAAAATGGTCTACGAAAAAGGGATTCGATTCTCTAGTCCAAGCAGCTTCTGGAATGAACTTGTCCGAGGGAGAATTCTTCGGTCTAACGCCTGGAACTCCTAAACCATGTCCTTGCCAAGTTCTGGATCATGCAGCAGGATACTTTTTGGCTCTTGGAATGATGGTAGCTCGGCTTAGACAATCACGTGAAGGAGGGTCTTATATGGTGGAGGTTTCTTTAGCTGGGGTTATGACTTATTTGAGGGGGTTAGGGCAGACCAGGGAGAGTATTGATAGTCCAGCAGTTACAAGGGAGACTTTGAAGGGCTCTGGGATACTTCAGGAGGAAAACACTCGTTTTGGAAGGTTGTCTTTTGTTTCGCATCCGATAAAGGTAGATGGTGTGGAGTTCAAGTGGGATATGAACAAGTGGAACTAAGCCACTCTGCGAAGGAAGACCGTTATAAAAGAAATATCTCAACAAAAGTCACGTGACTGTGAACAGAAAGTTGCAGTACTCTGAGGTGAAGAGAACAAGGTAGATATGTGAATGCAGTGGAAGTCACTGTTGACATCTAAAGCTGTTTCAACCTACTTTGAGTACTTCAAATGCGTTTCACACAGTTATTTATCTTTCACAAGGAGCTCTTCTTCATTCTGAGGTGTAATGACAAGTCGAAGGTACCAGTAGTGTATGGGTTAGGAGGAGTATATCTGACTATAGTTGTCTGTCAACTTAACGAAGACTTTCTAGAGCAACTGAGAAGTCTCTGTGGGCAATTCTCCACTCGATCTATGCTGTTTTGCTCACCCTTATTATCATCTTCACAATATCCAGCCGAGTACTAACCGATACTGTACTCCTCTATCTGTCTCACAGCAACCGTATACTCTGCCAATCTATTACCAACCACTTTGCAAGTCTAGACCTCCCCTTTCCGAGAGATTGGCAAGTGGGGTAATAGTTGTTTTGCTTCTTCTTGCCGAGGCCGTTGTCACCGTGATAGAGTATGTTATGGAGCAGGAGTAGGGTAGAAAAGGGCTATGAAGTGCAATAAAAGGTAGTAAAGAGGTAACTGGACGAGTAGAAATAAGTATTAAAGAACTTCTGGACTTCTTTCAGTCAATATTACCACTAATATCCCCTACAACTGCACTCCTCTTACTATGGTACACCCTCCCATAACCGTACCTCTACCATCTACCGCCCATGCGTCCGATATTGCATTGTTTCCGGAACCTGAAGTTCCGAAAGAGCGTCGGATAATCTTGTCACATTGATTTCGGACTTTCTTCTCTTCTTTTTCACGCTCCCCACAGAAGACAAACTATCGTATGTAGTTTATTTGGCGTATAACATGAAGGACTGAAGAGGTTGTAAGAGGGAGTTGAGAACTTGAAAAGTGAACAGTTAAGATAAAAAAAGCTGACTAAACAGGGACTACCATCTTTTTATCAAATTAGTATGTATTTTTATCGGTTTTTCCTACCCCACACTCTGCCTGTACAGTACCCCCAGATTCCCTGATTTCGCTTCAACCTAAATCGATGGAGGCCGTTGGAGAGTGAGACTGAGTTGAGCCGAGGCCCTTCAAATGTCTGGGGTAAGGCTGAGCAACTGAAACGAGAGATTGGAGAGGCTATCAGTTGCTATGGCGATGCTAATGGCGATCTTTTGAGGGGTAAAACGACTTTCAACATGTGTTTTGACAAGGAACAAGGTACATACTCCGTACAGTACTTCCTTACAACTTATTCTTACCCTGCAAAGTGCCTTAGCGTGGGGGAGATGGCTACCGTAGCGCAGTTAACGCATTAGATCGTGTTTAGTCGATTTTTTTACAAAGAAAATAAAACAGATATTAAATCATTGCACTGGCACCGGTATATGTAGCAATTGTGTCTTTATATTGTGGTGTGGAGCTGTCCTAAGAGACAGTCTATAGTCTCGTAATAGTATGTATACCCTCACCTTCTATTCCTCCCACTCTACTCCTATCATAGCATACACACCACTACTACCAGGTATGGTCTAGATCAGCACTACAAAGTATTGCTTTGTCTTATCAGATTCTGTCTCACCCTAATTCATCGGTCTCCGAACCCCTCAAGGATCATCTTTCTTTCATTCGGACTTTTTCATGAAGTTGTACCTTCTGTCTCTTGCTGCCTTACTGCTGGAACCGTTGGAAGCTGCATGATTGTGGAAGGGTCTACTTTAGGTTGGATATGGGCAAATAAGCTCCTCGGCTCGGCTTGAGAGATCCGGAGAGGTGGATATTAGTTGCCGACGGCGGGGAAAACGGTGAAAAGAAGTGCTCAACTGAATTCTCCGATGTTGATTTACCATATGGACTGCTTTTCCCGTCTTAAATCGCCCCCATTCAGCCTGCCACCTACCCCACGTGAAAAGTTGTATGTGGGGAAGAGTGAACTTTGCAAGGTATTAACCGTAACCATTCTGTCCCTTCTCCGTCTTCCTTCCCCAGGTCAGATTGATATATAGCTCGGATCTCACCCCAGACAAGTTTTATCAATCACCACTTTACAATGCCCGCCGAACGAACTCTTCTTGCTTCTTTCCCTCTGCCCAAGAAGGGCGAGACCCAGCCCGAAGATAAGAAGCTGCTGAGTCTCTATGAAACCGAAGACTACTATCTCATCGAGTTCCACTCGCCCAAGGATAACCGGCTGTCCAATGTGTTCATTGACGCCTTTGTCGAGGCCATTCATTACCTTTTGGCCACCAAGGAGGACGACCCTAAACCTCTAGTCACCACCTCGGCCATCCCCAAGTTCTACTCCAACGGTCTGGACTTGGAAGCTGCCATGAAAACCGACCGATTCTTTGAACGGTACCTTGGACGACTCCAGCGATCTCTTCTCGAGTTCCCCTGGCCCACTATTGCCTACATTAACGGCCATGCCTTTGCTGGGGGCTTCATTCTGGCCAACTCCCATGACTTCAAGGTCCAGAACGACAAAAAGGGCTGGCTGTGCATGAACGAGATTGAATTCGATGCTCCTCTCATTGGCCAGCTCATGTCCATCCATGCTCACCAGTACGGTCCTGTTATCGGCCGAAAGATCACCATGCAGGGCCACCGATTCACTGCTGCCGAGGCTCTCAAGGACGGCATTATCGATGCTGCTGGAGGCTGGGACGAGGTCGAGGCCATTGTGGCCAAGATCCGAAACTCCGTGGGCAAAAACTCGTACGGACAGATGCGAATGACCCTCTTTGCTCCCGTTCTCGACCACTGCATCAACTACTACGAGGAAGAGGCCCGAGATATCGCCCGACAGGCTTCGGCTCGAGACCACCAGGCCGCCCGAATCGAAGAGGTCAAGGCAAAGCTTTAGATGGGTATAGATTTAGATTAACAGATTAAAGAGTAAAGCGAGAGTGTAGGGGCACTCAAGATGAAGGACAGGAGGGTCAGAACTAGTAGTTGTATAAGAAGACTTCGTTCGCTAGTCTTATAGAAGTTCTGCTCTGTAGTTACTCTAATGCTTTACAAAAAGTACAAGTAGTTATCCTACTGTACCGGTAGTTCTCTTGATCTCTCTGTACAGGTATTGTATCATGAGCCGATATAATAAAGGAAGAAGACGTGATATCGAAAATCTGAAAAGCGCAGTCTATTCAGGAGATCAATATTACTCTACTGCCTTGTTTTGACAAACTTCTGTCAATTGTCCATCGTGTTATCTACATCAACTAGAAATCTCATGCAACCTTTCTTAATGGGGAGAGTGGTGAAGATTATACTACCGGTACCAGTACTGTAGATGTATTATCAAGTGAGGAGATAACAGAAGAGACGAGTACAGTACAATAGATTTCGTTATTGTAGTAGAAGCAGCACAGGTGATGCTTGTAATTTGAATGATTGAACAAGCCAGAAATTCCGGATCACTTGACGTACTCCAGTTGAACTTCTACCAATGTTTGAATCTTGGTCGTCCCCCTGTAGTTCCCCATCTGAGACGCGAAATAAGAGAGTAATACAATAGGAGAATAGGTCCCTTTTCCCTCATAGACTTCTCAGATATTTACTGATATCTGAAACAAACGTCATGAGACTTATTCTATCTTCATTTCGTCCTTTATCGCTCTTTATTCGTCTCTCTAGACTAAGATGTTATGGTCAAGACAAGATGAGGAATTCCACAAGGGTAGACAGATACCAGGCATTGTAAATGGAAAAGGAATAGAAGCGATATACAGCTAACGAGACCATAAAACTCGCCATCGATAGACCTTCAATATTCTGACTAGAACCAGATCATAGATAGGAGTACATGTACTTCTCATGAGCCACCCATAGTTGTAATAGTACCCCAATTATCTCGAAATAATGTGTGCAAAGAACCGCTGAAATTCTGTCCAGATGATGGAGAATCGGAATCTGATTCTTAAGGTCTTCTTCCCGCTGATTTACTTGCACTGAATGTGCCAATATACTGGTGTACCTGTACCGTACATACTGGGTAGTCAACGAAACAGGAAGATCCTTATACATCACCATAACTCAACCAATAAAAGTCCTATCGAGTCAGGGACTTCAACATGAGTATTCTGACATCATAGGGAGCTCTCCAATACACCTTTTCCCTCTGAATTCGTCCTTTCCGTCGAAGTAAATTATCTCCATGTACCAGCCCTACAAGCACTACATGCATCTATAGCAACAGAAGTACAGTATACCAAATACCTCTTCAAAAAACGACTATCTAATCATTACACGTCCAAGAGTCACATTTATCATTTCAAGACTTGTCTGAGTCTTTTCAAGTTACCGTACAAGTACATGGAGAAAACCACATACGATACCTACTCGTACTTTTTCTCCTTCTTAATACATTCGAGCATCGGTACTGTATACAGCACCACTTTTACTTCATCACTTGTACCTCCATCGTATTCATACTCGTACATTCCTCGTTCTCTATTTACATTCCGTTGAGTTCCTTGTCAAAGGACCGTTTTCTGAGGGCTGCGCCGGACCGCATGAGCCACGAAAGCACGCATTCGGGCAGGAAGGCGGCCACCAGCTCGTACATTCTCGAGCCGAAACCCACGTGCCACACTCGCTTGGGCCGACGGACAGTCAGGGAGTCGTAGATGGCAAAGTTGAGTCGTTTGAGAGACGAGCCTCGAGTACTTCTGCAGCCGTACAGGAAGGCCATGGTTCCTCCATAGTTGGAGTAGGCCGCTCTCATATCTTCCGACCACGTGATCAGATCAGCATGGATAGCAGAGGCAAGCTGTTTGGACTGAGAGTGGCCATGGGACACGTCAAAGGAACCCAGACGGATATGTGTAGTTTTGATGCCATGAGGAGCCAGTTCTCGGTCCAGAGAAGTGGCCAGAGCGTTGATACCAGACACAACCATGGCTTCGGGAGCTGAGTAAGCAGGAGAAAGAGCAGCAGTAATGTTAGGAGTGACAATGACCAGACGGGCAGGGTTAGGGGTAGAAGCAGTCTGTCGAATGAGAGTCAGTAGACCCTGAGACAACAGAGCCAAGGGAGCCAACAGTTTACTGTTGATGACGGAGTTCCAAGACTCCAGATGCATTTGTTCAATGGGACCAAAGGGGTAGTACAGGTCTGGAATGAGCACCACTCCGGCCAGTCTCAGGGTATGGGGTTTGGCATTAGGAAACGCCACCTGGGGAGTGGCCAGGAACGTTCCAAAGTCTTTCATGGTGGATTTGATAACGTCGGCCTTTTGAGTGTTGACACTGAGCGACCGAATGTCTGCCGAGTTTTCCTTTTCGATGAGTGCAGTTTCGGCTTCCGAGGTGGTAGTCACATAGACAATGAAACCTCTTTTATCGAGATCGTTAGCGACCACTCTCACAATCGGTTCGAGGAACGAACCTGCCAGAACCACAACCTCGGTTCTAGCTCCATTGGCAGCACGAACTGCTCTTCGTCGTGGCTGTTTTTTGTTTCCAAAAAGACCTCCGGGCAGAATCCGGTTGTTCCACATGTAGTATCCTGAGGCAGTCACTGCACTGATAGTCACCAGACCCACAGCCAGTTTGTGAGCAGACACAAAGCCGGTGATTTGGTCATAGTATGTAGGAGGAGGAGGAGGAGGTCCCGGCACAAACTGGTCGAGTTGTTTAGTGGCAGGAGCCAGTACTGACTGAATGTCCTTTTTCCTGTTCAGCAGCCAAGTTCCGACCTGTTGCTGGGCCTCCTCAGCGTCTCCAAGCTTGTCATTGATGATGACGGACGCCTTGTGTTTGATTTTGTTCACTCCCGCCAAAATACTGGCAATGGGGTCGTCTGGAGGGGTCATGTTGGGGAGATGGAGAAGATGTCAACTGCTTAAGCTAGCTTCTCTCGTGATAAGGAATTGAGTTTGGTTCTAGGGCAAGTAGAGCGTGAAAGCTTTTGGCATTGAGGCAGGATTTACAGCAGGTTAGAGGCTGTAACCGAGGAAAAGCGTTTGATAGTTGTAATATTTGGCATTTTTCGAGTAGATGTGCTTTTTCAGATGCAGATTTGCCCCACTAATACAGCGTAAAAAATACTCCCCCTATTTTCTCATCTGCAAAGGTCACCTGCAAAAAGAACTTTGATTGGGAGTTTGCCACTGAAATGGAGGTGAATGGCAAGACCACTACCAGGTACCAGAAAAAAAATGGTAGGAGTACGATAGAAGTATGAGCTATAGTCATACCACTAGGTGGCTACCAGGATAGATCACTGGAATACTTGTATAGAGCCTTGAAGGTCTAAATCTTCAAAAATATGACACACCCTACCGTTACTGTGCTTCTGCAGGGTTGCCTCATGACAGATAATTTCTGAGGAGCTTTTCAGCCCTAACAATTGCCCATGAGAACACATTGAAGCAGCCAATTTACACAAAAGGTGGTTCATGTGAATTGTCTAGCGAGTACGAATAGATCCAGCTATTTCAAATGACACATTTGCGTCTTTTTCACCCTAATCTATACACCTCTACTTGACATTATCTCTCAGAGTTTACTGAGAAGGAGACGTCTCTCGACTTAACAGCCCCAACTCACCGTCCAATATCACTCGAAACACCTCGGAACTGGCTTCATTCGATTCCCCAGAGTTCAACGAGTACGACTGTCTACTTCTTGTGAGTTCTTCACTTACATATTTTCTCATAAGATGGACGTTTACTTATCAGGGTTGGTCAGTCCACCATGAGTAAAGTGTGAGTACCGCACCTGTAGTTGAGACAGAATAGAAGGGTCAAATACTTGACTAATTGACTGAGTTTTTGTAGCAATAAAACAGTCTAGGCTAATCTACAGCTCGTCATTTACAATAATACCATCTCGAACACCGTTTTTGAACCCTAAGAGTGATAATAAAAGTAGTATCCCAGAATTATCTAAAGGTTACAGTTATAGAACAGCATAGCCAAAGCATGGCGTTGTAGGAGGGCAGCTACGGAGGTACATTTCAAGAACTATCACAACTGATCAGATCCTGGTACTTGCATCGTATTTACACCGTTTTTGGCTTTCAACAAATCGCTGCTTCTCGAAATCAATCTCCCTGAGTATCTAGACATGACCTCTCCAGTTCTCCCTAGATCCAACATTACACCCTGTTCCAAGTGTAGCTGAGAAACACTTTGGGTGCCTTTTGAAGGGTCAAAAACAGGCGTGAGAGCAATTTACCAGTCAAACAACCCTTGCGAAAATGATTTTCACCAAAAATGTATAAATAATATCTCCTGTTGATGTGCTGGATGATGTCAGTTGCATCATGAAGGTTGACTTTTAAATGTGAAATGGAGCAGATGATTTTGAGAGAGTCTAGACTTCGTCGGAAGACCAAATATGACCAATATTGAAGTGAAAGCAGTTATCCCAGATGAAAAATGGTACAAGTAAACATCTGAGAGTGTTATACAGTTACATTCTGACTTACATTGGTCGTTCAAGTCACCACGTCCTCCCCCTTCTCTCAACTAACTTCCCAATTAACTCCCAACTAACTCCAGTGTAGTCTTAGGTCCTTCTAAGCACCTAGTTTTGTCACATTTTCTGCCATTTTCGCCATTTTCTGCCATAGTCCTATCTTGTCACTCCGCTGGTGTCATATCCACTGTTAAAAAGCCGTTACCTGATCCATCATTCTCCATAACCACTCCCTTATGAGCATCAAGCTAACTTACGATATGATACTTACAATCAAGAGATCACGACCATCTTCAGAATGTCAATTGAGACAGGTGAGAACTGATCACGTGCCTAAAAAAGAAGTACAAGTAACTGAGGAATTCTGTTTTTCAAGTTATCCATTCTACTTGTAATCAGAGTCATCTCAAGGGGTCGTCCCAGACATCATTTTGGGACCTATGATTAAGTAACTGGTAAGTATATTGTTGAACGTTACTCCATACAACACACTGTCGAACGGAGCCTCGATAAGTGCTGTTAAAACCGGATTTTTTCAATTCTAGAGCGCCCAAGTCTTTATTTAAGACTCATCAAACTATTCTACAGTCTTTATTCTGTCTCAAACTGCCCACAATACGCTCAATACTCCACCCTCGCGTTCATGCATAAACGCCAAATCAGAGCTAAATCAGAGCAGGAAAAACACACGACTTAAACAACCTGTTTTATACGGCTCCGACCCTCCCCGCCATGGAGTTCATCTCCAACATTACGGTACTGAAGAAACGGCCGGGGTCCGAGACTGCTCTTGAAATGATCACGAGAGCAGCCCGGTTCGTCCAACCGATCATGAAGAGCCATGGATTCAGAGTAGGTACCCTATGTGAGATGTTCCCCAAACAAGACAACTTATTGGGTCTCAATGTCAACCATGGTCAAAAGGTGTGTTTGAGATTGAGACAGCATTACGATGACAAGTCGTTTCTGCCGTTTGAGAGCATTATGGGCACTTTACTCCATGAACTGTGCCATAACAAGTACGGGCCTCATAATGCCCAGTTTTACGCGTATCTAAAGGAGCTTGAAGATGATTATTATTCGTTGAAAGCACGCGGTTTCAACCCAGATACGCCCTTTGGATTCCTAGGGCCAGGTCAGAAACTAGGAGTAGGTGGAGGACGGACCCTAAACGGCCCTCCAAGAGGTATAGCTGGTATTCCAGGGTTAGGAGCTCGTCCTGGAGGAAAAAGAGCAGGTGTGGCTGCTACAGCCCATGTACCAGCTACACGGTCTCCTTTAAAGCTATCTAAACCAAAAAGTGGACGCCCAATACGTTTTACTGGCTCTGGAGTTGTTCTTGGAAGCTCTACTCCTTCTCCTCCTCCTTTACCAGGAAGAAGAAAACCTAGAGCTCCTACTCGAGAACAGATTCTGGCAGCTGTGGAGAAGAGACTGGCAGATACAAAATGGTGTGCCAGTGAAGATGCGGCAATTACCAAGGAGGTGGATGAGAACGACGATGATGTTGTGTTCTTGGGGGAGAAAAAAGCCAGTGAGATTGAAGTCATTGATCTCACTTAGATTATAGATTATTTATTGGGGGAATGCATGATTACGAATCAATGGGCTCTTGCACTAGACAAGTAGTTGCCATGAGGAGCATCTGGCTCAAAGAAGTGAGGTAAGGAGTTCTGTTTGGGGTCTCTAACTTCTTCAAAAACCCGATTTCAAGTCTGGAACTTGAAGTACTACTTGTAAACAGACTCGTGTTCCAATATGACTATACGCCAATGCCTGTCTTTGAAGATGATGCCTATCAACAGATTAACTCGTCAGAGGAGTTTACACGCCCTTATGAGGGTCCGCACAGAGCATGGCATCAGGACGAACAAGTGATTCCCCTGGAATTGAGGAATTCTCATTTCAAGAGTTTCTTGTATGTCATTAGATAGAGCTACTTAAAGTGCCTTGTATCATTCCCTACATCATGCCATCCCCCTAACTCCTCCAATACCCATCCAATTTGAGCTCTGAAAACTGCTATAGACTCGTGATGACCCCATTACCTATTCCCTCCTCTTCACAATGAGACTGGACCTCTAATACACTACCGGTACAGTACGATACAAGGACTGGAGCATAGTTGAAGAAACACCATTAGTTAAGAAGACCGGATTACGAGAAGCACTTGTACAAGTACATCATTTGTGATGCTTGGATAAACCGTGTCTCTTCCAAAACGCCTTTATCTACATCTCAACAGCAACCTGGTAAAGTGACAAGACTCTATAGTTGGGCTATAAGATACTGTACCAGTACAATACATCCGGTAGAACAATTACTGAAACTGGAAGGTGTTTAGAACAGTTGGAACTGTGTGATACGCTTTAACGATAGTCAAGAACATATATCATCAGACACTAGGGAGTCTGTGATTCATTCTATTGGAACACGTCTTGCTCTGATGCATTTACTGACAACACTGATAGACAAGAGGTAAGGAGTAAAAGTTCTTGATGAGGCCTCTTATCATCTTAGTTACTGCAAGTACGAAGTCCAAGTCAGTATCGAAAGTACCAAAAGGCGGGACGAATCAGTTGTATCTAGGAAGTATCTTATATACACCACCAGAACTCCGATTATCTCAAAATATTTTTTGGAAAGAACTTGTGGATTTTGATCCAGCTGATAGAGTACTGCAACACGGTTCCGAACATTTCATCTCTGCCTAATTACTTCTACAGAGTGTAACAATGTAATCCTCTACAGGAGATGAGTCCAACTCGACAATGAGTACCTCTTGGAAGTCCTCCAAAACACGCGTTTCTCATCCAACTTTTTTACAACTTCGCAGGAACACTCTTACATTTCTATTAGTATATTTTGGTTGCAAATGTATTAAGTCCAGTTCTACTCTCGACCATCCTTACATCATCATCTCATCGTCTTTACCTTAAGAAGTTGAAAGATTCAGAAAGACAAATATAAGCTAATCTAAAGTATTGCCACTCCAAAGCAATCCTACACTCGAACAACCATCTTCCATCCACCTTCAACAACCAAGATATCTCCTCAAATTCGGATTCCGCTTACTAATCACCATCACCCGGACAACGCGTCTGTCACTTTGGGAAATTACAAACTCAGATCTGTTCAGTTACCCGGTCGCACAAGTCACCCACCGCATGCACTGCAACCGCTCTCTACAGAAAGTGCATTGGAGAGCATACCAACTGCCAGATGGTAGGCAAACAATGGTTGCCTAGCAACGCCGCCGCAGTAGCCCTTCCTACGTAACCTGATACCCCCCATCTCCTGTTCTGTGGGGTTGGCAGTATTATGAGAGATACTCATTCAGGGTGCAACTTAACTGGAAGCTACCCTCTCTCATGTTACAATTGACTCTTTGAAATTACCTTCCTGGAGCTACGTGTACTTTTTTTTCAAGGTCCCTTATTAGCGTGAGTGTGGATACGGAGCGTGTGACTTGCATCTTAGAGTTAGATTGATAGGTGTAGGGGTGGTATAAAAGAAGTGAATGAAGTATTACAGGTGTATCTGGTACGATACGATGGTTCATTTGGTGTGTATGAGGGGTGTCAGTGTTGTCAATGGCTTACATACTTCTCCCTCAACTTTTGAAGTGTTTCTTATCCTCACCGTTCACACCTTCTTTGCTTGCTGTCGAGCCCCAAATGTAATCCAGCTTGCTACCACATACTTCAATGGGTAGAGGTGAGAGGAGGCACACAATGATAACAAAAGGGTTCCACTTGTATTACTAAGCAATTCCTCTTCTACTGTATCACTCTTTTCTCTCATGGTCCACCTCTTACACCTATTGACTCTTCTCAATCTCCTATTTTTAGTCATCCGTGCAGTGAAGCCCCACTTTGACTGATTTGACCCCCGGAAACTGCCTTGATTGGGGCTGAAAAGAAACATAAGTTATGAGAAAAAAAGCTGACTAAAAACCAAGGCCATTGAGATGGTCACGTGAGCAATTGCTGGTATTGGACACGCATTTTCTCACCCATTGACTACAACGTGGTCTACTCTCACATCTTGAATACATGGCGCACGTCATATTTTGCATCTTGAGGCACCCAGCAGAGCATCCAGTGCATATCAGTGTGTAGGTAAAGGCCAGAGAAAAGCAGTGATAGAAGAAAAAAAGTGATTTTTGAGACAATCAGACTGCTAATTACCTGTACCACCAAAAATCTTTTCTCTACCTCCTCCCATACCATTTTTTTCCCTGTTCACAGTTCCTCCAAAATGAATGTCCCCCCAGGGGTAAGGTTAAGGTTCGAGTTGTAAGTCCCAAAGTCCATGTTTGTGTGCGAGTCTGTGTGTGGAAAAAAAGAATCCAAAACTTGTGCAGCACTTCTTTTACTTACCTCCACCACCACACTTTTGTGACCCCGACCACACCATGAGCGAGAAATTTGTGCCCGAGCACCGAAAGACGGACTTCAAGGACAAGAACAAATTCAGCGCCGACGAGCTGCGGCGACGACGAGATGAGGCCCAGGTCGAAATCCGAAAGGCCCGACGAGAGGAGCAGCTGTCCAAGCGACGAAACATGAGCGAGCTCATGGGCGGTGACGACTCTGAGGATGAGGCCGAGTCCGCCTCCTCCAACCTGCAGTGGCAGGATGCGTTCCCCGAGATGATTGCCAACATCCAGAGCAACAATCTTGAGGCCCAGCTGGATGCCACCACCAAGTTCCGAAAGCTGCTGTCCAAGGAGCGATCGCCACCCATCAACGAGGTGATCCAGTGCGACGTGGTCAAGTACTTTGTCGAGTTCCTCAAGTCCCCTCATAACCTGCTGCAGTTTGAGGCCGCATGGGCCCTTACCAACATTGCCTCGGGAACCAGCGAACAGACCAAGGTGGTGGTTGATTCCGGCGCCGTGCCTCTGTTTGTCCACCTCCTGGACTCGCCCGAGACCAACGTGCGGGAGCAGGCCGTCTGGGCTCTTGGTAACATTGCCGGAGATTCTCCCCAGTGCCGAGACTACGTGCTCAAGTGCGACGCCCTCCAGCCTCTGATCAACATTGCCACAAACACCAAGAAGCTGTCCATGATCAGAAACGCCACATGGACCCTGTCCAACTTCTGCCGAGGAAAGTACCCCCAGCCCGACTGGGACGTGATCAAGCACGCGCTGCCCGCCCTCGCCAAGCTCATCTACTCTTACGACGATGAGGTGCTCATTGACGCCTGCTGGGCCATTTCCTACCTGTCCGACGGCACCACCAACAAGATTCAGGCCGTTGTCGACGCCGGCATCCCCCGACGGCTCATCGAGCTGCTCGGCCACCAGAGCACGTCTGTGCAGACCCCCGCTCTGCGATCTGTCGGTAACATTGTCACTGGCGACGATCTGCAGACCCAGATTGTCATCAACGCCGGCGCTCTGCCCGCGCTTCTGCAGCTTCTGACTGCCCCCAAGGACTCTATTCGAAAGGAGGCGTGCTGGACCATTTCCAACATCACCGCTGGCAACTCCACCCAGATCCAGTCTGTCATTGACAGCAACCTGATCCCCCCACTCATCCAGCTCCTGTCGACCGGCGAGGTCAAGACCAAAAAGGAGGCATGCTGGGCCATCTCCAACGCCACCTCTGGCGGTCTGTCCAAGCCCGACCAGATCCGATACCTTGTCCAGCAGGGCTGCATCAAGCCTCTGTGCGATCTGCTTGGCTCCATGGACAACAAGATTATTCAGATTTCTCTTGACGCTCTTGAAAACATTCTGCGGGTGGGCGAGTCCGACCGGCACCAGCGAGGCGACGGCCAGAACGAGTACGCTCTGTTCATTGAGGACGCTGACGGCATGGAGGCCATCCACGCGTGCCAGCAGAACGACAACGAGGCCATCTACAAGAAGGCTTACACCATCATCGAGACCTATTTCAGCGGCGACGAGGGTGTGGACGACACTGACCTCGCTCCTCAGACCGAGGGTGATGCATTTGCATTTGGCGGCCAGCAGCAGCAGGGTTCCTTCAACTTCCAGTAGATACCAGGTAAGGAGCTTGAGCGAACAAGGGATGGCGATGAAAGTAGGATATCAATGTAGTAATAGATTGGAGTAGTACGACATGAGATAGAGTTGGAGTCGCGTGGACACCAGTGTAAGGAGGTGTACTTGTAGCCGCACGGAGGCATGTACAGTAAATTTCAGTAGCTCCATGAGAGGAGGGTGGGCAAGAAACTAATTGAGATGAGATGAGGTGAGGTGGGAATCGACAGGAACCGATATACTGGAGATAATGGAAAGTGATAAATAAATATTCCCATAGAGTAGAGTGGAAGATGTGTAAGCGGGTGAAGAAAAAGGTCTTCTTTATGGGTATTGATATTTGAGATCCTGTTCTGGAATTCTCATCCTGCACCTGTAACCATGGTGACGGACCTCTTCAGGGCAGAGTGTGGAACTGTAAAATTAGAACATGAGGCGGAGGAACTAAACGGAGTGACGTCAAAGAGGGTGCAATTGTAGGTATCTGGTGTTTTGTGGGGTTACAGTAATTAATTGTTGACATTGGTCTACAATCACGTGACAGTATCATTTATGCCTGTAAAACTAATGGGTAATATTTCAATCATGTCTTCTCCTATACGCTGCTGACCACTAAAAAGGTTGGATTCAGAGTGCTGCGAGGTGTAGAGGTAGATATAGGGAGGGAGGTTTTGAAGGTGGTTAGGGGGTGGTTAGGGGTGGTATTTAGGAATATGAGAAGAGAAGTACGGAGGTTAGGGGTGTTGTATACGATTGGATTATTTGAAACATCTCTTATCTCGTTTTTATGTTCACCTTCAGACTGTCAATACCCTCTCTCACCATCAGAGTTGCAATTAAGTTGTATCTCGGACTAAGTTGAATTGTTGGTAACCCCACACATCTCAGAGGCGACTAAGATAACGCTCTAGGCGACGTTCCAGACAAGGACCCGACCGCCGACGAGCCCTGACACTCACGAGGGCCCGACCTGGCGACACTAGAACGACCTACCGCGAGAAGCAGTTTCTGGAGGTCAACACGGAGGGACTACTACCGGTACCGGATACTATATTCTGCAAGCTGAAACTGCAAGAACAGGTACGAGTACTACCAGGTTTAGTTTACAAGCTGAAACTACAAGAGCAGAGCAGACTCCACTCAGCCATGACACTAAAAGAAATGTATAGCGCCTGCCTGGGGTGCTGCCAGCGACATAATGATACCATTCAGTTCGACATGTATGAGGAGGAGGAGGCTCAGGGACTGTTGACTCAGGAAGAGGCAGAAGCGGCCAACGAGTTTGGAGAGTACGTTGCTGCAGCCAACCCGGGCGAATTTGGCATTGAACACTCGGTAGGAGATACAAATGTCCGACAATGGTTATCTGGACTGGCAGTTCAGGCTAGTACGGGTTGGTCAGGATGGACAGGCTGGTCCTGGAGACTGTTTGGAGGAAGAGGCCAGAGACTGATTGGTAACGAGCCTTTGAACCAGAGACATATCAATTATGCTGATAGGAGCGAAAGTTCGGGTTCTCTACGGTCGAGAAACGATCTTTTGGGCTCGGAAGATGAAGCTCCAAGTGCCATTATGGACGCTGAACAGTTATCTGACGGGTTTGCAAGGGAACTGATTTTTGGAACCAGTACGATTTCAGGAAACAGTGAACGAACTGCTCCTAGATCCAATAGTGTAGTCAGTGGAGATAGTACTGAGAGGGTGATGAACTAACACGAACTAATTCACTCAGGGTCATACAAGAACGAGAACGGGGGCCAGTATGGTACCGGTACAAGGTATGTACTGGATGTCCATGGACTACTATCAGGTTCCAGGTACAAGTACCAGGTACTACACTTCCTCTTAACATCAACAATCATGTCCATGGCCAACTATCATGGACAATATTTATATACAGAAGTCTTAAATTACAAGTACAAGTACCAGGTAGGGGACTTCCAGATACAACTTTTTGTAAGAATAAGTAGTAACTAGGAAGTCACTTGTCTTAAAACGGTATCTACCTACTGGTACATCTTGGCACATCTTAAATAATCAATTACTATATACTAAAATTCAAACTCGTTTCGGAACTGGTTCACGTCCATTCCGTTTCCAACCTTGGCCACCAAGTCCCGTCGGTCCATGCCCAGGAACACCCGCTTCAGAGTATCGTACAGGTTAGTCGACTGGTTGGCCAGAACATCATCCTGAACTCCTTCCACCTTGTGCATGGACAGAGCTCCCAGAAGGTACTGGGCTGCCTCCTTGTAGCATCCAATGTTGATACAAGAAACACCAAGGTTGTATCGGGCTCGCACAAACGAGGGACGCAGCTCCAGAGCCTTGTAGTAAGCATCAATAGCTTCTTCAGATCGATGAGAGTTGGCCAAAGTAGCTCCAAGTCGGTTCCACAACAGAGCATCATCGGGTCGAACGGCAATAGCAGCGTTGAAACAGTCAATGGCCTTATCGTACTCCTCGTTTCCGTAGAACAACACTCCCAGACCGACCTGGACATCAGCGTCAATGTTGGCTCCATCAGGAGACAGCTGGGCGGCTCGAATGAACAGCTCGGTGACTCGAGAGTGCAGCTGGAACTTGTCTTCGTTTCCAAGTCGGGGTTCCTGGTTTCGGGCCTGGTCCACCACCTCGGGGTACTTTGTAGCCAGCCATCGCTCCAGAGTGGCATATGCGGCATTCTCGTATCCTTCGTTGGTGTAAGAAACAGACAGGTTCATGAGAGCAGACAGGTTTCCGGGCTCCAGCTTGATGCATCGCTCCAGAGCTCGGATAGCAGGGTCCTCCTTTTCGTTCTGGGCCTGGCAAGCTCCCAGCCGTCCCCAGGCCTCGGCATGCTCCGTGTTCTTCTGCACGGCGGCCTCAAAGGCCAGAGCAGCCTCGGACAGTCGACCTCCAGTCTCCATGAGCTCCACTCCAATCTTGAACGGATCGGGATGCTCCATAAACTGGTTGTTTTCCTCAAACTGGTAGTCGGCAAACTCGGGCCGGTTGTGGGTGTACTCGTGGAAGTCTCGTTCCCAGGCGGGCGAGTTGGTTTCCTCCAGCCACTCGTCCATGTTTTCCAGAAACTGGAGATTCTTCCAGATGTTCTCAAAGTCCATGTTTTTGATATCTGCGGGCTTTTCCTCGGTGGTGGTTTCGGTGGCGGTTTCGGTCTCGGTGGCGGTAGCCGTGGCGGTGGTCTGTTCCTCGACTTCCTTACCCTTACCGACGGCAGAATCCATCTGCTTGAACTGCTCCTCCCAGTTCTGGTCGTCCAGCTCCACCACTCGAGCGTTGGCCTGCTGGGGCTGGAACTGAGGAGCCATGTTGGCGCTCATTCCAGAGTACATGGGCCGAGCCATACCGTACATGGGCATACCTCCCATACCCATTCCTCCCTGCATAGGAACAGGGCCCTGATGCTGCATGGCTTCAGCGGGGGATCCTCCTCGCTGGAACTCGGCGTTCCAGTTTTTGGCGTCCTGGGGAGCAGCGCCGGGGGTCTGCTGGCCGCCAAAGTCACGTGCCCACTGTCCTCCGTTGGCAGCTCCCTGTTGACCGGGAACCTGGGGAATCTGGCCTCCCTGGGCACCCATGTTGTGGAGCTCATGACGCATCTGTTCGTAGTTGAAAGACGACTGTTCGGGTCCGGCAGCGCCAAATCGGGCCATCATCTCCCGGTCCTGCTGTGACATTTCGCCCGTATTGGATCGCATGCCTCCAACTCGGCCTCCAGACGGACCCGCCACTCGATCATGCTGGAGAGATCGGTCCTCTGCCGTGTGTTTGGTGAACTGGCTCAGGGGGTTTCTGCCCGTGGAGCATTCGCTTCCTCCTCTCATGAATGACATTTTGATTCTTGCTTCTGGACTTCTTTTTCGTAAAGGGCGGTGTGCTGTGCGGTGCTCCAAAAAGTGGTTGGCAAGAGTGACAGTTTAGTTATTTCAGAGTCTTAAGCCCATGTGTAATATGCAAGACCTATACTTGAGCGTGCTGCTGGCGGCTTTAACATTAAGGTTCCCCCACGATGGAGTGCCCTTGCCCTTGTTGAATGGGGTATCTGGGGAATTTGAGCCGAGGCATTGCAGGTGGCAAAGAAACGGGCCAGCGGTTCACATTGTCGTAGTCATCGCGTCTACTAAATTCCCCCAATTTTACTCTCTCAACTTTTCCCCTTACCCACACCGACTCCATGACCACCTTTTTCTAATTCTCTTTTTCACGTTGACTTACAAAAGTTTCTTACTAACGGAAACTGACCAGTTGAGCGCATAAGGTTGCAACTACCGCGCTGACGGCCGAGGAAGAAATGTGGGGGAGTCAAGGCCGAGCCACACGGAGGGAAGACAAGTTGGTTAGTCATCATTTTAGAGGGGTTGAGAAGGCAGAATTTGATTAGTGATCGAGGTCACGTGATTAAGAACAGACTAATTATCTTCTCGTTTCTCACATTCGTTCGTTCCATGATCTTCCTCTAGGCTGTTGTATGCCGACCGTTTGCCGGATTATATCTCATGCCTTGACAGAGTTTGCCATCACGTGCAAAAACGCTGAAAGAGACGGTTGAAAGAGACGTTGAGCTTATCCGAGTACGAGCTGAAAACGAGATGTTCGGACTGCTCAGTTACGAGTACAATACGAAGTAGTTGTTGTACTGGTAGATTAGTATCTAAGACGGTTTTATGATTATCATGATATTAAGTATTGTCAAAGTGAAGAACTCTAGAGGTTAGGCTATATTTCAAAGGCGTAGCTTAAGAGGGTGGAAGATCAGTTGTCTCGAGATCCATTGTCCATATGTATTGTCAAGATCCATTAAGACAAGTTGTATCAAGAACTATTTCAAAAGTATCTTGTACCTCAAGTCAAGGAGAGACTTCTCAGGGTAAGAACGGGCTGTATCTAAGATGTACAAGACGTCAATCGTACAGTTGATACGAGTAAATGTGTCACTACAGGTATGATATTAGATGAAAGAAGACTGAGAAGTTGACATATGGGTTTGCATAGCTTTTGGCAGTTCTCTAATCAGCTAAACAGTCGTCGTTCTAGAACTTGCATTGGGTGAGTTATGAGGAGCCATAATAGGTGCTATTTTGGTTAACTGAGGGGAGTTGATAGGTCTATGAGCTCATCTAAAATAGATGAATGGGTCCATCAAGTCTCAAACACACTACTTGTACCTCCTTAATGGTCTCTGCTGGTACGAGTAACATGCCATATGCCAAGTAATAAGAGATACTAATGGTAAAAAAAGCTGATTTCGGAGCTCAGATGTTCTATAAGCTTGTCTTTGGAACTCTTCATTTTCACATATCACCAGAAGTGCTTGTATTATCTTTACTCAACAGTTTAGTATGGAGAGGATTCGTACATATTGATACTATGAAGTTGAAGAGAAAAAGTCCACAAGACTCGACGAGATGTGTCTTTCAGTCTTTTGACTCATTTGTCTATCTTTTGAGCTCAATTTGGTGGTGTACACATCATACCTGCTCTATTAATTAGATCACACATGGCGCTATAGATGATATTGCAAGAAATAGAACTGACAAGTCAATTAAATGGACCAGTACTATCACAATTGTATCTTTAGTTACTCTCTTTGTCATACAAAATGTTCAGATAAATGACCCTTCTGTCTTGCCACAGTATAGCACAGTTAGCCTCTCGCTTGGCCTAGAGAAGGGTGTCTTGCCATATCAAGAGTACCATAGAGCTTGAAGACCAAAGGACAATGTACGAAGTCGTATAAAGAAGTAAGCATAGAGGATAATATGTTAAAACGTACCTAACCTCGTTCATGACTGTCTAAAGACGTACCATCAAGTTGTGGGGGTTAGTACCTTTAAAGAGGTTCTTTTGCCAACTCTTGAAGCTTCCAAGAATCAAATGTGGCTTCTATGAGGTCTCCAATCAGTGTTATATCTATTTGATAGGAAGAGGTATGAATAAGTCGTACCTAGAAAGTACCAGAAAGTATCTTTTAGTTCACCTTCTTGGGCTCACATCTATCTGCTGCCCATCTGACCCACTCTTCGAGCTCTACCAGTTCATGGAAACCAGTATGACTAGTAACAGTCTCTTGAGTAGTTCCTTTGAACATTGTCACATCAAACATGGACTGATGAGACTGCAAGGGAGAGGGAATAACCACCTTGGCATTGGCCTTGTCGGAGAACTTGATTTTGAGGTTAGAAACAGGAGCAGCCATAAGTCGTCCAAGAGCTGAAGACTCCTTATCTGCTGAATTGTCAGTAGTGATCTCGAAACTGAGACCTGAATGGGTGGTAGAAAGAAGATAAAGGGATCTTCTTGCGCGACTCTCCAGTCGTTTATGTAAAATATGAGCAAGAAGAGGTCGTAGGATAGGTAGAGGAGGGTTAGGGTTAGGACCTCCCTTTGATTGTAGAGGAGGAGGAGGAGTTCTCATTTTTTCCAGTTGTTGACGATGAGCATTAGCCAGGAGTAGTCTTAGGGCCAAGACAAACAGATTGGCTATAGATGGAGCAAAAGTAGTAGTTGTAGTTTCTTCTTTTTCTGGCACCTGCACCCATTCAATCACAACCAAATCTCCCTCTCCCAGATCAACAGTAACAGCTCCATCTGCTACAGTGACCTTTCTAGACGTCAACAATCTCGCTTCCCTTGCAATCTCAAAAAACAGCTCTTCTTCAAACAAAGCGTGTCGAGTTTCATGAATAGCAGCCAACGTCGGGTCAGTAGGAGGCTTGGAATCTCTCGTATATACATCACTGACACTTTTGACGACTTCTCCTTCTTCAGACTTCATTGTAACTCGTACAAACTTCTTTTGAACCTCTTCTTTGGGCTCAAAGTCCACGGTTCCTGCAGCCGAACGCTTCAGAACACCGATACCGGGATCTCGGTACTTACTACCGGCATCTCCGAACCCGTATTTGATACCCAGACCTCTTGTATCGGAGTTTCGGACCTTGAAAAGCACTTCTCCCGTAGCAGCAATGGCAGCCACTCCAGCCCAATACGTCTTTTCTTTTTGAGCTTCAGTTCGCAATCTCGACGCACAATTCTTGAGTCGGTCACGTGCATTTGTCAAAGACTCAATCTTCCATCCAATTCCAACTCCTGGCTCGTTAACTACCTGAGGAGCAGGCACTCTATCAGCACCTAGAGACCCCACAGGAATATGGGTTTTGAGATGTGGAGACATGGAAGTCGATGCAGAAGTGGGTCGGACACTCGAAATGAGCAACGACACAAAATCCAAAGCCAAAGCACTCTCGTTGTATGCAGCTTTCACGTTTTCCAGTAACTTGAGACGATGCTGATCAAACGGAGATTCATCTGGTTTCTCTTCAACTTCATCCTTGACATTTTCGTCAGTGGTAGAATCAGCCACACAATTGGCGATTTCCTCGAGTAATGATTCCTCGGTAACGTCCACAAACGATTTTCGTTCGGCAACAATCCTTGGAACGATTTCAGAGATACTCAATCGGTCCTGGTTTTCCGCCCGATCTTCCACCGCTAACGTGACCTTGATGTCGTTCATGTTTGCGTCAGTAGTGTAATATGCGTTGTTTGTCGTTTTGCCGTTAAAAAATGCGCTCTCAGCCGTGTTATTCGTCCTGGTTAATGTGAAAGTTGTGAGTCTAGGTTTGGAGATATTTACACCCTGAGATGGTGGAAATGCACTGCAGCAATTTGAGTTTTGGTGTAGGGGGAGGACCACACCAGTAGATATTGATACCAGATGTTTTTTCTAAACAAACAATTTCTACAGTTTGGAGCACAATTATCGCATTCCTTCATCTCAATTCATTCACAAAACTGCTTCTATTACACTCAATGACCATCAACCCATACTCTCTACATCTACGGCTGAATATGCTATTGTTAATGCAAGAGCCCGTTGGCCTACGAGCACGCTCAAAACAATCACTACCCTATCCTACATGCTGTATCTAAGTGTCCCCCCACTCATTCTAAAGTATATGCTAACCTATCTAAAGATCAAAATCCTCATCATCGTCGTCGTCCAACTCGCCCTCCTCAATCTCCTTGACCAGCTCCCGCTCCCGTTCTCGAGCCTCGTCGGCGTTCTTGAGATCGATTCGGTTGGAGTTCATGGGGTACCGCATGGCCTTGACACTATCGTTGTGCAGACCGATGCAGAAGGCAATTCGGTCGTGGAAGGTCTGCTGGGGCTCGTTAGTAGAGTACACGTCCAACACCTCCTTGGACTGCATGAATCCTCGCTCCGAGTCGATCGTGGCCTCAATGACGCCGTCCCGAATCGCCTTGGCCACAATGTACTCTGCAGACTCCTCCGACTCGAGTCGCAGCCGGATACAGATATCCTTGAGCGAGATTCGCGAGTATGCCAGCGACATAATTCGGATGCCGGTCTTGATGACATTCTGTCGCAGCCGCAGCACCAGCGAGTAGGTGCCGTCGGCCTTGAACACGGATGCATACTTCTTGATTGTGTCGGCAAACTGGTTGAGGTCGCCCACTCGCACGGCCTTGACCACCTCAAAGTACGCCTTGAGGCTCTGTTCCCGGCCACTCTTGAACACGCTTCGCTCGGGAATGTCGCCCATGAGCAGCTCAATCACAATGTTGAGTTTTTGCGCTGCTTGTAGGAAGCCCGCGGCCAGGGGGGTCTGGGGCGCCTTTCGGATGGCTCCAGTAATGTGGGCATGTGCAGCTGTGTAATCAAGCTCGATGGCTCGGATCTTGGACAGATAGTACATGTATCGAGCTGCCAGGGCGTTGGCGGCGTTCTCGGGGAAGTTGACCTTGGACACGAGGTTGGAGGCCTGGGTCACATGGGCACATAGGAGGTAGTTTCGCAGCAGCAGGGTAATCAGCGATGCCTCAGTCTCGGGGTCGTGACGCAAAGAAGCAGTTCGCAAAGATGCCAGCAAAACAGGTCTCACGGCCTCCAGGTTGCCACTGAGCTCCTCGCCTCGACAGTAGTAGAACCAGATCTTGGAGGCAAGGTAGTCGAGCGATCGGCGGTTGTAGGTTCTCAATCGGGTCACCACGTGGTCGCTGAGTTTCCGCAGGTCGTCAATTCGGTTCTCGTGGAGCAGCCAGGCCTGGAACAGCAGAGACACGTACATGTCGATCTCTGGCAGAGGCTGGGTCGTGGCCTCGGTGGCGCCTGAAGCTCCATCCACCTCCATCTCATCCGTGTTCGGGGTAGCTCCGGAAAGAGCCACAAACCCGCTTCTTCGCTCGTCGCCAGCAGGATAGGTCATGACGGCGATTTGGGCCAGCAATTCTGGAGTGAGCTTTTTCCGTAGAGCCGGCAGACCTCGGAGGACTCGGAGCACGAATCGCTGGTCGAACGAGGCGACGGCCTTCTCCAAAAAGGCGAAAGATTGTTTGATTTCAGCCACAACGGGATTATCTGTGGTCATGGTTGTCTGTGCTGAAAGAGGTACGAAGTAGTGTGGTGATGATTCCCAAGTGATTGAGTGTGGTGATGTGTGGCGACAACCTTATTTGGGGGTAGAGTGACCTTGAAGGATGGACAAGAGAGAAGAGAAGTAAAGTGTTTTTGGGAGAAGATGGGGGGGAGTACAAGTGTTGGAATAGGGAATTGAGTGAGAGGGGGGGATGAGGGGATAATGGAGGTGGCTGGCTAGCTCATAACCTGTGGAGTAGGGTGGAGTAAACGACAAGATAACATCAATGATATATAATTGTAATGAGACAGAATGGCTTTATTGGTCTATTGTCATAATCGTTTTCTTTCATTGAGGATGACTTGTAATAGTTATGTTGTATTCCTATCATACTCTCCTCCTACTCACTCCCCTTCTTATCACTTCAACCTTGATCTATCACGAACTTTGTTAACTTTTATTTCAACACCTCCACACACCATGCCAGTGTCGATAGAAGAGCTCAAGGCTCTACAGGCGAAAAAGAAGGAGGCAGCCAAGCCGAAATTCATCTCCAAGGCGAAACGAGCCGAGATGGCGGCCAAGGCGAAACAAACGCCGCCAAATACAACTTCTTCTACTGAAGACACCACCATGAAAGACATCAGATCTACTACAGATTTGAAAAGATCAGTTGTTCAGGAAGCTGTTGAGCCTGCAAAGAAGCCCTTACCTCCTAAACCAAAGCCCAAATCCACCATGGGGAAATTCACGTTTGATTGGAGTGCAGCAGATGATACTTCAAGGGCATATCAGCCTAGTTATAGCATTGATTCAGGAGAGGGAGGACAGGTTCCTAAACGGCAGAAAAGAGATTTGGAAGACGCTCATTGGTCGGAAAAACGGGTGGAAAACATGACGTCACGTGACTGGCGGATCTTCAAAGAGGATTATAGTATTGTTACCAAAGGAGGAGGCAATATCCCTAACCCTCTTAGGTCATGGAATGAGTGCAAGGAGATACCTCGAATTGTGCGGGATACAATTACCAAAATGGGATACAAGGAACCTACACCTATCCAGAGAGCTGCTATTCCTATTGCCTTGGGTATTAGAGACGTGATTGGAGTTGCTGAGACTGGTAGTGGTAAGACTGCCTCTTTTCTGATCCCCTTGATCAGTTATATTTGTGAACTTCCTAAGCTGGATGAGAGAACCAAAGTGCATGGTCCTTATGGTCTGATTCTTGCACCTACTCGCGAACTGGCCATGCAGATCAAAGATGAAGCTGTCAAGTTCTGTACTCCCTTAGGGTTCAAGGTGGTATCTGTTGTTGGAGGATATTCTGCCCAAGAACAGGCTCTGGCAGTCCAGGAAGGAGCTGAACTGATTGTGGCTACTCCTGGACGTCTTTTGGATGTCATTGATCGACGATTATTGGTCCTTAATCAATGCTGTTATGTGGTGATGGATGAAGCTGATCGAATGGTGGATATGGGTTTCGAAGAACAAGTTCAAAAGGTTTTGGCTTCTTTGCCTTCATCTAATGCCAAACCAGACTCCGATGAAGCTGAAAACTTGGCTGCTGTTTCTACCAGAAGATACAGACAAACTATGATGTACACTGCTACCATGCCTGTAGCTATTGAGAAACTGGCCAAAAAGTATCTCCGACGTCCTGGAATTGTTACTATTGGGTCAGCTGGTCAAGCAGGATCTACAGTCACTCAATTGGTTGAATTTCTCAACAATGATGAGAAACGAAAACGTCGTCTTCTTGATATCATTAGTAAGAGACAGTATCGACCTCCTATTGTTGTTTTTCTCAACTATAAACGAGACTGTGAAGCTGTATCTGATGCTCTTACTGCTGCTGGATGGAGAACAGCCATTATTCATGGTGGTAAACAGCAGGAGCAGCGAGAACAGGCTGTTTTACAGCTCAAGAGGGGTGCTGTGGATGTTCTGGTGGCTACAGATGTTGCTGGACGAGGTCTGGATATCCCCAATGTGTCTTTGGTTGTTAATTTCCAAATGGCAAACAATATCGAGTCTTATACTCATCGAATTGGACGTACTGGACGAGCTGGAAAGAGAGGTACAGCTATCACATTCCTTGGTCAGGAAGATGATGATGTTCTGTTTGAACTGAAACAGATTATTAGTCGATCAGAAGCCAGTCCGAACAACCAGGAACTGAGTAGACACCCTGCTGCTCGAATGAAGAAGTTGCAGCAGTAGAAGAAGGGTATATTTATTAGCACTATCAGAGCAGTAATACAAGGTCATGTAGTGTATATACTGTGGAGCGTCATAATTCGTAGTACCACCAATATCGTACCAAATGACTTACAAGAGCTCAAAAAGCACCTGACAATGGTGTCATACTGGTATATCCTGGTGCTCATACGTTAGCCAAATATGTACAGGTACCAGTCAAAAGTTTCGACCGCCCCCGGTGGGGCAAGGGTTATGGGCAAATCTTCAAAAAAACCGCCCACGGATTGGGCGTTTTTCTTGCCCATACTTGATGTCTAAAAAGCGTAGTGATTGCTGGATGAGGTTAGTATCAGTGACACAAAATTGTGGATTACTCCCTCCGTGGTGCGATCATTTGAAAATCTCGTTTTTTTCGACGTGCATATTTCCCTAGCGCTAAAACGCTGCTTCTGGGCAAAAAATCCATAAGAAGGTCTTTCCGTACCCAAAAACCACTGTTTAGGTAATTCCTTAGTCCCAAAATCCCACCGGGGGCGGTCGAAACTTTTGACTGGTACTTCTTACAATGATGTTACTTAAAAACAGCTAATTAAAAGCACAATGTAAGACAATCATAAATCATTCGATAGCTGTTGGCTCAAGGAATAAGAAGATCTAGTTTGTATCTCCGTAGCGCCATTCTCTGTTGTTCTGTAGTCCTATCAAAGAGATTGGAGAGATAGACAAGATCATAACTCTTTGAATAACACCAGGAAAAGGCTGAAAGTTGGTGGACTTTGATTTGGGCCTCTTTGAAGCTGCGTGGAGCTCTCCTGACTTCCCTAGTATCTCTTCATATTCTTAAATACACGCGTATCTCTGTTCCTACGTACCTCTCTCTGGAAGGTGATATGGTATTGATATCCAGATGAATACTATAGCAAAATGATCACCACATCATCAGCAGTAATCTTGTGCTAATTTTGTCCCTAATGACCTCCAATCGTCGTCCTTATCACTCTAGTTAGCCCCTTCCATGTAGGAGATTCGCTGGAGGTTCATTGGTGTTAGCAATATCTGAGAGTAATAAAAGTAGTACACAGTTCGATAGAATAAAGCTTCCTCGCCAGATTCTTTTACTTATCTCTTCTTTATGCGCTGTATTTGGGTCTGTAGATGGGTGTCTCCATGTTGCCGTCACTCGTACTTACTTAGCCTTTACTTAGACTTTAGTTAGGCTTTGAACTCGTCCAAATCCTGGGTAAGTATGGGGGGAAAAGGCCTTTAGAGGCTGTTTCTAATGAGTGAAGAGGGCATAACAGGGAGTCTGTAGGACGTAAAATTGGTCAAAAACACAAAGTGGTATATTGAGAATGATCCTGCGGACTCAGAGAACACATTTTTGCAGTTCGTTTCCCTCTATCTCCTCTATTTACCGTTCTAGTATTGTGTTGTGCTGTTGTAGGGGTCTTTTTGGCTCATTCTAGAAAAAGTGGTTTTTGAGATTTTCTCAAAACTGAGAAAAAAAAATATTTTCTGAAAAAGCCCAAACTAAGGGTGAACTGGGTTTAAGGAAAATTGATTAGAGGATAAACAGGCAAAGAGGGCTCAAACTGAAAAAAGGGTGGTATATTTGTGATGGGGGGACCCAGGGGAGTACAATGGTATCAATTATTAGGCGGTCAGACCGCTTTTCGTGAAATCCATGCTTAGTCAGCAAGAGGTTTTTAGGCAAAAAGCTAACAAAATTGTGGATGAGTGTAAGGGGAGAATGGGGTTTTCGGAAATTTTGGAAAATCAACGCGTTTAAGCGGAAAAAACTTGTGTGACGTCTTATTTTTAGTATTTTAAGGTCCTATGTAGCATTTGATGTGCTCCTTGACGATAAATAATGCCCGTTCTGCGATTCACACAGTCTGGTATTCTCCCTCAACTAAAGGCTAATTAAAGTAAGACGACCAGAAGGTGTAAGTGCTCAGTTATTGGAGCCAATAAAACGAGTTGAAAGAAAATAAATACCCTGTCTACTAAAGCAGCGTTGCGTTATCCAATAAACTACTTCTCATCTTATTTGGACCCCTGGAACCTCGAAAAGTAACCCCCAGCGGAATTTTTCTTCAACTAAAACCTAAGTAAGAAGAGCCTAACCTGAGAAAACAAGAAAAGAACGAAAAAAATATGAAGAAACAGAGATACCCTATGAAAACACCCTGAGATCTGCTACTCATCGATTGTAGATACTGTGCTACCAGGTACTTCTATGCAATGCTTTCTTGTTCATGGGATACATTAGACGGAATAAATTAATAATAATAGTAGAAAGTCGGGTTCAGCTCTCCTGCGATTCGCTTGTCTTCTTCAGACATACTGTTGAACTTTTCAATGTACTCTGGAGTCTGTTTTCGTTTGTTTTCCCAGGTGATTCCAGCAGCGTAGATGAATTGCATGAGAAGAGACAAACAAGCAAAGGCAAGACAAGTAGCGCATCCAGGAGTATAGTACGGTTTATCTTCTCCTCTGAACACAAAAGTTGAAATGAATCCAGCACAGTTTCCAAATCCAATCTGCCATCCTGAAGCAATAGCTCTTCTATGGTGTCCCAGAAAGTTCATTTGAGTCCAGCAAACAAACAGAGGCATGGCCGTATAAGTACCTGCACAGATCATGAACAGCGAGCCGTATCGGGTTCCAATTTTGTCATGGACTCCAATAACCACTGCTAGACCAACTATACAGACGATTCCGGCGAATACTGCAAAGTAGAACCGATGTCTGAGGTGATCAGAGAAGACTGCTGAGATCATTGAAAACCCAAAGGCAGCAACCCAAGGAGGAACGGAATAGAGCTGAGTCTTGACGTCAGAGTAGCCCAGAGTCTTGACAATGGCTGTACCAAAGTAGGCGTATCCATAGGCCGAAACGACCAGTCCAAAGTACATCCATCCCATGACCCAGACCTTCCAATCTGAAAAGACACTTTTGACGTCTTTCCAGCTCATGGGACGGTCCGTTTCACTTCCTCCAGCGTTACCGACCTCGAGTTTCTCTTTGATGAACTGTCGTTCGTTTTCAGTCAAAAATTTGGCGTCTTCAGGGAAATCTGCCATGATGAAAAACATGAGAACAGCAATGGCAGCAGTACAAGCTCCTTCAATGATAAAGATCCATCTCCAAGAAGCGATTCCCTTGGCTCCATCCAGGTTATGAATACCAGCAGCAATGAGACCTCCAAACGCTCCAGCTAGTGTCGTACTTGAGAAAAAGAAGGAGTATCGTTTCTGAGCCTCCTCACGTCTATACCACATTGAAATGAGATAAAAGGAGCCTGGAAACATGCCTGTTTCAAACAAACCAAGCAAGAATCGAGTAGCCAGAAGCGCAGAGTAGTTGTTTGCAAAACCCTGACCCAGAAGAACTACTCCAAAACAGAACATGGAGCCTGTCAGCCATACATGGGGCTTGAATTTCTTCATCAACCAGTTTGAAGGGATTTCAGCAACAACATAGGGAACAAAGAAGATGGCCAGAGCGATATTGAAGCGGTTTCCAGTGAGATCGAGATCATGACTCATTCCATAGACGTTTGCATTGGAGATATTGACTCGATCGAGGAAGGCCAAAACGTAGAGAATGCAAATGACAGGAACCACGCAAATGTCGATTTTCCATTGCAGTTTTCGCTGGTTGACTCCATACTTGTTTGCCAACTGAGCAATCTCCGCATCGATCACTTCCTGGGGAATCTGGCCCTGAGGGTACTCGATTTCGGGAGACGGATCGTGGTATTCGTCGTGACTAAGAGATTCTTTCTCCATGGTGGGGGGGGAGATGGAGATGGGGTAAGGGGAGTTGGTAGACAGATGAGGGGGGTAAAGGGAGTCGATCAGGAGACCCTACCCGTTATATAGCACTCAGACCATGTCTCAGATCAACTCATGAGATTCCCCGCATTTCAACAGAGTTCGTCGGCGTGGTGTAGTGCATGCCAAGTGGATGAATGAAGTGCTTGGCAACATTATAGCGGGTGCAAGATGAGAGATCTGAAGAAGATGGAACTGAGAGAAGATGAAAAAAGGACCTTTAAGACCCCTTCAGAGACTTCCTAGAACTCCTCCAACAGTCAGTCACCCACTCACTACCAGGCAAACCTACCATTCCATTACCTCAGGGTTCAGCCGTCTCTGGTTGCCCGAGGGAAAACGCATAGACGGAAGCCTAAAGGGGATGGTGGTTGCCTCGTGGGGGGCAGGCGACAGTAGAGGGCGGGAACCAGGCTTGTAGGTAGTGAGCTCATGGTGTTAGCAATCTACCTGTAGTTTGACTGATAGAGCTCTGGTTGTACCTGTAGATACTGGAATGTATCATGGTACATACTGCTATGGTAATTCCTCCTCAGCACTGGTATACTCTGTTGGTACCCTCCCGCCACGGCTGAATCCCACTTTGACTCCTTAAAGTCACTGTTAATCCCCTGCCGTTGCGATTTGGGCGAGTGTTAAACGTAGAGTGGGTCAAGCTTCTATTGTGGGAGGGGAGGAAACGGGACAAGTAATAATGCCACCTACCAGTACTTGTAAAACTGGTTGACCACTTTTACCAGAAAACGGCTCCTTTGTCACCAGACGATTTCCGTTCACCTCCTCTTCTCCTCCCCCCACCCAACAACTGCACTATCGACCTGGTACATACTTTTGAGAAGCTCGGAAAAAGCAACTCCTTTTCCCCACACTTGAATCAACCTCACCGAGGCTGTATCTAAGTCGCGTAATTAACTCCATAACTGGGTGTTATAGGTGGAAGTGGGGGTGGAAGTTGTGATGGGTTTTTGTTAGAAGAGCGTCCGTCTGTTTGTTCACGACAGACTCATTGTGCTGACACAAAAAAACCACTAAAAATTTCCTCATTTGATGTAGTTTTGACACCGCCAAACAACCATCTACTGTCTTAAATGAAAGTAAATCGCCGAAAAGCTTTGTGGGGAAGTTGGGCAACTTTGTCGAGAAAAAAAGGGCTGTCAAATGCGTAATATCCAGGCTGCTGCATGCATCCGACTCGGTAATCTGCCCATATCTGAGACCAATCAGGAGGTTCTCACGAATAAAACTGGGCTGGAGAGTTCATAGGAGTTAAGCGAGAACTTTGAGGTGGCTGTACTTGCAAAAAGGTGCTTATTAGGCGGAACTTATCTTGTACTGTCGTAAAGTAGACCCATCGTAAAGTAGACCCATCGCAAACCCATCATAAAGTAGACCATAAAGTAGGCTTATACAACATCTTAAAAGTGAGCTAATGAAAAGAAGGCTACAAGTACAAGTACCGGTACTAGTAGATCTCTAGGTACGTAGCTCAGGAACCACTAACTCCCTGTTTAATCCCCACAAACCTGGTTCCAGAAGTCTCAAATCCATTGTACTTGTATCAGCCTCATCATTTGGAACAAATGTCTCAGACCAATGATCGCAAAGTCTCGGGTATTGGTTAGCCTTTGATCGAGTATTATTCATCGGCCTGAGTGAACAGGGTGGGAATATGGTGTACGAATGAAGGCGGAAATACGAGAATTGCGTAATACGGAGCTGTCACTGGTTCTAGTACATCACGTGATTTCAGACTATAAGCTGACCATCTCATATCTTTTTTTGTTCCTTATGATACACTCATTTGATTATATCTTCACATTGTAAGAGTGACCTTTGAATTGAATGTACTGTACTGTATTGTATGTACCCATGGCCACGACTTACGCCCCTAAGTGAAAATAGAGCCCCGATTATCTCGTAATATTCTGTGGAAAAGAATGCTGGATTTTGGTCCAGCTGCTAGATCACAACACTCTGGTTCATAGCAGCTTTTCCCTGTTAATTTATCTCCATATATGGTGCCAATATATTCCAGATTACTGTACTCAGATCTAGGGTGTAAGTCGTGGCTATAGGAACAGTACATGCGCCCGTACCGGTACTTTTCTGCTCAAAAAGAACCCATCTTGCTCTGTGTGTACATGCGTGATATTACGTGTTCTTACCCTGCAAGAATAAGTTGAAATTAGGAAGTATCTTGTTCTGACAGGTCTCATGTTTCCACTGCTCTCACTTGGGACAGCCCCTATATGCACTTTGGTAACAGCCTCGTGAGGTCATGTGAGGAGCCTCAAGTGGTGGTAGAGTAGAAGTCAGTGAGCCTCATAAGGGAAAATTGATGACAACAATTTTCGTGACATAATCCGATTTTCAAATAACACCCTTCTAGACAAACAATAATCCTGTTATCTGTAGCTTTGGGCATCGTTTAATATCTGACACTTCATGCTTCTACTGAATATTTCTCCAGACAATGAGGCTGCCGTAACAATGCTGCACCTAACGATGGTTAACATTCGCTTATCGTAATGCATGATAACCATAAACCCATGGGGCTGGCCAACAGATATATATAGAAGGGGTAGATGAAGTTGGCAAAAATACACCAGTCGCTACAGCCGTACACCAACCGCTACAGCCATGTCTGAAAACACACCTCCAACAGGTGAAACCTCTGAAAATTCGGGTGAAGGCTCACCTCCAACAGGTGAAAGCTCACCTCCAACATGTCCAACATCACCTCCAACAACAGGTGAAACCTCTCAAACAGGTGAAACGTCTGGAACTTCAAGGGAAGACTCACCTCCAACTTCAGGTGACGACTCACCTCAAACATCACCTACGTCTCCTCAGACATCACCTACGTCTCCTCAGACATCACCTACATCACCTCAAACGTCGCCTACTTCACCTCAAACATCACCTACAACACCTAACCCTGATGAAGACCCAGTCCAACTTCTCTACATGCACGCTTATGCTATTTCCAACAAGTTGAAAGACGTGGGAGCATTTTTCCTGACTCCTTATTCACTGGTTGATTATTTCACAAATGGCGATAAAAAGGCGGAATTGTCCATTTTACATCCTGACGAAAAAATCACCAAATGCTCTACTCTGATACCTATCCCCAATGCTCCCTCTCATCTCTACGCTTTCAATGAAACTACATTGTTGGTTATCCATGGAAACGATACTCCTCTCGTTTTACTGACTACTACAGACGAATGGAAGACTCTCAGTATAGTCACTACCTCTGATGACAACTACCATTCACTCTTGAACAGTAATCTAGTTGGTTCAATGACTGGATACAGAGAGACTCCCAAGACTTCAGCACTCAGATGTATTGCTCAATACTACTCTGAGCGTTCGTGCAAGACTCCTGAAAATGGAGCTTTCAAAGGGTATGCTGCATTGCTCAAAGGTGATGGTACTCCTACTGGCAAAAAGATTAGCAAAGCGGTTCTTGCTTACCTTCTAAAAGATCCTACACCTATGGCGTTTCAAACAGCAGTTATGTTCCTTTCTTTGGCTCCTACTTACAACGTTCCTGGACTTTTGAACCATGCCCTTGCTCGAATCAGACTGGAACGTCTAGATGCTTACGATAGTCTGTCGTTATGGTGTTTGGCTAACAATGCTGGAGTTTCTGTGGTACGGAAATACATTGCTTGCAAGTCTCTCATGTGGTGTACTCGGATCAATGATACTCCTGAAGGTCTTGAAGCGTTGAAACATTTTCCTTCGGAGGATGCTAAACTGTTACTTCATGATGTTCAGAAGTATAGAGCTATGATGAAATCCGCAGGTATGGATTATCTAAAGGGGTTTAAGACCAGTGATGATACCTCTCCAAGTCCTGCCTCTTGTCCAACTTCTAAACCTGGCCAGACTTCCATCACTGACGAGTTTTGCAAGTACTTGAACTCCAAATGGGCGTTGAGTAAGAAGAAAGTACGCTACAGCCTTCCTCTTCCTCCAGATGAACAGTTGGAAGCTTCTCAGGTGGACGATTGTGCCCCTGATGGGCATTCCCTTTCGTCTAATGAGACTGATAGTGATAGCGGGTCGGAGTCGGAGAATGATGACGCTCCTGGAGGAGGTACAAACGGAGGAGATGACGGACCAGAAGCTGGAGGAGGGGCAATTCTGGATGGAGGGCGTGAGGAGGAAGGAGTTGCACAGGTTGTACTGGTTGAACGGCCAGATGCTGAAGAGCCAAGTGTGGAGGAGGAGGGAACTGCAGCAACTGGAGGAGGAACGGGAGATGGAAATGGAGGGCCAGGAACGGGAGGAAATGGAGGGCCAGGAACGGGAGGATCTGGAGAAGGTATTTTTCCTGGAACTGGAAAGGGAGGATCTGGAGATGAGGGACCTGGAGCGCCTGGAGTTGAAGTGGTGAGGGCCGAAGAGTCACAACCTGTACAGCTAGTTGGAGATTCGAGTATGGAATCGCCGAGAGATCCTGAACCAGAAGTTGAAGCACCAGAACTAATTGTCGCTGAACAAACAAGAGTCTGTGAGTCAAGCGTCATATTGGAGCCAGGGGAGGAGGAAGGAGGACCAGGAGGACCACCAGGACTTCAAAAGCCAATGCTAGTCCTAGTCGACCTACCGAGTGTTCCAGTAGTTGGAGGAAAGGAAGTCGGTGAAGTACCGAGTGTACCAGCAGCTGTCGAGCTAGAGGCTGACGAGACAGTACTCGTCCAACAGCCAAGCGGTAAAGGACATGTTATTATCGAACCTGATGTCAGCCTTCCAGGCATCATGGAGCTGAGATTTGAGGAGTCGAGAGTTGAGCCGGCTGTGGTCAACGAACCAGCTGTGGTCAATGAACAGCCAATGGTTGAAGAACAGAGAGTGGAAGCACAAGCACCAGCAGTACCAAAAATCGAACTGGTGGTAGTTGAAGCACCAGGAGTTGAAGCTCCAGGAGTTCAGGACCCAGCAGCTGAAGAGACAAGAGTCGAACTGCCAAAAGTCCAACTGCCAAAAGTCCAACTGCCAAAATTCAAACTGCTGGTAGTTGAAGATCAGAGAGTTGAAGAGACAAGAGTTGAAGAACCAGCAGTCGAGCAGCCAAAAGTCGTGAAGCTGATAGTTGAAGAACCAATCAAGCAACCAAACGTCAATGGTCCAGCTGCCGATCAACCAAAAGCTACTGGTCCTCCTCCAGTTCAGTCTGTGAAGACTTCTGAGCCTGTGACTTCCGCGCCTCCTCAGACTTCTGCACCTCCTCAGTCTGCACCCCCTCAGTCTGCACCCCCTCAGATTTCTGCGCCCCCTCAGACTTCACCACCACGTCCAGCTCAGGATCTTCTTCCAGAAGTAGAGATTCTTCGATCAAGTCCGCCTCCTGCTGACCCTGTTCAAGCTGAAAAGTCCTCACCTGGGCCTGTTCAATCTTGTGAACGGTGCTCTCCATCTAAGGCTACTCAGACTGATCCTCTTTCTATTGGTCAGTCTGTAGCTGAACAGCCGTCAACTAAAGAGTCGCCACCTAAAGCGCCATCAGCTACAGAGACTTCAACAAAGCCTTCAGCCAAATCTCCTACGCCTGCACCTGAGCCTGTGTCAGCCCAAAAGCCTCTTCGAACGGTTCAGTCTCCAGCTGGACCTGTGCAATCTTGTGAACCGGCTCCAAGTCATAAGCAGTCTTCAGTTGAGCCTCTTCCTGCTAAGACTGTGAAGACTGTTCATTTTGAGCCTGTTCAAACTGAGTCTGCTCAGACCCAGCCTACCGCTAAGCCTGTCAAGACCAAGGCTCCAGCTGAGCCTGTCAAGACTAAGACTGTCAAGACTGGGCCAGTTCAGACTAAGCTTCCTTTTAAGCCTGTCAAGATTGAGCTCGTCACGACTCAGACTGTTCAAGCTGAGCCTGTTCAACCTACACCCCCCACTGAACCTGCCAAGAAGGAGCCTATCAAGATCAAGACTGTGAAGACTAAGACTAAGGCCACTGAACCTGTGGAGACTCAGGCCACTAAACCTGCGAAGACGGAAACTGCGAAGACTGAACCTCCGAATGCTAAGACAAAGCCTCCAGCTTTTGATACTGAGGCTTTCAAGATGGCGGTTAGAAAGACTGCTAAGACTACTTTGCCTCCGACTCAACCTCTTCAAGCTGGGCCTGTTGAGACTGAGTCTGTCAAGGCCAAGACTGTCAAGCTTAAGACTGTCAGGACTAAGACTGGAGCTGTGAAGATTACGATTGTGAAGACTCAGAAGCAAGCTCCAATTGAACCTGGTCAGACTCAGACTGTTCAAACGGAGCCTGTTCAGACTCAGGCTGTTCAAACGAAGCCTGCTCAGACTCAGACTGTTCAGACTGACGCTCCTTCAGCTGGTGCTCCTCCAGTTAGTGCTCCTCCAGTAAGTGCTCCTCCAGTAAGCGCTCCTCCAGTTAGTGCTCCTCCAGCAGAACCTCTTCGAGCTCAAGAGCCTATTGAGCCTGTTACGACTCAGGAGCAGCCCTCGACTGAACGTCCTGTTGAGACTCAGGAGCCGGCTGAACCTCCTCAAGCTGAAGTACCTCCAAACGAACCTTCAAATACCGCTCCATCTGACCTTCCTTCGACTTTTATGGGACCTCAATCTGAAACCACTTCAGTTAGCCCTCGTCGAATGAAAACTCCTAAGAAAGAGAAGCGGCCTCGATCTGGGCCTCCTGAGGACATTTATAAGAGAATCCGACTCACATCTCCACCTCCATTCCCTTCTGTCGTTTTTGCACCGGTCAGATTCAGTAAAGACCCCCCACCAATTCAAAGAGGTGCTCTTGTCCTCTCAAGAGTCCGGGCTCTTCAAGCTGAAGGAGCAGGAGAATCGACTCTTGACGCTACCGGTAGCCCCCTCAGGAGGGGTCACAGAAGGATGTGGCAATTCTCTGGAAGATGGGTAAAGGTGGGTCGAGGAGGACAGGGAAGGGGACAAGGGGGAGCCCAAGGAGGAGCACCAGAAGAGTCCCCAGCAGTCCAAGAGCAAGGTCAGGAGGAAGATGGAAGGGCAGATGTTGAAGATAACGAAGAAAGCGAAGAGGAGGAGGAGGAGGAGGAGAATGATGACAGTGACAGTGATGAGGACGACAGCGACGACAGCGACGACAACGACGGTGGAAGACCTGGTCAGGGTAGAGAGCCTGGGCGGGGTAGAGAGCCTGAGCCGGATCAGGACCAAGGCCAGAACCAGAACACTGGCGAGTCTGCTGAGAATCCAACTTCTGATGCTGGACCTCCAGCTTCTTCGGGGAACCCACCAGCTGGCCCAACTCCTGACCCTGACCCTGACATTGGAGACGAAACCCTTGTACCTGAGACCCCACCTGAGTCTAGACCTCGACGTCGTAGACCTCTGAGACCTCGTAGACCTCGAATCCCCTACCCTAGCACTCCTACACCTTGTCGGACACGTCGGACACAACCAGGATCATCACTGTCCTTCTTTGATCCTGACAAGACTCTGGTAAAAGGCTTCTGGTCTGAAAACAAGCTCACTCGTTCGGATCTTCAGTGGTGGCAGAGTCTCATTGAAGAATGTACCACGAACCACTGGGAGCCAGCAGACGCATTAACAAACTTGTCTGACGGTCAAGCTCGAGTGGCTATGATGATTTTGGCTGACAGGATGTCAAGAGGGTTTCTCCCTAATAGGAATATCAGTCGGTGGATCAGTTAGAGATGGTGATATTATGAAATGTGTATTGTATGGAATGTGTATTGAATGAAATGATGTATTGGTGAAAACGGACTTTAGATGGCGGTTGTTATATGAGAAGTATTGTAGCTGTAAAGTGGCAGAATAATGTGTGAGGCGTGTCTCTGTAAGGGTAACTATGAGATGACTTTGTAGTGATGGTTGTTGTATGAGACATGTCTTTGTAGGGTGATCTATGAGTGAGGTTTATCTGTATTATGGTTGACTCGTATAAGAGAGATATATCAGTGGGTAATTTATAGGTGAGGTATCTCTGTAATGATGAAGTTCATAAGTGAGATGTCCCTGTGAATAGGGACCAGAGAAAACATATGACTGTATTACAGCCCATCTCATCTAATGCATTCAGTAGTAAGCTCTTGGGCAATGTTACATGTCCATCACTGTTAATTCTTAAGACCAGCATATGAGAAGTATTTGCAAGCGCAGCTCATGAACACCTCGGGGGATATTTGAGACATATCTCTGTTTATGATGTATGAAAGATTTCGATGTGTAAGACAAGAAACACCTCTGTTAGGAGATAAAGGTAAGAGGAACATCACTGATGGTGATTGTTGGTGTGTGAAACATGTCTCTGGAAGAGTTCGATGTATGTATGAAAGTCTTTGAAAGAGTGATCCAGTAAGGAACACATCAGTACTCGCGGTGAATGCCTTATAAGTCTCCTCAAATAGTGATCAATTATGAGACGCATTTGTAAGGATGGTTCATGTATAAGAACCACTTTTGTTAGGTGATTCAATTCAGAACGTCTCTAAGGTCCCAACTGAATGACCTTCCCTTAACCCCATCTTCACACTGTAACCTCAACATGATCAATCAATGAAGATACCTCAAGATGCAAGATGTAGACCATCAGAAGAAGAGAAAGGAGACATCTGAAATGGCCAACCATCAAAGCGGATGGGCCCATTGGTAGATTCAAATGCTCTAGTTGAATCGATGTCTTCTCCAATGACTCGTCAAGTTCAATGATGGTTCGGTGATAAGTCAAAGTGGAAAGCCACCTGAAGCACTGGATAGTCTTCACCCTAATCAACCTCTCCACATCCACCTTAACTTCTTGACGTTAACTTCTTGACAAGAACACCTCATCAATAGCGCACTCATCAACACATGATCCATCTTGATCCAAAACCACGTTAGCAACCTGCCACCGAATCAATGACACAACCAATGTCACTCAGGCGGCCCATCTCATGTTCCAAAAGCCGATTTTCCCCACCCTCTCATTCGCACATGACATTGTTCATGTCACACCCACCCCACACTACCAAATACTTGTCCTGAGCTGAAGAACTTCAACTAAGTGATGGTTCAAAATTCAAGATTAGTATTTGAACAGTCTTTGAAGCATATTAGATGAGTGTTTCTCTGTAGTGGCTGATGTGTGAGAAACACCTCTGTGGGGGACTAATAAATGCGAAGCACGTCTGTGATTGGTGAAAATGTAATCGAAACATGGTCCATGAGAAACATCTCTTCCTTAGTCATTGTTATATAAACATCTCTAAGGGTGATTGTTGTATGAGATAGGGCCCTAGAGGTGTCTGTATGATGTGTCATGTATCTCTGTAAAGGTGCTTCATGTGTTCACGTCTTAGATGCTTGATGTACGAGACATCTCTATGTCGATTAATCTATGGTAATAATTTAGTTGTTGTGTTATCTCTTCGGCCGCTTGAAACACTGACTGGACTTGTGACCTTCCTTGTGACAATATGTACACGTTTTGTTCTTGACATCTTTGGCAGCCCGTTTTTGCTTGTATGATAAAACTGGAGGTTGTGGGGGTTCCTTCACTTCTTCAAACTGTGCACTTTGCTCCTCCTTGGGACCTAGAATCCCCAACAACTGATCAAAGTTGCTAATTCCCTCTTCCACAGCCTTCATGATCTCCGTTTCCTTCTCTGGAATGATCCTTATCACCTCCACTATCCTATCTCCTAAAGGACTAGGATCCAGCTGAGGTTCCCAGTGTCGGATCATCTTTATCCGGTATTCGATCGGCAGATCTGTGTCCTCCAATTTCGCCAGTTCTTTATGAACAGCAATACTTCTCAGAACTGGTTTATCTAGAGTCTGAACCAGTCTCTTCAACTCCACCCATGCCAGTACCTGGTTCTTTTGCTTTCTGTAAAGCTGTAAAGCCTTTCCTCCAAGTAATTTAGACGTCACCTGACTCGTTTCCAAAATGCATGTGGAGAAATTGAACGTCTTCATAATGTTTTCTATTCTGCTGGCCCATAAAGAAGGCGATTCAGTCACTTCTCCAGAATAGACGTAAATCTGGTTTGTTTTGTCCAGATCAACGAGTTCAAGAAACTTTTGACGCTGAATCGGTAACGGAAAAGTCGGTAGATTTTCTCTAGGATCTGTAACTGAGATGGAATCGACAGTTTCACCCATCTTGAGAGCTGTCACTTGTTTTTCAAGTTGGGCGATCTGATGCTCATAATCTGTCTTGACAGTGTTTACGTAGTCCGCAAACATGGACGACATGCTTCCCAGCGCCGCATTCATCCCCGCTATTTTGTTTTCTATCGGTTGTGACATTTTGGGGTGTAGATGGTGGTGATGATTTGATGAAGGTGAGATTCTAAAGATTTCAAAAACTGACTTTTGGTGCGTCCCAGATGCGGGCCTTTAGAGGGGGGATAGTTGGGAGGTTAGTTGGTTTTAGTTGGAAGGGGGGGAGATCAAGGAGGTGTAAAGTGGTGATATGAAAGCTGAAAAATGGGATAAAAGTGGTTTTGTATGGTCAATAAGCCACACTGAGAGCTCTTTGACCTGTTTTTCCGCTTTCCCATGTCAAATTCTGCTCCTCATGAAACCCACCTCACCATGTCCCTCTTTCCTATACAACCCCAAATTTGAAGCTTCAAACACTTTATCCTGGGGCTCTCTCGGACCCTGCACAATGACATCAAAAGGGAGCTTTGCAGTCGGTTCGCAGTCCCTGAAAGTAAACAGAGGTGCAGAGAGGGTCTTGAACGAGAAACAGCAGCTTTTGGGGCATTTACAAGTACAAGTACAAGGGCTTTTTGACTCAACAATTACTTTTACTTGTAGACTTGCTTACTAGACAGCTCTTTAGGGAGTCTCTGAATTACAGTACACTCTATCTTAGGGTCCCCCCTTAGTTGTAGCCTAAAGACCCTCAGCCTGACCCCCAGACTACCCCTAGCCACCTTCAAGGCCCACTTCGTACAGTATCAGCCCCATGACTCCACTTTCAAGACCACAATCACATTCACTGTACACTTTTGAAACGACCCCAGACGAAATATTACGACTTTGAAACTCCCCACAAATCTATATATAGCCTGCCGTTTCTTTTTAACGTCTCAGTCGTCAATAATATCAATAATCTCGTTCCTCACATTGCTTTTTGCAGTGACAGAATGAGACATGAAGCAAGTGTTGATACTGTATCTATAGTGGAGAAGTGAGAAGTGGAGTGGTGGAGAAGATGTCTTGTTTCATGGGGAAATTGATCAAAAAAATGACAGGTTCGATGTACCCGGTACCGATACTTGAGCTGTACCATGGTAGTACTTTACGATACCTGTCAAATAATGTCCACTTACAGAATGTACCCTTGGAATGTAGTCATAAACGGTCCGAAGCATACCCTATATCACGGTATAGGTACACCTTAGTTATCCCTTACCGTCTTGTTTACACCGTTACAGACCCTGACATAACAACACAGTACACCTCCAAAAATTCTCAAAAGAGACATTGTCTCCGTTCTAGCCACTGGGGGCGTTTCGCATCGTGCAGCCGACGTGTACGCCGATGCACCCTCCCCCCAAACGGGCGGAAAAGTGTCTTAAAATGGGTTCACAGATGCGCCGGGCATCTTTTACATTTCTCGTCTCTTTGTCCAGTAGCCCCGGGGACAGGCTATCATACGTACACTAGCCGCGTTCACTAGCCCCGTTCCTACACTAGCCCCTGAATTTGACACTGGATAGTCTCTTTCTCATGCACGAGAAGGACGAGAGAGACTGTTGAAGAGACAAAATTCGTCAATTCGATTTCCAAAAATAGCCCAGTTCTGCACGTCCAGTATCCCGCAGTAGCGCGAGAAGAGCATCCTACTTTCTCGTCTGTCTTTGGAGATTCAGGGTGTACCAGGTGCACATGTAAGGGTTGGTGCCTACACGAGGGAAAACAGATGAGGGTGAACTAAAGGGGAAAAATCAGTCAGAAAAAATAATCATCAAAGACAACCCCAAATCAGTCCCGAAACAGTGTTGAATCTCACCTGATCACGTTTTGATAATTGTACCACTTTCACTTATCCCCCCCACCTGCTGATCCGCCGATCTTTTTCTAGATCTGGTAAGATGCACCTTGAAAGTTAATCATGAAACATGATGGGACAGGACGGGGGAGCACGGTGACGGGCCTAGACAGCAATTGGTGCTCTTCTAGGGCCATAGTCCCGTCTTGCTGTTATTCTACACACGCCTCATGTGGGTCATCGGGTAAAATGGATCTTTATTGGACTTACAGGGACTATCTAGGGTTTATAGAGTTGCAGTTGAAAGAAGGTGATCACGACTTTAGCGAAACGGTGATCACCATAGATCAGCTATCGGGGGAGATCAAGGGGATCATTAATGAGAGAAATTATATAATACATACTATTGAGCTCGACCAGGGTATTTTGAAAAGACTAGGGTAGCCAGGGTATATTCGTAGTCTCCTTAACCGATAATATCAAAGATCTCCTCTTCTCAAACAAGCAACCACATTAACTTATGATACGATGGTAAACAGTGCAGAATCATCCAGTGTTTCATGTATACTTTGAGCGCGACCCTTCAGGGTTTCGGCACGACGGGGGGAATGGATCTGGCCCCTGATTGAAGGAATGGCATTGACAGTGACTGAATGACAGTGAAGGAACAGTACCAAGAGTAGAACACAGCCATTGTTACTACCACTGACACCTGCCACCCCTCATAACCCTCCAACCCCAGCTAGTACCCTTCCAGGCAAACAATAATACCTGCATGTCGGTTCTTTCTTCGTGTCGGTTCTTTCTGCATCTTGGTCTTTCTGCGTCTTGGTCTTTCTGCATGCTGGTCCTTATGCAGAACCAAGCCCGAGTTCTCATTCCTCGTGAGAGTTCTATGATCCGAGGTTCCGCTGGCCGTTCTAAAATCATTATATAAACCCCTCCAGTCCCCCCTTCAATCAGTATCAAACATCAACACTCGTTTCTTCTCTATCCACTCTCACTCCACATTCACAATGGTCGCCATCAAGTACTCTCTCGCCGCTACTGTCCTCGCCGCCTCCGTCATGGCTGCTCCTGCTCTTGACGAGCGATCTCTCGAGGAGCGAACTTTCGCCCCCGTTGGCGAGGTTTTCAAGACCATCCAGGACTGCTCTGTTGGAATCTCCGGTGCCGTCTCCCTGGTGTCTTCTCTGACCCTTCACGGAGACATTTCTTCCACCCACGATGCTCTGGCTACCTGCACCAAGGCCGTTGAGGGACTCTCTACCTCCGTCCCTGCTCTCATCTCTGGTATCCAGGGCTCCGTCATCTTCCAGCAGGGCGGTTTCCTGGCCAACCTCTGCGCCCCTGGTCTCTCCACCATTGTCAACCTCACCATGCAGGTTGTCTCTTCTCTGATTGGCGTCATTGGCAAGCTCATCACCAAGTCTTGCACCGACGACCAGCTCACCCAGATTGCCACTCTTCTCCAGACCTGCAAGGGTCTCGTTGTCGACCTCAACGGCTGCCTCGGCGGCATTGTTGTCGGCGGCATTGACTTTGGCAAGGGCAAGCTCATCAACGACCTCATCCCCAAGATTGACGGCGCTGTCGGCTCCTGCCAGACCTGCCAGACCAAGAAGGTCTGCGACGGATGGTAACCAGATCACAAGATTGCAAGAAGTCATTTATACCCTCATCTCACAACACTTAATAAATAATACCATACAATACTGAACATATCTAGTGCTTGTAGCTGGTACCGGTAGGACTTCATTGTAGGCATCATTGTAGGCATCATTGTAGAACTTCACCTTTGGGAGAGTTCTCAGAAGAGCATTGAAGGAGGTTTTAGAGGAGACATTGCAGGACTTCACCCATGTCTTCTCTGACAAGTAAGAGCTTCATCTTAAGAGCCTCTGAGGAGCTTCATTTAGAGGAGTCAATGTAGGGGCCTTGTCTAAGGCTTCATTATAAGGGCTTCATTCTAAGAGCATCATTTTAGGTGTTCCCCTTTAGAAGCTCCATGTTAAAAGCTCCATGTTGGAAGACCTCCTTAGATGATAAGGTGTACTCCCACTCCAATAGAGAAAGGTACCGGAAAAGGTACACCGAAGAAAGGTATCGTATCAACTTCGGTATAAAGACATGAACTGAGTTGATTCCACCTGAAAGCTACTGTAGTTCAGCCAAGGGGTGTCAATGTCAAATAAAAAAAATGCAATCATCATCAAAATGATCAATTGATTGAGTGTATAAATGGTATCCATCCATGTCGTACCATGGGTATCATTGGTATCCTCCTTGTTCTCAATCTCACTGGGGTATCCACCATCACAGTGCTGAGGAGAAATGATACCAAAGAGGTTTGATTCACCTGCATCACCTTAACTTTGTTCGTGAAGGGAGAACCAGACGCGTAAAGGGTGGACCCGACGCGTAAAAGGGTGAATAGAAGGATATTGAGAATTAATAAAAAAAGTATACAAAAGACTTTTGCAATTGAAGATGCTTCCTAACTTGTTCTCACTTATTCTTCCAATTGTCTTATTTCCTCTATATGTTTCCCTCGTCTCTTTTTAGTGGTTGTTATGACAGAACAATACGAGTCCATCAGCTTCATTTTTGTGATAGTCCTACCAGGTATGTACAAGTACACGCTGAGTCAAGATCTTACAAGTACTTCCTTGCTCATTAACTCCATACACCATCTCTACATATGATCCTCTTGACTTCATATGAACAATGTGACTCTACAAATACATCTACAAACAGGTAGATTTTGGTACCGTTTTACTACCACACTTGAGCTGAGTTTGTTTATCAGCTTTGTTTCTCTACATCTCTACTCTATCACCTCTTGTAGGGCCTTCAACAACATTCCTACTGCACCAGCTACAGTATAACCTCACAATAAAGAAATACAACCCTTTCATAAACCCATCCAAAACTAGTCGTATCTGGTATCATTCTACTCACCATACCACACCTGACTCTGATGCTCGTCTTCTTGGTTACCTACAAGGACATCTTCCTATCATTCCAATATCTCTACACCGTCCTTTCATCCTACATCACCTCTCCTCTTTTACACCTACACCACCTCCCCTCTCTCTCCCCCTCCTACCCCCCCACATCTATAATAACATCATTAATCTATTGGAACATGGCCGCTCGCTCCTTGACCGACTTCTGGGGCGACGTGGACGCGGAGCTGACCTCCTTTTTCTTGACGGGAGAGTCGTCGAAATGCATTTCGATTTCCTCGGGCTGGGGTGGGACTTCTGTAGCTGTAGCTGTAGCGGTAGCTGTAGAGGTAGCGTCCTCCTTGTCCTCCTTGTCCTCCTTGTCCTCCTCCTTGCCCTCCTTGACCGTCTTCTCCTCATCCTTCTCATCCTCCTTTTCCTCCTTCTTCTCACCCTCCTTAGCCTCCTCCTCCTTCTCCTTATCTGCACTGCTATCTCCAAACAAGGCTAGCTTCTTACTGGCTGCCCATTTGCCCCATCCACTGCTGGCTGAGGACTCGGAATGAGCCTTGGGTCGCTCAGAAACCGCAGGAGGAGGTGAGAGAGGTTCAGCAGGCTCAGCAGGCTCGTCCTTGGCAGAAGCGGTAGAAAACCGGCTGAACCATGAGGTCGACTTTTGTTGCATGGACCAGGTAGAGTCTGAAGATCGATGTGTCTTGACAGAAGTATCTGAAGGAAGTGATGCAGCATCGTTAGCAGGAGCAGCAGCAGGAGTGCCATGTCCAGCAGCAACTGTGGTAGCTACCGAAGGAGAGACTGACGAAGTAGTAGGAGAAACAGACTTTTCTTTTTCACCAGAAGTACTACCTCCAGTCTTATCAAGAGCTGTGTTTGAACCATTCTTGCTAAACAATCCAGCCCATGCTTTACCCACTTCACTAAATGGCGACTTTTGTTTCTCGGTGACTCCAGCATCGGCCATATGTCTAGGCTCCACAATATCAAAGAGCTCTCCATCTGTAAAGTTGTTGAACAGCTCGTAGTTGAGAGTCTTTCGCCAACTGTTGACCCAGTCGAGAGAAAAGTGTTTGACAGGGTTGCCATGGACTTCCTTGAGCAGCATCTCTGGTGGAGGAGCTGAACCATGAGAAGACAAAAAGTTGTCGTACTTGACAGCAGACAAAAGACCCATGAGGTAGTCCTCAAACTGAAGCCGAACGTAATCTTCGTTACCGTGGAATGTAGTAGCTGCAGAGTTACCGGAAGAAGTATCGACAGCCTGAACAACTCGATCAATCCACTTTTTATCATATGAAGACAAAGCCAGTGGCGATTTGAGCGACGAATTGAGAATTTCAACAGTGTTATCGTCCATGTTCACAAGCACATCGGCATGCTGTTTCTTTTGCTGCAAAAGAAGCGAGTTTGTACTTCCAACAAGGTAGTATCTAGCCTGAGCCAAGTCTCCTAGCTGTTGCAGAGGAATGTAAGGAGAAAACATACCTCCTTCTCCAAAGACCATAAGAGGCAGACCCATAAAGTTGAGTAGAGACTGTCGATCTGAAGTCTTGAGAGAAGTGGCACGAGTAAGACCCAGCTCGTAGGAATGTAGCAAGGGAGATCCACAGTCTTGCAGGTTGTTGATGAGGTTAGGAATGAGAGAAACCAGCGAAAACTGCGACGTACACAGCAGCTCGGTCGAAGAAGCGTAGAACAGCACCCGTTGCTCAAGCAGCAGGGCCTTGAAGACAACCACCAGCTTCTGCTTGAGCCGTGAAACCAGCTCACAGAGCGACATGCCGATCGACACGTCCGACGACGTGTCCGAGTTGAACTTGGTCAACGTTAGTGTGTGTGCCAGCGAGTCAAACAGGCTGCGAATGATGGACTTGTCGTCGAACGTGGGTTGCATGAAAAAGGCCCGAGTAACTACGGCCAGTTTATCCTTCATGGGTCCCCAAATGGGTTTTCGACAAATGACAACGACACATTTCTGAACAGTACTTCTTGTGACGGCAGAGTCTTGTTTGAGAGCGTCAGTTACACCCACTTGTCTGTTACAAGCGATACCAAACAAAGTAGTGACAGTCTGGGTGTTGAAGGGACGTCCATCCGAGTATCCTCCAGCTTCAGGGGCACTCTTGTTGTTCTCATCAAACAACAGAGTAAAGTATGAAAAGTCCTCTTCTCTGGAATGAGATCCGTCACTGAGAGCCTGGAAGGGTAAGTTGGGCCAGAGATGGGAGTAGTCCTCTGGTCCAAACCATTCCTCAATCTGGGGACCCAGAGAATGATGGAATCCCACAATGCAGACGGAGAAGAGTAGAGAGTCCTCCGGCATGGGATCTGTGATTGTAGTGTGAGTCGCTCGAATCGATGGTTTCTTGGAGTGTTTGGCGATGGGGGCAGTACCCTTGACGGTATCATGAGCGCCATCATGGGCGTTAAAATGGGCATCATGAACGTCACGAGCGTTACCGTCATTAGAGGTATTCACCTCACTCACGCCCTCCTTAGTCATCTCAGAAACTGCAGCGGATCCTGCACCTGCAGTAGAAGAGTTGGCAGCGTTGGTGGGGGCGTTTTTGCCAGTATCGGAAACCGTGTCCTTTGGTGCAGAATACTCGGTTGGCTCCGCCTTGGGCTTGGCAGGCTGCTTGGTGCTCTTGGCAGGTTCTCCGATCTCCTTCCTAGCCTCCCCCTTCTTTGTTTCAGATGCAGGGGACGGGAAGGTTCCAGGGGTAGGAAATGCACCTGGGGTAACTGTGGGAGACTGTGCAGTTGAGTCATTGTCAAGGTCGATGATCTCCTTCGAGGACGCCGGAGATTGGGTCGACGCAGATTCAGTCTCCTTTTTCGTCTTTTTAAACCGGTCCTTGTATCGCACTTCTCCGTCGTCTTCGTCCAGATCAACCACTGGAGCTGGAGGAGTGATGGCAACAGGAGGAGGAACGAAAGCGACTGGAGGAGGAATTGGCGAGCCTGTAGTAGCTGGAGACTCAGTCTTGGCACTCTCCTTGATCAATTCCTCTCCAAACTCAATCTTACTGTCTCCCATTGTTATCTCTTCATCATCCTCCTCATCCTCATCTTCACTGGGCTTGAATTCAGACTGAGTATTGTGAGGAGAGTAGATTTTGATTTGGGGAATACCGGAGACGGCCTTTTGAGCGGTTTGAGCGGTTTGAGCGGTTTGGGTGGCAGTAGCCGTCTCGGGCTCCTTCTTACGTACCACCTTTGCTTTGGACAGAACAGGTTGGCTGACGGTTTCAATGACAGCGTCGTAGTCGTCGTTATCGTCCGAATCGATCACCACGGGCTCCGTATCGTGAAACTCGTCTTCAGAATCAGAAGAGTCGATCACCACAGCCTCCACTTTGCGGGTGGTGGGCTGTTTAGAAGAGGTCCTGGCAGACGGCTCAGATTTGACAGATTTAGGGCTCGTTTTGACTGAAACAGGTGAACCGGCAGAACCAGGACGAGAAACAACGACTCTGGGGGACGCCACCACTGGAGAGGCAACATTTGAGACTGTTGCTCCCTTCTCTGAAGTCCTAGGAGATCTAGGTGTCTTTGGAGACGAAGGAACGCTTGTAGTGGGCGAATTGGAGGCGCTGGAAGACGCAGTATTGACCGAGGTGTTGATTTGACCGGCCCTTGGACGGTTACGGGCTCTAGGAGGCACGGGAGCTCCATTTGCAGAGGTTGTGGAGGCTCCAGAGCTGTCTCCAGAGACTGATCGTGACGTAGTTCCAGAGGCAGTTCCAGAGGTGGTAGGGTTAGGTGTACCGTTGGCAGATGATCCCGTGGTACCACCCGCCGCACGTCTCACCTCTCCTGCTCTCAGCTTCTTTTTGGCCATGTCGAATTCGTGTGTCTTCACCACTCTTGACGGGTTGAAAAGGAATGCACTGTTCACGCGTACGTGTGCAGCTAGGGTTAGGGGAAAGACATGTGGGAGGGAGGAGAAGAGGGGCGATACCAGACCACAATGGGGAACTACGACAAGCATGTTTTTGATTTATACTGTGCAATCACCTTCTTTGCCAGTATCTCATTATTTGGTCATCAACTACTCCACTACTGGGGTGTCAATAACACCCTAGTTCTTCTCTACTCACTAATCTCAACGTGGATCGTTCCTCGTTAACTTTTAGCTCATGGAAATGGAAACTGGAACTTTTATCGAACGACAAGCAGAACATGAGACGAGTTTGAAGGGGGGTCAAAAAGAAGACTTTTAACGTCAAAAAGTGGATCAATTTATATGTGTATTACTAAGCAACCAATTACCACCCTCTTCTTGCTCTCAAACGCCACCTAAACACGTGAGTCTTCGTCCTTAGTCATTGCCCTTCGTCATAGAACTCCGTTCACCTTTCAGGGGCAGAACCTAAACACTTTTCCCGCTTTCATTTTTCCCGCTTTCCGGAAAAAGAGAAAAGGGATGTTTCAAACGGTCGTGTAAATTATTGAGAGCGTTTATATTACTGGATTGGGGGGCAGAGATACGGCTGAACCGACTTAGCGTTCTTCAGGAAGCCGACTAACTCACTTATAGGACCCTTGTAGATCACTTTGTACCATGACACCTGTAGATCCCTTTCCTGGTTAACACGAACTAAAGATGCATGAGAATTTTAGACCTTGAAATGATAGCCAGGAACCCGACGAAAAAAAAGAGCAGCCCTTTTCGGGCCACCCATTGTTAATGCATGGGCAGCAGGGTACAGATTAACGGCTTAGAAAATCGGAACGCGTAATGAAGTGGACCAAATTATATACTGAGAATGTACAAATTATTACCAGGGTTATAATCATCCCTTCAGCCGACTCTCTGCATAACTCAAAGACTATACTTATACGTGACGCGTCTTAGCACTAAGTATCAGCATACCGGTAGTGTGGATCACTCCCCACCACAAAACTCACCACTGCAAAACCCACCTACCACTCACCCTACTGTTTGCCTACTATTATCATGATTGATACATACATACTTTACATTGATCCGCTTCTTCTGAATCACGCCTTTTGGGGGTGGTCACACCTAGGGGTGGTCACACCTTTTAGGGGTGGTCGATCTCAAACACGTAGGTGCCCGTCTCCAGGTTGTAGGAAATGAACTTGGTGCCCTTCTGGTGCTCGAGCCGCGAAATATACTTGAGAGCAAGGGGGTGGTTGGGGTCCGTGATGGGCTTCTTGGTGTCCTTGGCAATGGGTCTGCAGTTGTACAGAGTCATTTCACAAGGAACCATGAGCCCCTCGCCCAGAGGAGGCCGCTCCTGCTCGTTGTTGTACACGATACACGTCTGCTTGGTGAAGGTGATGATGTTGTTGGGGATCTCGTCCAGATCAACACCAGATAGATCCACAGCCTTGAGGAAATGGATCTTGCCAAAACCCTTTCGGCCAACGGTAAAGTTGGGCACGGCCTTGAGCTGCTCGGTGGTCATGGTCTTGAGAGCCATGAGTCGAGGAGAGAACCAGTAGCCCTGGTCGTCCACAATCTCCTCGTCAGCAGCCTGAGTAGCAGCAGGAGAAGAGGTGGCAGAGGGCTCCACGGACACGGCCTTGTTGATGGAGGAGGCCGACGACTTGGGGAAGAAAGAGGGAGTTCCAGACTGCGAAACGGGAGCCATCTCCAGCGAGTCGGGGTCGTTCAGACCGTTGAGAACAGAATTGTCTCCGGCAGCAGAGAACGAAACGGACTTTCGCTTCTGCTGGCTGTTGGGGGTGCTGAGAGACGACTTGAGAGGCGCCTTGGAAGGAGTATCGTGCACATTGGGGTGGTGCTGATGGGGCTCCTCCAGCTCGGGGTCCTCGCCCTGAGTCAGACGCCGCAGCTCAGCCTCATCGCCAGATCGGTCAATGACAAGCTTTCGAATCTCTCGTCGAGGAACAAAGGCGTCGGAGCCAAGCAGGAACTCGTCAGTCTTGGGGGAGAACAAAGAGTGACGAGGCTTGTTGGACATGGACATGGAGGTGTTGCCCACGCTGGCCACAGAGGTGTTTCCGGCAGGAGCAACCTCAGGCAGAGAGATTCGCTCGAACCGGTCCTCGGGGTAGTTGCGCTGGTGGGCACCGTGCTCGGAAGCAATGGCCGAGGTCTTCTTTCGAGGCTGGAACAGAGGTCGCGACGACGAAAGGTAGGATGCAGAAGACACGCCGTTGCTGCCGCTCTTGGCCGCGCTCTTGGAGGTCAGCGACGTGGTCAGAGGGTCCTTGGCGGTGCCGTTGGAACCCGACGAGGTCAGAGCAGGAGGAGTCTGGCCCGAGAACAGGGGGTTGTTCGAGTAGGGGTTCTGGTCGATGGACGCCGTCAGCGAGGGGGTCTGGTTGTTGCTGGCGTTCATGTTGTTGTTCATGTTGTTGTTGTTCATGGCATTGTTGTTGCCGAACAGTCCACCGCCAGTAGAAGTGTTGCCGGTGTTGTTGGCATTATTGTTGCCAAACAATCCGCCGCCAGTGTTGGAAGTGTTGGCGTTGTTGTTACCGAACAAACCGCCTCCGGTGGTTCCAGTGTTGGAGGTGTTGTTGTTGCCAAAGAGCCCTCCTCCCGTGGTGGCGGGCTTGGCACCAAAGAGCCCTCCGCCGGTGTTGGTCGACGTGTTGGAAGCAGCATTGTTGTTTCCAAACAGTCCTCCGCCGGTGGTGTTAGTGGTGGTGGAAGAGGCGTTGTTTCCAAAAAGTCCTCCGGTGGCGGGCTTGTTCTGACCAAACAATCCTCCTCCAGTAGTGCCAGTGTTAGTGGTGGCGTTGTTGTTGTTTTGGCCAAACGAAAAGCCTCCGCCAGTAGTGCCAGTAGTACCAGTAGTGGAAGAGTTGTTGCCAAACAAACCTCCAGTAGCAGGCTTGTTTTGGCCAAAGAGACCACCGCCAGTGGTTCCAGTGTTGGAAGCATTGTTGTTGTTCTGGCCGAATCCTCCAAAGCCTCCACTGGTGTTAGTGTTGGTGTTGTTGTTGTTGTTGCCAAAGAGTCCTCCACCGGTATTGGTGTTGGTGTTGTTGTTTTGGCCAAACAGGCCTCCTCCAGTGTTGGTATTGGTGTTGGTGGCTCCAAAACCGGTGGTGGCGGGCTTGGCTCCAAACAGACCGCCTCCAGAGGTGTTGTTGTTGGCACCAAATGCGTTGGTGGAGGTGTTGTTGTTCTGACCAAACAATCCTCCTCCAGTATTGGTATTGGAGTTATTGTTCTGGCCAAACAGTCCACCTCCAGAGGTGTTGTTGTTGGTCTGGCCAAACATGCCGCCACCAGTGTTGGTGTTGGTGTTGGCATTGTTGTTTCCAAAGAGGCCTCCTCCAGTGTTGGTGTTAGTCTGTCCAAAACCAGTGGTAGCGGGTTTGTTTTGACCAAAACCAAACCCAGTAGAAGTGGAAGACTGGCCAAATCCTCCAGAGGTGTTGTTGTTGTTGTTGTTACCAAAAAGACCTCCGCCAGAGTTGTTGGTGGTGTTGTTCTGGCCAAATCCTCCACCGAAACCTCCAGTGGTGTTGGTGTTGGTGTTATTCTGTCCAAACGCGCCTCCAAAGCCACCAGTGGTGTTGCTGGTGTTGTTGTTGTTGTTTCCAAACATGCCTCCACCGGTGTTTCCACTACCAAAGGAAGAAGTTCCTCCAAAAGGAGAGGGCTTTGCAGCTCCAAAGGCACTACCTGTGTTACCAGCGGTGTTATTGTTCTGGCCGAATCCTCCAAAACCTCCAGTGTTGGAAGTGGTGTTGGATCCAAAGCCTCCAGAAGTAGAAGACGTGCCAAAGGCTCCAGTGTTGGTGTTGGAGCTGCCAAACAGACCTCCAGTGGCGGGTTTGTTCTGGCCAAAAGCGCTTCCAAAGGCGTTACCTCCGGACGTGGAGGACGTTCCAAAAGGAGAGTTGTTGGTGTTGGCGGCCGATCCAAACGGAGACGAAGAGGCAGCCCCAAAAGTGTTGGTGGCAGTGGCTCCAGCGGTTCCGTACTGCTTGCCCTGCTGGTAATCCGCCAACCGCAGCTCCTCCTGCGACCAATTGCGGTACTGCGGCATCATGGTGATGGTCTCGTAGATGTTGGTGACCATCTTTCCGTTGGCAGTATCCTTGTCGGTGAAGGGCTGGAACGGAGTCAGAGACGTACCGGGGCATTGACCCGGAGAAGGGGTCGAAGTGGATCCAAAGGGAGACGAAGAAGCCGCTCCAAACGCATTGGTGGACGTGTTGGTGTTGGACGCTCCAAAGGCTCCTCCTCCAAAGGTGCTGGTGGCTGGCTTGGCTCCAAACATGCCGCCTCCAGAAGATGCATTATTGTTTGTGTTGCCAAAGAGCCCTCCGCCCGACGAGTTGTTGTTGGTTCCGAACGACGAGCCGCCGCCAAATCCCGAGTTGCTGCTTCCAAACATGGCTTACAAGACGGGAGCAAGAGTGATGACTTGGTGGGTAAGGTAAGAGGTAATGTCAGGGTTCATGCTTTTTTTTGCCTTGCCTAACTATTAAACTGAATGTGTTGGGAGGTAAAGAAGGTAGGGTAACTGAAGGAGAGAAGCAAGTGTAGCCAGCCCCAAATATAGGGGTAAAAAGGGGAATTGGTAATATTCAAGTAGATCACTGGATAGGCAAAAGTCCAATTAATAATACCTCCTAGTTTAAACCGAATTTCACCCACTACAACGTCCCATAAACTTGTCTTAATTCACTCTCATATACTAATCCAAATGAGGCATGCATAACTCGATCTTGCTCATGAAATTTTGGGGGGTTAATTGAGGAGTCAAATAGAACTTGGCGTGTATGAGAGGTGTATGGGAGTCACCAAAACAGTGTCTTTCTTTGGTGGCAAAAAAACACCAAGGTTAGAGCCCATTTTCGCGGGCTGACTAAGCAGTCTCCAGAATATATTACTCCAACGCTTCTCAGAATCAAAAAACCGCCTGGCTAGCTCAATCGGTAGAGCGTGAGACTCTTAGACGTAAGCAATCTCAAGGCTGTGGGTTCAAGCCCCACGTCGGGCTTTCTTTTTGGTGGTATCTCAAGTGATTAGTCATGCCCCAAGGAGTGAACTTTTTTCCCTGTTCGAGATACTGACGACAGATATCTTCGTTTTTTGTGAAGTAGACCTGCTATAAACGACTACTGGGACCTATTTATCATTATCTCACTCTTTTTTATCTTCTTTTTCATTATTTTTTTTTTTCTCCCCATCCAGTACAGGTGGTGGAGCATAACTCCTCCAAAACTCATTCAAAATGAAAAACAATAGCACCACTAAACTCCCCTGGACTACAGCTTTCCAATGGTACAACTTTTATCGCTATATCTCCATTATCTATCTAAATATGCAACTGTCTCTCTTTGACCTGTTTCTTTGCAGGATCATACTCGACCCAATTGGCCACCTTTCTGTTAAGAAACGGGCCTGGATTGACCACAAAACACTCCTCGTACCGCAGAGAAAACTTGGGCGCGTGAGTATCTGTCAGAAACAGAATAGTGGGCAGAGGACTGAGCCATAGAGTCTCGTCGTAGTCCCAGGCAACGGGTCTATCGTGTCTATTAAACGGTGAAAGGTGTCCCTGGTCACAAATAGTTCGTACAATCTTTCTGGACTCGATTTCCTTTGCTGAAAGCGTGTTTGTTGGCCCGACTTGGCTGCCCATAGGTGTACTGATATCCACCGGTCTAGTGAAGTTACTGAGTCCATCTTCAAAGTCAAAAGACGACTCTGGCTCGTCCACAACACCTTCCTGCACTTCAATATCATCTTCGTCAATCTCAATACTATCTTCTTCTTCATTTGAGTCGTCCTTGGCTGATTCAAATTGAAGATTGCATTTTCGAAGACGTTCACTGATCCCGTCCCTGTAAAAGACCATATCTTGGGTAAGGTAAGCCATTCTGCACGGATTGGTGCTCATAGAAACGTCTTCTCCACATAATCGAGCAATTCTGTTGATCATAGTGGCTGGTAGAGGTTGTAAGGGGACTACTGCATTCTGAGTAGGGAAAGTATTAGTCCAAGGATCTCGTTGTCCAGGCACAAAAATGATCTTGACACCTGAAATGATGCTGCTAAACTCTTTGAAAAGCTCCTCCAATTTATCAAATCCCTGTTTGTACAAATGTGGAGGCTGGTACTGACTTGTAAAGTCTCCTGAAAAAACCATAGCTAGAGGTTTCTTGATACCAGACGCTAGAAACTCGTTTTCAAGGGTCGAAAACACCTTTTGAAGCGCCTTGAGAGTCAAAGGATTGTCCAAATGCATATCTCCTCCGAAAACAATCACTTTTTGGTCCACTAATCGCTTCTCTTCTGCAAGCATAGACGCCTCAACTTGACGTTCAATACGTCTAACCGTAGACCCATGAGGGTTACCATGGAGACCGAGGTAGTCCATATTACCATAAGCCGTGATGGTCTCCTGACGTTTTTCAGCAACCGGAGGACCCATATTAGTCACAACAAACACTTCTTGGTCTCCAGACTTGATGTACCTTCCATGACAAATGATAAACGAGCCTTCAGGGTAATAAACGCCCGGATCAGGTTTACATTCGGCGGCCAAAATGAGCAGAATTCGGCCAGTATCGTCTTGTAAACAAATCTTTTGCTCTGGGTTCTTTGAAAGCATTCCAAAGATTGAAAAGTCTCCCTGACGACCTATAAGAGATCTGATTGAGGTGATTTTGAGATCTGTAGTGTCGTCATTTCGCAAAAGACGGTTATAGACAAGATGGTACCGGGTCAGAAACATGTTTGAAGCCGATTGGGCGTTTGCAAACAGCGTGGGTTTAGTTTTTCGTTTCTCAAACCGTTGTTGACGGGCATTATAGTGGAATAGGGGTTGTTCAAACGCACTAATGACCTTGAAAAACTCTTTCCAAACAACATCCACAGACGGAGCCGTGTCTCTGATGACGTTTACTTTCGGTTCTCCTCCTTCAATAGGATCGAGTTCTTCTTCTTCTCCAACAAGTTCAACACTTTCAGAAACAACCTGAACTCTAGCCTTCTTTTTGGCCTTTTTTGACGCTGTAATTTCGTCGTAAAGTTCCTGGAGCGGCTTGCCCTCGACGAAAACACCCATTTCCTGCTCCTTCCATAGCCGACAAATCTCCTCCATCATTTTCGCAGCTTCTGCTCCTCTCCATTCTGTTCCGTAATCTTTGCCTATGATTTCCGTGAGAGTATCTAGACCTGTAGATTTCAAATTGAGACCGTGTTTTTTGGAAAAGATCCGGTACGCCACCGGCCGCATTTGCGACGGGTTTAGTTTGATTGGTAGTGCTGGGGGCATCGTGTGAGGGGTGGTTGGTGGTGTATGGTAAGACGCGTTTTTCATTAAGACGCGTTGAACTTTGATCGGGTGTGGGAAGTGGGAAATTATTTTGGGACTGTATTACCCGTGCAAACCTAGTCTTAGATGCTCATTACCTGTGTACTTGTAACAGCATCCAAAGGGCAAATAAATGAAGTAGAAGATGCTCAGAACTTCAAATAGTTTTAATTTTGTTGCTGGTCACTCTTTGATGTAGTCTAGTATCATTATTGCTTCAGTTGGTGCGGTATAACTCATTGAGTGGGGGGTACTTGGGACTTAGTTACAGCATACTTAGGAGTAACTTGAGGTGAAGAAGAGCTCCATCTTATCGGTCTTCCAGAGGTGCTAGGGGGATAATAAGGACACCCAAAGACTTGTGAAGGGCTCTATTCTTATAATCTTGTGTTTATTTAGTTTCGTGTCATACAAAAAAGTGAGATTGTCCTCCTCCAAATGTACAGGCTCTACAGTTGCCAGTATACTTGGGAGTTAGGGGTGGTGGTGATGTCAAGGAACACCAAATGCGATATTGAGTCCTGAAAAAAGCAGGAAAGAAGTAATCATCCCCTTTTTACCAATCTACCGTCTTATTTCTGTTTTCTGAGCCGTCTTTATGGTACTGGAATGTCTCTTTCCCCTTGGCTCCTCTACTTGGCTTTACTAGGGTTAAGTCTGGGGATCCTATCAAGACCCATAAAAGCGGTTCCGAAGAGCTGATGCCAAAGTGGACTTATAATTAGGATCTGAGAGTCATTATTATCGACATTCCAAGAAAACATCCACGTGCTGTCATACAAAGATGCCCCGTTTAGAGCCCTCTCCCACGTCCTCCTTCTGTTGACTTCATACTTGGACTTAGTTGGGAGCTCCGTGATGGAGGAAGATAAGATCAAATGAACTCCAGTGAATGAGAATGATAAGACCAAATGAACTGGTATAGAAAGTCGGAGACGCACTAGATACATGTAGCTGAGTATTGGTATTGCACTTACCGCGTCTTCGGACTCTTTGGCTCTGTTCAGTATCAACTCTTATTGCTCTTTAGACTCATTGCATTGGTCATGTTCATGGCCAGAACTCTCGAAAGTAGAACCCCAAAAATCTCGAATTTTTCTGTAGAAATAACTGCTGGATTCTGATTTAATTGATGGGTAACCGCAATATGGTCCTTTACAGCTTTTCCCTGTCGGTTCACTTCTATAGATGATGTCAATATGACTGCGCTTGGTGTATAGTAAAACTTGTAAATCTACCCTAAGGAGCTGCATTACCCGTGTCAACTTGTACTGTGTTAAAACTTGTCGTTCTGTTCTTGAGCACTGCTTCACCCGTGTCCCCTACCTCTCCCAAAACAACACCAGTAGCCGCCGTAATACCACACTTTCCGTATTATTTTGCACGTGAAAGAATACCCGCTGCGGTCGTTTGAGGGGAAGAGAGAAAAATACCACACGGAAATACCACACGAAAAATACCCGAATATTCCCTTTCCGTTTTCCGTTTTGCCACTTGTTTTATTATTGTGGTCCCCCCTTGGTAAAGTGAACTGGGAGTAGAGAGGCTTATACCTTGTGCAATGGCTAACTAAAGTCCAAGTAAAGTCCCAACTATGAGGACGTCTTTTTGTACAAGTACAAGGGTATGGGTTTTTTTTCCGGTCACGTTTCCTTCAGGGGCAACCAGTCTTTCTTCACTGGCTTTATCACGTGAATGAGCTCAGAATATCGTCAGATTTACTCCTGCAGGGTGTCTTGATACCCCACAGAAAAACGCCGTTCCATTGCTCTATACGCAGCAAAAATAGGGAGTGTAACCGGGGTGAGTGGGGGAAAAAGTGGAGGAAGAAAACGAGATATTGAGACCATTTGATTGAGAATCGAACGGAGAGTTGATTGAAACCGTTGAACTGATTTTTGGCCACTTTTTCCACCCAAAAGCCGACTTGTATACACTGTATGTTATGCTGTTATTCCGACTTGTCCACACATGCATTTCATATAACAAAGTTTGCAAGGCTAACGGTGTGGACATGGAGAAGGACCCACTCTGAGGGCCGTTTGAGCTGGGATTTTCGGTATTAAAAGCCCGGAATCAACTCTTCCCACCCTTTAATATCACTCTACGGCCTTGTTTCCCCTAATATCAGCCTCCACCCCCTCCCAGAGCCCATCCGCAAATCCCCCACCCGGTTATCGACCGGTTAGCACACACCCGACATTTCCACGGCATCTTTCTTCCGGCAGTATCACGCAAGACTAGCTACATATAGTGGAGATATTAGACGTTTGGGCTGGTGAGATCAGGGCGACGTCGACCATCAGCTATTTACGACACTTTTTGACATTTTCAAGTTCACTTTATGGACACCTTTTCGACGTTGTTTCCGACCATGTTCCAACAAGGGTAGGCTCCATGTTCCTGTTCACACTCTACACTCGATCAATCTACTCCGACGTCCAAAGTAGTTTGTTGGACAGTTGACTTGGGGAGGGCAGGGAAGAGATAAAAGATGCCACCAAAACACCATGAAAATACCATGAAAATACCATCAAAAGTGCCATGAAAATACAAGGACAATGCAACGGAATATACCATCAGAATATCATGAAGAATACCTCGAAATATACCACAAAATACCACCATCAAAATACCAAATACCATGAAGGTGACTGTACAACTCGACTACAATACGACAGGCCATTATCAAGTTCTATGGTTATGAACGACTTTGCTTATTAAGAACTACACTCCTATACCCATAGTCACCTCCTATACCTGACCGACTTTTCCCCGACACTTCCCCGAACACGTGGAAAAAAGAGCCAGATCCCTTACCAACTAAGACCATGTAGGGAGCAAGTAGGAGTAAGGGGAGCGCAAAAACAGCATCTTCTTCACTTCGACCTTACTTTGATTGAACTTCATGAACTTCTTCACTTTCTTCACTTTCTTCACAGTCAACATCTTCACAGTCAAGGTCTCAGTCACAGCCAACCCTTGACCTGATATTCTCGCCAGGTACGATACTGTCCCACTACCTCAACACTTATACCTCGATACCTGTGGACCCCGATTTCCTGCCGAAATGAGGTGGAGCCGACTTTTCGCCGACTTGAGGAGCTAAACTAAGTTAGCCCTACTTTGCAACACGCCCTCCTTTTTCCCTTCGCCAAGCCCAGTTGCATGGCCTGATACATCGTCCATCTTCCCCTCATATATATAAGGAGGGGAAGTGCGGCTCCTGCGTGGTGGGGCCCCCGATGGAGGACTACTGGTGGACTACAATGGTCATACCGGACAAGACATGACCAGTCCAAACGAATAATATCGCCATCGGGTTATTTTCGGCGGACTCGAAATTTTCGGCTGGGAAATCGACAAACTGAGGCTAACTAAGGGTAGGGTCTTTGATCTGAATTTCGCAAAATTTGATGGAAAAAAAGGTGTCACAAAAAATCACAAAAAATCGCCTTTGATATGCCAAAAGTTGTCTCAGTCTCACCTGCTGCCCTCACCTGCCTCTCTCTGACACAATTAGTCGTTGATTGAACAGATGCAGGTTGGTCAAGTCGGCCGGAGTATTGCCGGTCAAAGGAACGTTTGCCCTACTCTGCCAAGCTCCAGACGCTCCCAATCAGGCAAGTCTAGCGCGGCCTACTTGCGGAGCAGAGAGAAGACAACAAGACACAAACGAGACACAAAAGAGACGCAAACGAGCAGACACAAAAGAGACAAACGACACAAACGCCCGCAGGAGAGGTGTCGGGGCCGATATGACGACTTTACGATGTGGGAGGTGTTGGAAATATGGCGCGATTCAGGGGTGGAGAGATGAGGAAATGAGGGTGGTGTCACTGTAGAAAAAAAAGGAGGAAAAGTAATTAGACCAATTAGACGACGGGCAGGCGGGCAGATGGACAGGCAGAGGCAGATCCCCTATTCTGTTTTTGGCATCTTAAGCGATGGATTTTGGGGTGACTTTACTATGGCGTTTTTGACATTACCATGATATTTACTATGACCTTACTATGGTGTTTTATGACCTTACTATGGTGTTTTAGTATGGTGTTGCTATGGCCCTTTACTATGGTTCTGCTATGACCTTTACTCTGATATTCTACTCTCATGGTTAGGGTGTCGTTTTTTTTTTTTGACGTTGGTTTTTTTTTTTTTTCCCATGGCCGTAAATTCGACCCACTGTTGAGTATGCACGGGGTTCCCCACATGACGGTCTCAACAAGAGTTTGGGTGCATATTCGCGCAGGCCCACGTCAGGCTGGTACGAGACGTGTGCATTGTGTCTGTGCTGGACGCTGTCACGGCCGCCTGAACGCTGCACGCTCCCGTACAGCCATGCACCAAACCAGCGCGCAGCTCCACAAGTCGGTTAAACTAGCAGTCAGATTGGGTTCAGATAAGGAAAAGCCGGCTCTACCTGCCACCAAGACTATAGGGAGCAAGCAAGAGGAGTATGCCTAAAGAATCAAATGTAGTAGTGTAGGCGAGTGAAAAAGTGGTGAGGTGGTGAGAGTAAGGTGCTGGAATGTTCGAGATTGAAAATGGCGTTTCTACAGTGAGTTACGTCACTCCTTTTTCGTATTGCACTACTTCTAGTCACCTTTTCACTCCACTGTGGATCCGCTGCCCCGACCGTTGCATGGAAATTGGGTGGGACATGGTTTGCTTGTTTAGCGTCGTTTTCCGATATTACGACCCTGTAATTACACGGTACCCAAGCGGTGATTTGGTTGTATTGGTGTTTTTGTGGTGTAATTTTGGGTGGCAATTATTTCGTCATTTTTATTCGCCACTTTATTTGCCACTTTATTTGCCATTTTTATTTTATTTTCTCCATCATTGTCAAAACCGTTGAATCGTGTAATATTTCGGTTCCCCACTTTTGCTCAGACGAAGACACGTCTTTGCTCTGATTGAGACAAGAAACCCTGGGGGCGTTTGAGTTGATCAAACCAGTCTAAACTAACGAGACATACACGGCTGAGGTGCGGCTTGAGACGTCATTAGATTAAGCATGAGTTAGAAGGAGGAGCAGGGTAAAAACTGGGTAAAATCAGGGTAAGAAAAAACAGAGCAATAGAGAAAAAAGAAATCAAATTAAATACACCAAAAAAGAGAAAAACACCATCGTCGGTTTACACCATCGCCGGCTTACAAAACCCCCCTCTCCAACCGTCTCCTAATGCTCATCTCCCTCAACTTCACTTCCCCTCGCGTGCTTGGCGGCCCAAGGTTTGGCTATATCCCCCTCTGAGCTCGCATCCCAAGACAAAGAAGTCCAGAAGCCGATGAGAGACCGACAATAATAGAAGAGCTCTACTTTTGCTATCTCGCATGCTACCCCACAAAAGAGTGCGTCATGGAGCTTCCTTGGAGGACGATCCCCCCTTGGCGTTTTTAATATAAAAAGGCCGCCATGGTCGTCTGGGGTAAATCACTACAAGCCTGCACTCGCAATCCACTCTACCAACTTCTCTCTTCCTTGTATCCACCTACACTAGGAAGTAGTACACCAGTTAGTAAAGGGCCTGAGACCAACCAACGTTTTTCCCGATACACCCCCCTTCAACTCTTTCAACACCTTCTACTCCTTTCTCTCCAAACACTCTTAATCTCTCAACTACGACTAGCATGGAGAAGACCGACGCTACTCACATTGAAACCGCCTCCATCGAGGAGGATTTCAAGAATGGCACTCAGATCACCATCACGGACCCCGAAAAGTCCTCGGGCCTGATGGCGACCGCTGAGGAGCTTTACCCCAGCGTGGACAAGAAAAAGCTGCTCAAAAAGATGGATCTGCACATCATCCCCATGCTTTCTCTTCTCTACCTGCTGTGTTTCCTCGATCGAGGCAATATTGGTAACGCTAACATCGAGGGCCTTTCTACCGATCTCAACCTCACCGGTGAGCAGTACAACATGGCCCTCACCGTCTTCTTCTTCACCTACGCTCCCCTCGAAGTCCCCTCTAACATGCTGCTCAAGAAGTTCCGACCCTCCATCTGGCTGCCTACTATCATGGTCGGATGGGGTCTGGTCATGACTCTGATGGGCATTGTTCAGAACTATGGAGGTCTTCTCGCTACTCGAGTCCTGCTCGGAGTCTTCGAGGCTGGATTGTTCCCTGGTGTCGCCTACTATCTCACCACCTGGTACTGTCGATCTGAGCTCCAGTTCCGACAGGCCATGTTTTTCTCCGCCGCTTCCGTTGCTGGTGCCTTTTCCGGTCTTCTCGCCTTTGCCATTTCCAAGATGCGAGGCGTAGCTGGACTCGAGGGATGGAGATGGATCTTCATCATCGAGGGTATCGCCACCGTTGTCGTTGGAGTTCTCGCTTACTTTACTCTGTATGATTACCCCGAGACCGCAAAGTTCCTGACCGAAGAAGAGCGACAGTACGTCATGTACCGAATCAAGTTTGACGGCCAGTCCTCTTCTTCCGCAGTGGCCCAGGATGACTCCATGAACTCAAAGTACCTGTGGGACGCCTTCAAGGACATTCAGACCTATCTGCATCTGGGACTTTTCTGGGGAATCATCTGCCCTCTGTACTCCATCTCCTTCTTCCTGCCCTCCATTATCAAGAACCTCGGCTACACCTCTTCCAAGGCCCAGCTCCTTACCATCCCCATCTACATTGTGGCTGCCTGCTGGGGTGTTCTCCAGGCCTGGCTGTCCGATCGACTCCAGAAGCGATCCATCTTTGTCGCCTTCAACCTGGTCTGTATGATGCTGGGCTACATTCTCGCCATCTCCATCTCTGCTGCTAAACATCCCGCTGCCACCTACGTGGGCTGCTACCTCGCCGCCTTTGGTATCTACCCCGCCATCCCCGGTATCATTTCTTGGATCTCCAACAACGTGTCTGGATCGTACAAGCGAGCCGTGGCCATGGCCGTGCAGATTGGTATTGGTAACCTGCTGGGAGCCGTCTCCACCAACATTTACCGAGTCCAGGACAAGCCCCAGTACCGACTGGGTCACTCTGTCAACCTGGGTTTCATTGTTCTCGGTTTCCTCTGTCTGGTGGGCCTGCGAATCTTCTACACTCGACAAAACACCCTCAAGAAGGAGCGTCTGGCCTCGGGCTACTACGACTCCATGTCCGAGGAGGAGTTTGCCCAGCTTGGAGATCGATCCCCCTACTTTGAGTACAAGCTCTAGCGACACCCGTCTAGTCTATTTAGTGATTATTATCTGTTAATTGTTTTACCTCTTATCCCAGTAAGTGTAGCGGTGTAGTGAGTTGAGTTGTAGTCTGTAGTTCTAAAAGGGTAATCAAACAGTATCAGTGTAAGGAGTAACAGTTATAACACCAGTAATCAAACAGAATCCCTAGATAGGAATCATAGTCTTCATTGGAGAGACATGTATTATAGTCTACAGTAATACTTGTATAACCAGATCTAAGAGTAACAGTAATTATACAGCAGATGCAATACACAGCTTTCAGTATATAGTAACCATACAAGTATACTCCTTATATCGTATTATACTTGTACAGTTTTGTAGTTCTCATTGAAGAGTCAAACACCATAATACCAATATCATACTTGTATAACCCCAGATATAGTCTAAGACTAATAATACAGCCCTTAAACTGAAGAGGCAAGTATTATAGTCCTCATTAAAGAGTCAGAAGTATGATAATATGTTCAATATGATACCTGTGGTTACGTATGACGTGAGATCAAAGAGTTATTATACCTGTATCGTCTCCGAATCGGTGTAGGAGAGTTCTCACCTGGTAGTATTATAATCCACTATCTAATACAGGTACACTTGTAATTACGTCTAACTCCATATCCAAGTGTATCTAAACAGTCACCTTATTCAGGAGTTAATATAGTCTAGGTATTGATGAGTTGCTAATATTGTAATTCGATATCTATTAGCGACTTGTAGTAACAGTGTGTATTTGTACGCAGGTAATACGAGTACAAGTACGAGTACCTTGGTAGGAATACAGTCTTCATAGTGATTAGTCTTCATTGAATAGTAATTACGGTCCTCGAATGATGACAAGTTCCGAGTACCCGTGCCGGGACCGGTATTATCATCTCCATATCTACTCCTGACAGTAATACCCCAGATTGGATAGTATTATACAGTCGATAGTTATAAGTATTATGTTCTCAGATCTAGTAGTAATTACCCATTGAAGAGTTATTATGATCTAGGTATTGAAGACTTGAAGTATTATCCCATTATGTAATACTTATAATACCGATACAGTAATATTGAAGATCAAGGAGTACTTGTACTTATACAGTCTCAATGAAGACTGTCCTCATATCTTCAGGGGTTAAGGTGTTGTATTCTTCGGATCCAACACTTGTAGTCATTGTATACTCTCCTTTCCGGCATTGGAGAGTTATTATAGTCCCTATTGAAGGCTCACAAGCAGTACAACAGATCTGATACTTGTAGAGTGTACTGGTAGTTCAGTATACCGTAGATTAGACAGTATCAGTAGTCCTTTTGAAGAGCTACAAGTACAAGTAACCATACCGGTACTCTATATCTAATACTTTTAGTAACGGTACTTTGCAGCAATACCCCAGGCTAGAGACTTGTAATATTCTTTTAGTCCTCGTTGAAAAGTTACGAGTAGCGTACAGATATTATAATACTAGGTACCAATACCTACTGATAGATCTTACACTTGTAGTAATTCAGTACAAGCTCAGATGTGAGGGTAATTGTACAGTCCTCGTCGAACAGACACCATAATCTCTTTTTCTCTCTCAAGCTCCATTGTAAGTCGAGACCTCACAGTACCAGGCAGATATTATTTATAGATACAAGTCTTCTCATACCCAGATCTGATACCTGTAGTGGTTAACTGTAAGCAAAGGCCCCCGATTGGATAGTCATCAGAACGTCTTTATACTGAGAGTTACCGAACCCCCTGGTTGAGTATTAAGTGTGTTGCCTACTGGTAGATCTAAGAGTGATTATACAAGTACCGGTATCCTTATTGAAGAGTAATAACAGTCCCCTGAATGAAGAGCTACAGGTATTGTAATTCCAGATTTAATACTTGTAGTGACTAAAGGAAGGGGTACACCACTTCTAGGAGTACTTGTGCTCATACAGTCTTCATATTCAATATCTATTATGGGCTCGATGTTGATGAGTTATAGCAGATCAGATCTGATACCGTTTAGCACCTCTAACTTGTAGTAAGTAACACTCCTGATTAAAGAGTAATCACGCAGTTCTCGTCAAAGAGTTATTATAGAAGAGATATCAGTATTATGATCTGCAGGTCCAAAAGTACCGGTACTTAATCAGTACGAGTACATACCCCAGATCTAGGAGTACCTATAATCATACCGTCCCCATATCCAAGAGTTATTATTGATGGGTTACTTGGGATAGTGTTATGTACAATTATTATGAACCTGGATCTCATTTTAATTGATCAGTACATACCCCAGATCGCTCATATATTAATTACTTCCCCAGATTGCCCAGAATGTACTCTGATACACTTATATTACTCCCCCTTGCACCTGTACCTCACCTTGACCCCCATGTTTCAAATAGTATTATACTTGTTAATGAGTATTCAAGAGTTATCCTGGTGACCGGACCCCTTAATAGACCCCTTAATACCCCTGAGCCCTGTACAGTAGATATAGGGAGTACTTGCACCGGTACTGTAGCCATAGGTCACAGGCTCACCCCCCCCGCTAATTAATAATGACACTGCCATCTTGGGTCGACCAGGAGATCATTTCGAGGTTCTTTTTGCAATGAAGAGACTCAAAACACGCTTGATCCGATAACGGTTGCGCGTCTCTTACCACCAACACTTTCGCCTGAGGAGTCAGCTCCAACAACTTCAAAACAACAACATCAGATACTCCTCCGACAATGTGGAGTTCTCTGACCGATTTCATGGCATATTCAAACTCGGCTCCAAGAGTTTCCTTGCAAAACGCTTCTGTTTCAAGCTGCTTAATGTCGAGATACAGTCGATGAACGTTTTCCACCTGTTCAAGAAGAGATATGGGAACCTCCGTCAAACCGGTCATCTTCAAAGTCTTGAGTCCAGCAGGAAGACCAACGACTCTGGAATGCAGAGGAGCATCCATATCAAGATACTCCAGACCGGTCATGTGACTTAGATCAATCTTGAGAGAATTTTGGGTCGAAAAACAGACACTCAAATACTTGAGATTACTACTGTTCAAAAGCAGCTGATTCAGACCGTCTGTATCAACTCGAGCTAGCTGAACAGACCGCAATGCCAAGTAGACACTCTTGTCTATGTTATTTCCGCTCAAAAACGAGCTGTTTTTGCACGTGATGTGCACTTTTTTAGGTGCTGTTTCCTGCCCAAAAGAACACCATTGAAAAAAGGCGTTTTGGAGTTTCTCCTGGTTGGGATCTGAGCTCGATCCGTTTCCAAAAATGCAAATAGTGAGCTCTTTCAGACTCTCAAAGTTGGGGTTAGTCAGCATCACATGTCCAAACTCACTGTCTAGGTTACACCATGGATCCGACGAGTTGTAGACGAGCTGTAGACGCCTGACGTACCGCTCAAAGTACATTTTCTGGGCAGGCCGATTAGTCAGCAGATCCAACATGCCGACACTTCGCAAATCGTAGTCTGAAAAAAGCGGATTAGGAGGCTCAGGAGTCGGAGGAGGCGAATTTGGATCAATGATCTCCGAAGAATCGTCTGATGCTGACCAGCCTAGAGGAGTCACGTGACGCACAGTATGCAGCGGTCGAGATGGGGAATTCCACAGTCTTGTACTTGCACATTGATGTAGCATCCATGAACATAGAGACACTGAGTGTAGAGACGGTGTATCTAGGTATGAACACACGTTGAGCCATACTTCTGGAGGTAGCATTGTAGCGTGGAGGCGTGGAGGCAGGGGAGCGTAGCTGCAGTAGAATAGCTGGGGGACGCAAGGGTTTAATAGTTTTTTGGGTGTGGAAAATTGGTGTGGAAAAAAAGTCGAGTGTGTGTGGAAATTATCTGGGCTGCGCTCAACTTGAGATTTAGGTTCGATAAACTGATAATGTGGGAGTTATGTATGCAGTACAACTCTGATTGAGGAGGGTTTATGGGGCCAGCCGGTAGGGTAACCCCTGATTTGGCAGTTTTAGAGCAAAATGTGGAAATTCGGTGGTCATGACATAAGATGGGTGTGTTATGGCGGTGGAGAGGGTACAGTAGGGTGTTGGTAAGGTGGGTGAAAGAAGGTATCCTTAAACTAGTGAATGAGGTGACCTTAAACTATCTAAGGGGGGAGTACGAGTTAGCGTGGGAAGAAGAGGAAAAAACCACTTTCGAAAATATGGAAAATGTCTTTTGGTATATATGGGTTGTATGAAGCTGTTTATTGTTTACCCCACTTTGATATATAATATTTTGTCAGTTTCGCCCTGTTTTGTGGAGTTCATGCGCCGTATATCGTGTTGTATACACTCGCTTATACAGGTGTCGTACAGGTCCTCTCCTTATGCCTCAAATGCCCAAACAAACAGTTCTTTTAAGTGACCTTATAAGATGACCTCTAATGCCTAAAGTCATGGGTCAAGTATCTTCTTCAAGTACACCATGAAACTGCAAATATTGACGCTTTTTGTGTCCTTAACACTGGTAACTGCGTCGTACCTCTCATTCAACCAGAGTCAGGGTTTGGGAAACAGGTATTTTGACCGGCTATCACTTTCGACTGAGTCGTTTTCTGCTTATTCAGCTTATTCAGCTCATTCAGCTTCAAAGTCGACTTTTTGGGCTTCAAATTTGGCGGATCCTTTTTTCTCTGGTTCTAAGTCGTCTTTGTCAAAGTTGTCTCTTTCAAATGCCGATTCTATGGGCCAATCTGCTTACTCTGACTCCATCTTTTGCAGCCCCGAAAGTGAGGAAAAAACAGGAAGGGGAAGAAGCCAGAGCCAAAGTACTCCTTTGAAACCCAAACCCAGAGGAAAACCCATCTACAGAACCCTCACCTCGGAACTAGCAGTCCAAATCAACCTAGAATGCTTCGATGGATCATATATGGGAGTCGGTCTATCCAACCATGAAGTATTGAGATACTGTATGGACGATACCAAGGATGGAGGAGGATGTGTTTGTGTGACTGGAGGATTGGTCCGGTGTGTGGCAGGTATTGATCCTGAAAAGAAACGGTTCTGTAAATCGCAGTGTTATTGCGAAATCAGGAGGTATTCCAAGTTTTAACAAATGCCTACAATGACATGAAATATGTGGAAAAAACAAATTGAGGGGGGGAGGAAGTTGGGAAAGATAAAGTATGATAAGACGAGATGCATAATAAGCCACAGTAGAGGACGATTAGTAAGGGGTAGTAAGGGGGGTATTCGTGTGGGCAAGGGTTTATACGATTGGCATAGACGTGATGAAATGATTTATTGACAGACATGTGTTTTAGTGCTCTCAATGAGTCAGTAAAGTGAGCCTTGTTATCGTTGTATGGTTAACTAAATGTCAAGTAGACTAACATCTAATGTCAAGTACAGTACTAAGCCCTAATTGGTCGATGACTTTAACAGCCGTTACAAGGCGCATTTTTGACATTAGAGATATGAGAATTTGGTAGAGTGCTATATAGGATACGGGGACCACGATGGACTAACTTTTATCTCATTTGCAGCCATTTTGCTACTTTCAGAGAGACCCTTGGAATGCCCTACTTCGTTAGGGTTAGGGTAGCCCTGGAAAAAGGAACCAGGATTATTGTGTGTGTACAACTGTAGCTTTGTTTTGATGTGTTTTGATGTGTTTTTGATGTGTTTTGGTGTGTTTTGGTGTGTTTTGGTGTGTTTTGATGTGTTTTCTTGTCACAGTACTTGTAATTTTGATTCGTAGTTTTGGTGTCATTTCACCCATTAGTTTTCCCTTATCTATCCCCTTGCATTTCTCATGCACCGCTGAAAAATCTCCATCACCAACCATGAACTTTCGTAACTTTCGTCAACATCATGTGCGGAATCTTATGCTGGAAAGGACATGTCTCAAATGACCTAATTTCCCGCGTCAAGTCACGTGGACCCACGTGTTTCGATACTTTTACTACCACCTCAAAAATCAACTGTCTATCTTCAGTCTTATCACTGAGAGCCCCTCTAACTCCTCAACCAGTGATAAAAGACGGCAAAATCGTTCTCTACAATGGAGAACTTTATGATATCGGTGACGGATGCGATACTGTGGCGTTTTCAGAGTCGCTTTTCAACTCTAGTGACGTCATTCAGGCTCTACAAAACATCAGGGGGGAATACGCTTTTGTCTATATTGATGAGGAGACTATCTGGTTCGGAAGAGACTGTACAGGAAGACGGTCTTTGGTATACAGAGTGGGGAACGATGGGTTTGTGATTTCGTCAGTGACAGATCACGTGATTGACTCTACAACCGAAGAAGACTGGATCCAGTGTCAGGGAGGAGTGGTTTATGAGATGAATGTGGAGACGAGTACGATAAAGGAGCACTTTTGGGGGTACAAAGACGAGCTGACTAATCCAGGATTGATTTATCCTTATGAAAAAGTATCATGTGACGTGATTGAACTGACTGATCACGTGATTCAAGACTACTCTTGTCAGTTTCAGAAGGTACTCTCAAGGGCCCTCTTACTTCGGACAACAGGTTATGACCAAATTTCCATCCTTTTTTCTGGAGGAATCGATTGCGCTTTGTTAGCTCGACTAGCTGACCTCCTTTTACCCCCCTCAATCTCTATTCAACTCGTTAATGTCGCATTTCAAAATCCTCGAGTTGGAGAAGAATACGAGACTCCAGATCGAGTGCTAGGAAGGGGTACCTATGAAGAATTGAAGTCACTCAGTCAACACAATCGTCTGGTGTTTTGCGAAGTCAACATTCCATATGAAGAAACCCTTTTACACCGAGAAACTGTCCAATCTCTCATGTACCCTTCGACTTCAGTTATGGATCTCAGTATAGCTGTTGCCTTTTACTTTGCCAGTCAAGCATGCACTAGTGACGTGATTATTTCAGGGTTAGGGGCAGATGAACTGTTTGGAGGGTACTCTAGGATCGTCTCGAGTCTGTCACGTGGTTATGATGCTGTTTCTGAGTCTTTACAGCTTGAATTTTCGCGTTTGCATGTCAGAAATCTGGGAAGAGATGATCGAGTCATTTGTCATCATGGTAAAGAAGCAAGGTACCCGTTTTTAGACGAAGAAGTGGTTGCTTGGGCGACATCTTGTCCTGTGAATCTGAAACTCAGCGGATCACGTGATGAAGATACCAAGTTTCTGATCAGAGAAGTTGCCCGCAAAATTGGACTTGATTCCGTGACTTATCAGAAAAAACGGGCTATTCAGTTTGGAGCCAGGAGTGCCAAGATGGAGATTGGTAGTGGCAAAGTGAAGGGTCATGAGGTGTTCAAGTAGGGGTTTAACGGAGTAATATGACTTAGATGAGTTGGGTTGTGGAGTGATTTGACTAATATAAGCATTGTAATATATCAATAATCAGCTTTTGATGAGTTTTGTGTGGATTAGCTGGTTTTGGGGTGTTTATGGGGTGTTTTTGGGTGGTTTATATGTCTTGTATGAGTTCAATTCTGTGGATGAATGCTCTGTCCAGCTTTAGTTGAGTATTACTTGGATTATAGTTAGATGGGAAAGTCTGCTGGGGGTTCAAATTTGGTATTAGAGAGGAGCTAGAGATGTGGGAGTGGGCTCAATCAATAGTCAGTGCTCGTGTCAGTATAATTATTTAAAAATCAGGGCTATTCACAGTACAAAAATGTCGAGATAAGGTCTTACAAGTTACCAGGTTAAGGATAGTTTTGTTGAGGTTATAGTTGAGGGAACGTGAACTGGAAAGGATCTTGAGAGTGAACACATGTTAAATGTTGAATACTCGCTCAAAAAGACTTATAAGCCCACTATTGGAGGCCCCTGACCAAGAGGATTCAGAAAATATAAAAATATCTGTGATAAGACATATATTGAATGAGGTAGCAGCATCTTAATAACATAGGCTACATCTGAAGGACAACCCTAGATAAGCAAGAATTTAAGACCCGGCCAAAAACATCAGTTTTACTCCAAAAACTTCATAAAGCTACTGTTAGATTCTCCAAGTTGAGGAGATTCAGAATATGTGAAAATTAGCGACTGAAGCCAACAAAAATCCACTATGACTCTAGATCTCTTGTGTATGGCATTCCATTAGGGACTTTAAGGCTCTGAGAAGCAATGTAATGATCAAAAGGGTGTAATATGAGTTGTGACTAAGATGCATCGTGATGGAAGGGGTCTTTCTAACATGAGTCGCTGTCATAAGTCCCTTCGTTCCATGCTACTTTTCAGTATGACCTTGTGGTAGTCTGAGAGGTACAAGTGGTAGTATATGAATGGTATTAAAAGCTTTTTGGGCCAATGAGGCTTCTATAGGCTGTTGTTGACGTATGAGAGCTCTCTCTACATTGTCTATTGCTCCAGGATGTGTTTAGTCTGATCTAGATGATCATGTTGCTGAAGGTACCGGTAGGTGAGGTATGAACAATTGAGGATGAAGGGGTGGGAGTATAGCAGATATGAGGGTACCGTTGAAATCGTCTGAGTCCCGCGATTCGTTTGGTGCAACTTTCGTCTCTTAATTCTTGTTATTCATCGAGATCTTCGATGTCTGGGCTGGACATACACCTCTCAAATGGCAAAGCTATAGATGCTGCCCTTGAAGTTGTATCTGGTGATATATAGCTTTTGATCTCTCTCATTCGCATCAATTCACATTTTGATCACGTGATTTCCGAAATATTCCTTGTTTATAATTCCTTCTTCTCAGTCCCTACCTCATCTAAGCGCAGATCGACCTCGGCTATATTCCCCGGATAGGTGCAGATTTGGTGTATCACCGTTTGAGAATGTGAAGTGCGATGACGTCATAGGGGTTAGGGTACGTATAGAGCTGTTGGTGAAGAAATACGGGTAATTTTGGAGCAAATTGGCCTCTTTCTTCACTCTCTGGTCACTCCTCTGGAATGACGTTTAGAGATTGGGTTCTTGGTTGGAACACTCAGATCTTGTTAAAAATAGAATGGAGGGGGGTTTGGGAAGGAGTCGAATAGGACAATGATACGAGACAATAATATAATGACTTGACGATATAAACAAGTTGGAAACGCGTAGATTGTGATAGAAGGGTCGATACCGCTTTTGCTGCCGTTTGTACACAATAAATCTCGTGTTATTCTGTAGTATATTTCGTTACTGTAGGGCATGATAGACCTCTATCCTGACATGTGCAATCAGTCTCTATTGCGGTACAAGTAACTTTCAAAGGTGATTGCGGAAAAACCAGATTTGAACGTTACAATTTGCCGAACTAAGGCAGAGGTACGATATTACGAGGATATTACGAGGGAGCGAGAAGAACGAAAAGTACATACGAGGACAACGCGTTATTAGTAATATGTTGGGGTTGATTTATAATACTGAAGCACGATTGGTAATAAGACTGTTATTTCCACAAGGTCATTGTCTGTATTAGACGATTCAGGTCTAGTCGGTTTTTCAGAGTCTGGGCTAGCAGGAGTGTAAGACTAAGTACACTAACTTGGGTGGACCCGTTATGGTAAGAAGGGTAAAGCTAAGGTGTAAGAGCTTATGATGGGAGACAGCCAGAGTAATGTATGAGACCTCAAAGTGGTCATAATAACTGCCAAAAACAAGGACAAAATACCCCATCATCCCGCTCTCATTGTCACCCCGCTCCCACCTCTTCCACACATGTCCAACGTGACCCGCTTATGCAGGGGCCATGTCAATCCATCGACAAGGACAACTGCCAAGTGAGTGAGGAAGGAGGAGGGTAAGAAGATCTGACCAGGTACACCAGTATTTGTACCGAAGAAAGAGAGAAAACTCGAATAAACACGATTAGTCAGCATTTCTGTCTTTGGTTTCTACTGGATATATCGTCAAATCACGTGACACTACTGTACTCCTACTGGTCTCGTACCTCTCGCTCTACATTCCATTAACGACATTAGCTTTTTCTGACACGCCTTTCCAGCTGTGCAACCCCAAACCTAGTTTGCATTGATCCACTATCGACACGGCACTCAAGGAGTTTGAACAAGTATTCCAGGTGAAAAAAACTGATCGCGTGAACACGAAGACACGAGACACGAGACACAAACACGTCTACTCGCTCTGCACGAAACACAAACACGTCTACACGACTGATATTTATTGCTTTTCGCTCTACACATCTGACCATCGCTTCACCACCCTTCACATGGTCTCCACAAGAAGAACTCGAGTGCTGATTCTAACGGCCATCCTTTTCACGGTGGGTCTGCTCATCTTTGCCGTGCACGGACCTCGATACGATCTGGCCGTGGATCCGCGAACCTCGAGCCAAAAGACGGTCAAAACTACAGACAACAATATCGACAAAGAGGTGCTGGAAGTCAACGAAGACGAAGGAGTGGCTCATAAGAGTGAGAAGGAAAAGACAGAGAAGATGATTGTCAAGGGCGAAGAAAAGGCGGATCTGACGACTTCGGAGGGAGAAGAGTTCAACCCTGAAAAGGAGTACCAGTCGATCTTGAAGCTGGCTCCTGTCATTGTCTTTTCAAAGTCATACTGTCCTCATTCGCAGTTTGTCAAGGACCTGTTGCAAAAAGAATACGCCATCACTCCTGATCTTCAGATTGTCGAGCTCGACAAACACCCCAGTGGTCCTGAACTGCAGGCCTACGTCAAACAAAAGACGGGACGAGGAACCGTACCCAACGTCATTGTGGCAGGCAAGTCTCTAGGAGGAGGAGACGAGATGCGAGCTCTACATAAAGATGGAGAGCTGGCCGAAACGTTCCACGAAGCCGGACCAAAGGCTTTGACGGTGGTCAGACGGTCTCCTTTGTAGTAATGCATTAATGGTAAAGTACCCGAAGGGTGCTTTCACGTAGACTGAAGAACTTGAAGAACTAGCTTCAGGACTAGATAGTCCTGAAGAACTAGATAGTCCTGAAGAACTAGATGCTGAAAACCAGTATGATCTTCTCCCAGTAATCCATTTTCCACTTTTGTAGTACCGGTATGTACTTGTAATAAGAAGTAAGCAAGGAAAGTACCGGTACCCAAGGGAAGTACCCATAACTACCGTAGTACCAAAGTCAGAGTAGAGCCCTTGGTGTGCTATGACAGTCACATTATGGCACTGAGCAGTCTAGGAGAGTGACCTCGGCGTTCTCATGAGCTGTGTAGTAATGAACATAGTAGAGTCACTTCAAGAGTACAGGTCAGACTTTGAATGACATGGAACTAGACAGAGAGTGGCAAAGGTGATGGCTGTAGGACACATCAACCCATCTCAGTCGTCTCAGGAAGAGATCCTGTGAATAACATAGTAATATGAAAATAGTCTGAAGCAGTCTGGTGCATTGTAGATCTTTGAAGAAGACTCCGAAGAAGAGAAGACGTTTCTGAAGAACTGGATACTGCCAAAGAAGTAGATACTGACGAAGAACCAATACGAGTACAAGTACCCTACGTCTTTGAACAAGTAAGGTACGTCTGAAGAACTATATACTTGGAGAAGTAGACAGTCCTTTCGTTTAGACACTTCTTCGAACAACAAGATTGATAGAGTACTTCTTCACCTTTGTAGTAAAGTACTAGTAACATGGCACGTCTGAACAGTGCTTTATAGATGGCCATTTTGAGGAGGTGCTTGAAGGACTACATGCTGAATAAGTAGAATATACCCGTACATACAACAAATGCATTAATGACCTAAATGTCACTTCACTGCACTCATATCCGTATAGTCTTAAAGGATTCTACACACCGTTACGAGGGTCTGACTGGGCATGCCATCAGCAAAGCAAGCGAGCTTAGTACAGCAGTACTGTACTGATACTTCGAAATATGCATCTTTGGAACGATTGGATGATCATTTCGAGAAACTAGACACCTCTGGACCTGATGTATGTTTTGAAGAGGTATATGTTTCGAAGTGAAACTCCTATGGGAGTAGATATTTCTGGGAAACTAGGTACTTATCAAAGGACCTGACACTTTTTTCAAAGATATCATTCTGAAGAGCTAGAAACTTCTTTATAACGACTACTGTACTCGTAGATGTTCTTTCTTTCCCTTTCTTAATACGTTCAACTCGCTAAGTAAGAGTAACTGTAGAACATCTGAAGAGCAATATGCCTATTATCTTATCAACAAGTAGACTATTAACTACCGGTACCTGGTAGGAGTATACTGATAAAGAACAAGTATGAGAGCTTTATGGAACATCCACTCCGTACTTCTGAGAGACAGGCTAATGGTGAAGAAGTAGAAATTAGGAGGACTACATACTTGAAGAACTAGATACTTCGAGTGCCCTATATACCTCGAGAGACACTCCTTCTGAAGGACTAGAAACTTCTCCAAATGTATTAAAAACGGTACATATCCGAAGAGAGTTAGTTGTATGGTATCACCTACAGGTACTATAAAAGCAGGTGTGGTAGCTATACAGCATAAGTACTCTTTTGAAGAACTAGATACTGACGAAGAACAACTACGAGAGCTACCTCACCCTCTTCTAACGTAATTGAGTATGTACAACTGTTCGTATTGTTAGCTGTATCTATTTTTCGAGTAATGTAGGGACCTAGTAAAGTCAGGATATCGATGTTGGAAAAGGCCTGGATTTAGAACTGTAGTAGATGCTGCTGCTGGGTGTCTAACGGAACAACTTTTGTGGCTGTAAAATGTTTAAAAACCGAACTAGGACCCAGTGTGTTTCAAGGCTAAGTATACTAGGAGTCTCAATGACAGAGAGAAATACTGCCTAAAAGAGGTACCAATGACAACAAGAAGTGGCCAGTTCTTTACTCACAGCCATATCCAACTTTCTAAGACTCTTACCACGGGTATTCTGTTTATTTGCCTAACTATGAAGCTTCACAATGTCTTGTTTCTATTCAAGACACATCCAGGAGCCATAGCAGCATGAGAATGAAGAAGTATTGTACTGAAGTTGCAAGTGACGTATACTTGATATATGATGAGTGAATAGGCAAAATAAGAATTTGTGATCTTTTCTTCTTTAGTTGTACAAGCTCATCTACAGTACTTGTAGGGGACTGCATAGGTTTTGGTGGACGAAGGGAGGGTTCACTTATTTGGGTCAACTGACGCGGTAAATGGATGAAAAGCGGATATATATGATATTCTAGTCTGTAGCTTTCAAATAGTGAGGTTCTCAAAAAAATCCGAATACTCAATCTCAACTTATTGAGGACTCATTCGTCTGTCGTGGAGTGTACATTGAATAGAGAAGTATAGGCAAGTGTAGTATCTGTATGGGGACAGTAATGATACTAAAAAAGACCTACATAGGAACAAAGCCACTCAAACAGCCATATCAAGTACTTGATGGAACTGACTGATCTATGAATGTGTTGTAGTGATACTCCTCATCTACTTTTCCAGTAACAAGGACAAGGCAATTAGTATGACAGCTACACCACCAGCACTCTCTTATTCACCCGACTTCAGTCTAAACCACCAATTGACAGCCGCTGAAAGACCCTTACTCTCCAACTCATGGTACCATCCCTGAGGAGTAAAGAGCACCTGTCCAGGCTCGAGTGTGACCTCATAATCCGGTTTTCCGATCTGAAAGTTGAAATTGGAGCCCATTTTAGTTGCTCCAAGAGCACTGTTTTCTTGGGGTTTCCATAAACGCACTTTTTTACTCCCCAGAACCATCATGTATATGTTTCCACTGGGATCATAGTGAGGAGGAGTAAAGGTGTTTCTACCTATCCAGAAACCAATTGCTTCAGTGGAAGCGTTCTCAAGGTATGGGTTAGGGCTTAGATCGTCCTTAAGACTAGGCAAAGAGTCCGTCAAGTATGTTTGGGCCAAGTACAAGTCTTTGAATTGAGGTACTTGTTCATTGTTGATGCATTGTAAGAAGAAACTTAGAGGCATTTCAAACCGTTGAAAATCGCTGCTTTCACCTCCAGATTCAACGGCGTCTCTATCCATACGTCCCTTTTCCACTCCCACGGCTGGATCCACTCCATCTTTGGCTATAATGCTGTCAAAGTAGTCATTATTGATGCGTCCTTCAAAAGTCCATTTTTGGTTAGCCTTGAGATTGGAGAAAGGAGAAAAGTCCAGTAAACAGGGCTTGGAGGCGTTGTAATAGGTCGGAAGTTGGGCTGGAGTGACTCCCGAAGCCAGAGTTTTGATTCCCCGCTTTAAACCGGGGAAAAGAGGTCGCAATCGGGTGTTCATGGGTGTAGTGGAGGTGTAGATGGTGATGTATGCAGGAAGATGAGATTTATGGTGCTTGGGTTGCAGTGAACTAACCTACATGTGCTATTAGAGCCGATATTGCAGAATCATGTGAGGGAGTGTACATATGTTAGTTAATATTGTTAGAAAGACAATTCGTGGCTATCTACTGATACAAATTTCATCTATTTTAATCCACTACAGCGCTTTCTAGTCACTTCCATGACAGCTCAATCTAACTAATCTCCAAGTAATCTCTAAGTAAGCCCAACGTCATTCACTATGACATCTCATTGTAACAAAGAGGCTCATTCAGCCACCGGCAGTATAGTGGCACAGTCAGTTACACTTTTATAACATGTGTCTGCTAGCTTATTTATTCATTTTTCGCTTGAAGGTGTTAGAATATTACTATCTCTTCATCTGAGACCTGGGCAAGATGTGTCGATTGACCACCTCTAATGACTTTGCTTATTGAATAACACTTCAAATGGTATCAAAATGATGGTCTCAATCTCCTTAACACGACAAACAGCATTTCAGACCTGAATTCTCAATTATTACGTCAGTATGACCCCTCTGCCCTGAAATAGAACCTTGGAACCCACCTGGACGCTCTTCCAAATATAATATGGGAGAGAAAATTGCATTGGCAGAGTCCTATGCGCTTAATTTATACCCTGATTAGTTTTCGTCTTCTTTGACTCCGTTTTGCGGATCTTCCAAAATCCCTTACAAGTACCCAGGAAAATATCAAGATTTTGGGCCAAATTCCCTTGCTGACTAAGCATACTTTTTCGAAATATTGGTCAAAATCGATTTTAAACAGCACCATAAGTTTTTCCTCAATCTCCCCATCCTAAATCCACTTTTATTTTCTCTTTCCCGCCACTTTAAGGTCGTTTTATCCTCCAACCAAGTTCTCCCAAAACAAGTTTACCCTTAGTTTGGACTTTTTGAGAAATTTCTCAAAACTCTCAATTTCTAAAAAACCGGTTTTTGGGACTTGGAGGGAAATAGTTAAAAAGGCGGTTATAGCACTGAACGTGGTAGATGAAACGGGATCTAGAGGAGGAATCGGGAATATGACAACTTCAGTAGGATGAGACGGGCCACACGAGCATTTTGCACTACTTTTTATTACCATGTCAGCTTTCCTTCAGGCTATAGAGTGGCCTAATGTCAATTGGAGGAACCACTTTTAGTCTATTTTTGATGGGTCAAGGTCCACGAAAATGATGAAAATGAGAAATCAGAAATAATCATCGAAAAGTGATAAATAACTGATACCAAATGATTCCTAGACTACGGATGAGTGTTTTGCTCACGTGACGTACCTTCTTATTGTTACTATTACAAGTAGTATGTTTTGTATGGTGCAATACTAAAATACAGTAATGAGCCTGTATGTCCATATGGTTACCATTTGAACCTATCTAAGAGAGCAGGAGGTGTGGAAAGCAGTAAATTGGCATTCGTAGGCCCAATAAAGGTACCATCAGCTTTCCAGGCATTTCCATTGACTATATCGCTCAATATGGGTGCCTCATGTTCAAGCTATCAAAGTCCCAACTGGAAGTATAAGTAGCTTCCATATTATAATGATAGCAATACACGTCAGACATGAGACGTACTGTACTACATAGATATGAATGGAGCACTATATAAATAACCCGTTAGAGGGAGCTAGCCACCTTCTCCCCTTCCTTCACCTGATCAATAACAAGTTCTCTCATTTCATTTCAATTTTGCTGTACATCACCTCTATAAGTGAGGATAGCCATAAAGGATCTTAGAAAGAAGAAGTACGGTAGAAGAACCTGTACTTGTACTAGACTTATAAATTGTATCTACAGTACCGGTACATACAAGTACAAGTATGTATGACCTTCAGGAGTATCTAGAACACCTGACTTAATAGCTACCTTCAATTACCTATTGTTCCTACTCTCGTACCTCTCAAGCATGCATCTCTATTACTATAAATAGCCCCACTAATCATCAAAACCCTTGAATTCCTCCTCCTTGCCTTCCTCTTCAGCCTTGGCAGCCGCCTCAACAATCTCCCGCTTCTTCATTTCTCCCAGTCGTCCTTCTCCAGCGGCAAACTTGACGTTTTCCATGTCTTCAGCCTGAGGAGGAGGCACAAACCAGGGGATTTTGCCTCGGTTGAAATCGTTGAGAATGAGCTTGGCAATTCCAGACTCATCGGGTTCTCCACCCTTCAACAGACGACCATGTTTTCGAGCAATCTTCTCCAGGAACTCGGTGGCGTTATTCCAGCCTGAAACCTCGTAGGTTCGTTCCAGATGCTTGGTTTCACATCGCTCCAGAAGAGCGGGAATGTACTGCTCGGGGTAAGAGACGTGTTCGACTCGAACAACTCCTCGGAACAGAATATCAGTCTCGGAGTCCTTCTGACTGGGGGGGACAATACCAGGACAATCAATGAGGAAAATTCGCTTCATGAGAGTAATGTACTGCCAGACCTTTGTTTCTCCGGGGATGGGAGCAGTCTTGCACACTTTTTTCTTTCTCAGAGTGTTAATAATGGACGACTTTCCAGTGTTGGGGTATCCGATGAAACCGACGGAAATCTGTTGTCGATCGGGATGAAGAGCAGAGTACTGTCTCAGCAGCTGAATAAGCGAACCCTTACCAAACGAGTTGGTGATAGAGGCATGGAAGGCCAAGGTAGGGTAGTCCTGAGACAGATGCTTCACCCAAGCAGCAGCCACCCAAGTAGGAACAAGATCACACTTGTTGAGCACGAAAATGAGATGTTTATGAGGAGCCTCCTTCTTGATATACTGCTCGACAGAGGTACATCGTGTTCCTAGAGGGTCTCTGGCGTCCAGAACATGGATGACAACGTCCGACGAGTCAATGACCTTGTACAGCTCGTTCCAGATACGCTTGGACTGACCCTTATGGAAAATGGCCTCCTTGGCCTCCTGAGACCAGCCGTCCACCTTCCATGAGTCATCTTCCTCCTTCTTAGCCTCGAAATCCTGTTGACTTTCGTCTGCAGCAGATGCCAGCTCGGCAAAGTCTCCTACAGCCAGTTGGGGCTTCTTTCGTTGAGCCTTGGGGCCAAAAGTGTTGGCGTACGACTCCGTCTCGACAATCTTGACCTGGGGGATCTTGTTGTTTTCTTCCAATAACGACATGGGCAGTTTGTTTTGTCTTAGAAGCACCTGGTATGAATCTTTCTTGGTCTCTCCAAGAGCCTCTCGAAAGTGGTTGAGAGCGTCCTGGGCAATGACTCGAGTGTTTCCAAACCATCGTCGGTTGGGGTCGATTCGAGCATTGGGGATTTCCTTGGACTGGAAGGTGGCGGCCTGGACTTCTTCTCCTCGAGCATTGTGCTTGGCCCGTCCTTCCTTGTACATGCTGAGCTTCTTGACCTTTTTGGCGTCTCGGTAGAAGTTGACGCCCTTGACTCGGATGTTTCCGAACCCGTTGCCGGTCTCGCCGCCCTTGGCTCGTCTTGTAGCTTCTTTTTTGCCGGTTCCCATGATGTGTAGATGTGTATGAAGAGAGCTCGTCAAAAAAATTTACATATCTGCATGGGGGAAAGGTAATTTTTTTTTTAAACTTTGGGAGGAGAAAAAAAGATAAAAAAGGATGGAGTGGGGAGGGTGAGTTCGAACCATGGTAGGGAGGATTATCAACAGAAAAAAAAATTGAGCAAAAAGTCTGTATAACCGCCCTTGACTGCCATTGATACAGCATAAACTTTGACTTCGGGTTTATTTCTCCAAAAAACGAGATTTTCTCACTTTCACATTTTCTCATATCACCCTTCCAATCTACACCTTACATGCAAGGACTGCAGAGTGGGATTTGGAGAGTCCTTCAAAGTGGCCAAAAATCGACGTTTTAAGACGGGAAAAGGGGGTACATTGTGATATCACGTGATTACAAACCATTTGCAACATGTTTCATCGCTTGAACTGCCTTAATTCATCCTATAACCTGTCTCTAATAGCTCCCTCAAACTTTAGCTCTGAATAATTTTGGGAGCTAAATTTATTCCAGGCTACGAAACTTGATATTTTTCCAACCTGATCTTACCAACGACTACAACAGTTGCAAAATGGACTCCTTTGAAAAAGACTCGAAAACTTTCAGCGATTTCCTCTCCAATGAGCTGAAGTACGAAATTTCGCCGAAAATCGAAATCCATGATTACCGATCTGACCACCAAGGTCGAGGAGTGATTGCATCTGAGGATATCGAAGAAGATGAGGTGCTTTTCAAGATTCCTCGAAGTTCGTTTTTGTCGGTTGAAAACGACTCCGACTTCCTGAAACAGGTTCCCGAGGCCAAAAAACTCAACTCGTGGCTGCAATTGATTCTCTACATGATGAAAGCCGGTTCTATGCCCAAATGGAAGCCCTACTTTGACGTTCTTCCTACCGAGCTAGATACACTTATGATGTGGAATGAAGAAGAACTTGAGGGACTCAAGGGATCTATGATTGTCCAAAAAATTGGTAAAGAAGGAGCCGAGGAGGATTACAAGGAGAAACTCAAGCCGATTATCGATGCTCACCCGGAATATTTCAAAGATTGCGATACTTCTCTGGAATCGTTCCATATAATGGGAGGACTCATTATGGCGTATTCTTTTGACGCTCCAGACTCGTTTTCTGACGATGAAGAAGACGATGAGGATATTGAACATGATGATCTTTACAATGAGGGCCTCGTCAAGGCCATGGTTCCTCTTGCAGACACTCTCAACGCTCATACTCGGTTCTGTAATGCCAATCTCATTGCTGAAGACGATGGAGGCTTTAGTATGACTGCTATCAAGCCTATCAAGAAGGGAGAACAGGTCTACAACACTTATGGAGAGCTGCCCAACTGCGATTTCCTCAGACGATACGGATACGTTGAAAACGAGGGTACTGAGTTTGATATTGTCGAGTTTTCAATGGACGAAATCTCCGACTTTTACGCCTCCAAATCGTCCAAAGAACTCGTCGAGGAGGCAACCGATCTGCTCGAGGATTGGCAGGGAGAGTACGAGATTATGGACGAGTACTTTGTTGTTGGAAAGGAGGGCGAAATCGAGTTTGATCTCGCTTGTTTCGTGGCCTTTTTGGAGCTCATTACTAAGGATACTTCTCTACTTGCAAAGCTCAAGGAGGACAAGGCGCTTAGAAAACAGGTTGTCAAGCAACTGTGGAAGAAATCCAACCAGGGTTTGTTGCTGGAAGACAGTGTCAAGTCTCTGACTGAACTGGTGGACATGAAAAAGAAGACTTATGGATCCAAGTCTGAGAAAAGTCATAAACATAAAATGGCCGGAATTGTGCTCGATGGAGAACTCGAGATTCTCGATAACATTGTCAAACGGCTTCCGGAGACTACTACTTATGTCACGGATGATGTGCTGACTAAAAAGAGAGCCTCAGATGCTCCTTCTGGGGAGGCTAAAAGGAAGAAGTAGACTATAGATACGAATAAACAACTGATACATCGATTGAACACTTGAAACACCGATGTAAGTAGAATTATAGCTCATTATTTCAGTCCTGGTATGTCTATCTTATACAAAATGAAGACACTTCTTTACTTTATACAAATGGGTATAACTCTCTTACAACATGAAACCAGACACTTCTTAGCTACATCTCACTATTGTAATGAGTTATCCAGAGCTCTTTATGTTCGTTCAAGGACATGAGAATACTTCCTCGAAGTGCGATACGTGGGTATGTACATAGTATCTCTTGACACATCCAAGTGACAGACGATATAGAACCAGAGACTTTGTACAAGTACCTTACAACTTATTATCCAGCTTCTGCCCACTTATATTTGCTATACACCTTGTTCTACAGACATCTCAATGTATGAATACTGTAGGTATAACTCTCTTGACTCTTCTATTAGGTGTATAACATGTCAGTAAGGACAGCTCTTCATAGAGAGTACGATGGGTATAACTCACTTGATCAAACTGGAAATGCTTCATGAAGAGCAACTTGCCGTACTTCTTTACTCTTATACTGAAGGAACCGACTGGCAACTGAGACGACAAGGTAAAGCCTCTTAGATACTACTTCTCTAAGTCTTGACAAACTTATCATAGAACGTGAACGAAACCCACTTCCTGGGTATTTATATTGTGGTTGGTTCTAGGACACTCTTAGCACGGAATATTCCTTTGAGGACATGAAGTTACTCCAAAGAAGTACAACACGAGTAGGTGGACCTAACTAATCAACTCTTGACTCATTAATGTGATGTATTACATGTACCAAAGAGGCTTCATCAGACACTTGTTCAGCTCTTTCTTTCACGCTCAACACAGCTTACTCTTTATAGCAACAAGAAACAGGAGACTGAAGAGGCTTCCAAACATACTCCAGCTCTGGACCCTTCATACCACATGAAACCAAAGGCTCTCCTTAGTTACAGCAACTCCTTCTCTCATTACACAATTTATCTGTGATACAACTTGAAAGTGAAGACGGGTACTCATACGAAGGTGTACTTGCAACTCGCTCGTCAAATCTGAACACCTTTACCTAGCACATAACTTTTAACTCCAAGCTCTAGATGAGGTGTACAGCTTCTCAGCTCTTGCACACAGTCATCCGCTATACCAGATGAACTCATGAAGAACTGAAACTAGGGCTACTTTTTAGGTATAACTACTGTACTCGTCCAGTCTCAACATTCACATGTTCCACGACTTGAATTGGAGACATTTCTCAATATAAACTCCCCCATAAACTCTTCATACATTCAAAGGCTGTATAACGAGACTTTTTATATACAGGTACTTGTAACACTTCTCTAGACGCAACCCACTCATTACCCTTATACAAGTACACTCTTGAGTTATAAAAACAATAAATCACCATTAGACACTTCTCATCCGCTCGCTTATAGCATTATGCATTCCTTTTTCGACATCAGACCACTCAGAAGTACAAGTACCGTATATTACCGTAGGTACAGCTCACCGTCCAAGTCTTGACACCTTCCTTTGTTATGAAACATGAGACCAACGAGACTTCTTAAGTGTACCGGTATCTTACCATACTTGACACAATCCACTTCTTCGTATTGATTCATCATACAGCATTAAGCCAATACCCGTAGATACAACAGTGGTTCATCCACTCTCGACTCTATTCTCCATACAACTCATTCTCGCCTCTTCTTCACATATACAAACCAACTCCCTCTCAAATACAACCACTAACTCACAACTCATCCATTCATTATATATTTTATATTCCTTTTTTTTGCTTCTACACTGCTGTGGTTATAATGTATTTTGATCCTATGAAATAGGGGATGATATGTATTATACTCCTACTGTGCAGGAGCAGGTTTGGCGCCCTCCTTGGGGGCCTCCTTTCTCTTTCTCTTCTTTCGAGGTTTCTCCGGTCGTGTCTCATCAGGGCGGAACACGTCTTCAGGGAGATCGTATCTGGGTTAGCTGGTTTCTGTGTGGTTGGATCATCAGTGTAGAAATGAACACTCTTCATTTCTAGAGTGTTAGTTGTTGTTTCAGTTAGCAATACTCACGCTTTGACGGAATCAATAAAGATGCTGTGCATGTCCTCGTTGTAGTCGGTGAAGCTTCGACAAGTTCTATAAAATTCCTGGCAGGGCGCCAGGATGTCCAATCTTCGTTTGCCTCCTTCCTTGGTCTCCAGCTTGATGTCCAAGCCAATGTAAAATGTGGTTGTGTACACAATGATCTTGTCTTTTCGATCAGCATCGGCCTCGTCCTTGTCTTTGGCCTTGTCGTCTCCCACTCCATCTGCAACGGCCTTTTCCAGGTCTGTCGACAGCGTCACGGCTGCAACATTCTGTCCATCTGCCACCTTGAGGGCCTCTTCGTCCGTGTTGCACAAGTGCTCCTTGTCAAACGTCTTGACGTACGGATGGGCCAGCTCGATGGAGTCCAGCAGCTCGAGCTTCTGCACCAGATGCCGCAGCTTGGACTCGACAAAGCCGCTCCACTTGAGCTGCTGTTCTGCGGTTCCTTTGCTCGCCGCCACAATCGATAAATAGTATTTGTAGTCCGAGAAGAAATGGTGCTTTTCAAACAGCGCCGACCACGGTTTCTGGCCCAGCATGATTTCGTTGAGAATCTGACCTCCACGCTCCAGTTCTCGAAGAATCACTTTTTGCGTGCTGGCAGTGATATTATGGGTGGCGCACATTGAAGGATAAGCGGGCGTAATGATGGGCATTCTGTGCAGTTTATCCTGGGAGTAGATTCGAGGGTTCCACACTCGCGCCTGTAATGGTCCATCTTCAATCTTCTTTAGAAGCACTGGCTGGGGCCATCTCCATCTTAACAGCACGTTGAAGAACCGCGATAGAATCACTGCTGCCACGGCATTGGGGTATAATTGACACACACGGGCCACCAGAATACCCCATTGCACTCCTCCCGGGAACCCCATGATGTTTCCGTATACCGCTCTGTTTTGGGCCCAGATTTTGATCACTCGAAGAGCATGTTTGAACACTGTTTTGTTGGGAACGAGTCGTAGAATGTCGTCTGTGACACGTGTTCCGTTGAGCGCTCGTAGATCTTTATCGTCCACGTTTCTCAACAGATTATCGTCTTCCAACGTCAAGTCTAGAGGCACTTTGGGGATATCCAATCTAGCTGAAATCAGATCGATGGAAATACCCATGAATTTGACCTTGATGATGGGCACAAACGCATCCGGCACTGCCGAAATCTCCTCCAGTTCCGGTCGTTCTCTCAACAGCCGCTCAAACACCTCAAAAAAGTCTTCTCGAGTCACATGTTTAGGCACCACAATCAGAGTATCGATATCTGATCCTGGTCCATGGACTCCCAAAGAGTACGATCCAAACGTGAAGATTTTGCCGCCGGCGTCGCGGGCCATTCCGTCGGAAAAGTTCTTCTTCAAACTCACCTGACGGACGTATTCCTGGGCCAGCTGCTGCATGATGAGCAGCACTTTTTTCCGCTTGTTGGACTCGGCCTCACTTTCAAACGATCCTTGTCGCTTGAGCTCCTCAATGAGCTCGCCGTTGAGCGCGATTTCTTCGGGCGTGGGGGGCGCCGTGGAAATCGGCTCTGTGATTCCGTACTGTTCCACCATGACCGAGAGTGTAGTGTGGGAGGGGGACTAGTGTGGTGAGACTCGACAAGTAGCGTGGTGAGTAACTTTAGTTGATCAAAAACGCTAGAGCTTGTTTGGATTATGTAAGCGTGGGAGGGGACACTCAAGCAGGATTAAATTGAGGCGAATTCACGCTAGATTTTCTTGTTTGAAAAATAAATCAACTGTTTGAGTCTGAACAACAACCCTAACCGCTTTTTCACGTGGATTAACTGATTATTATGCTTGGTATTGGGGACTGTTTCACTGCACAATACAAGACAGGTCTTCGGTGCATTAATATAAACAGTGTTTAATGAGTGCCAAAAGTGGAGACCCATCATTTCTCGAAAATCGTCATTCTACTAAAAGAAATCTCTCAAACTCCAAGTACACCATATATAGCACCTCTAGATATATCTCATTTAGTTCAATATCGTTAATTGATCTCACTATACGAGGTAACACTCAGTGTAGTTGTAAACTACTTTGGTACTCGTGCTATGTTCCACGCATTCTTCTCTTATGAGCTGCTTCCATGTATGGCTCCATCTAAGACTTCATGTGACTCCCTGTGACTTCGCTTTACCAAGCTTAGGTATTGAATGTTAGGTAGTTGGTTTCATCATGTCTCACTACACCTGCTTCTTCATTATCATTACTATTACTGAATTAAACCGCCTGCTCCGGCTTCACCTGCTGTTCCTCCACCTGCTCCCTCGCTCTCAGCTCCTCCTCCCGCTTTTCCTGCTTTTCTTTCTTTCCAAGATCACCTCTCATTTTGACCTGATGCTTGCCAATCAACAGCACACTCAGTAGACCTCCACAGAGACCCAAACACGTGTAAAAGACGTACTTGAAGGCATGAGCGTACATGTATCGTACTAGAGATAGTACCGAGGCACTTATATCTGATCCTCGGCTGTTGAGCATCTGAGTAGCTGCTGCAGCATTGGTACCTGAAAGAGGACCCAGTAACCATTCAGGAAGTTGTCTAATGATGGAAGGATCACTAATCTGATCTTGCATCTGGTTCTGGAACACCACTCCTCCAATTGAAATACCAATAGACATGCCCAACATCCGTACAAAGCTCCATGTAGTTGTACTGATGGCAATATTCTTTCGTTCAACCTGGGTATGAATGACCACCAAAGGAGCCTGGAAAACAGGTCCAATACCTGCACCCCAAGCCATTACGTAACAGATTCGTTTACCGACATTGGAAGTCTCATCTAGAGTACTCAACATGCCTGTAAAGACAATGATGATGATACATGAGATCCACATGACGGGAAGATAATGGCCTGTTTTGGCAATGAAAATACCTGCTCCAGCAGAAAGACCTCCTGTGACGAATGCCTGAGGCAATAAGTAGACTGCTGAACCCATAGGACTCTTGCCGTACACTGATTGGTACATGAAGGGCATAAAGTATGAAATGCACATGAAGACAATGGAATGAAAGAAGGTGAAAAGGTACCCTCCGAGTCTAGTTTTGTTGGCAAACAAACTGGGAGGCATGATAGGTCTAGGGTAGTTTTCTCTAACATCTTGAAACCATTCCAGAGTGAGAAAAATCCCGTAAAGAACAAATGCAACAACCAAAAAGGCAATAATGATGCCTGAATCCCAAGGATGAGTAGTTCCTCCCCAATCCAAAGCCAGTAGAAGCAGTACCGTCGCTCCAGCAACAAGGATAATGCCACAAAAGTCGATTTTCAACAACTTCTTCCATACCGTTCGAGTATCATTCTCATACTCCAACCCCTTGTTATTCTTCAACAATAAGAACAACATGCACATTGTAAATCCCGCAATCGGCAAGTTCAAGTAAAAACACCATCGCCAACTCACATTTTGAGTCAGAGCTCCTCCAATCAACGGTCCAATAGCTCCTCCAATAGCCCAAGTGGCTCCCAACATGCCCATGAATGCTCCTCGCTGATGCAACGCTACAATATCGGAAATGATGATATTGACCAGTGCAGAAATGCCTCCTCCTCCCAATCCTTGTACTACTCTGCCTGCAATCAACATATTGATCGAGCTAGCTCCTCCACAAATTCCCGAGCCCAAAATAAATAACGAAATGGCCACCATGAGGGTGATTTTTCGGCCGAAAATGTCGGCAAATCGACCATAGGCCGGTAACACACCTGCACAGGCAAGAGTATATGCTGCTCCTACCCAGGAGTAACCAGAAGATGACTTTAGAGCAGCCACAATATCAGGTAAAGAAGTAGTGACAATCGTTTGATCCAGAGCCACAATCAAGACGGAAAGAGACAAAAGACCAGCAATAAGACCCTTTCTGGCGTTTGAAATAGGTGGAGGACCCGTAGGAGGGCCTACATCTGCTGTATCAGGAGCAACATTTGTGGTTGCGCTCTGTTTCTCTCCCTGTCGATCCAGAATCTCGGCTTCGGCTTCAGGGCTATTTTCCGTCCCCGAGCGGGTATTGCTGGAATCAGACAGGTTCGACAAGGTCGTTGGACTGACAATTTCGTCCTTGTTTTTCATTCAGAATTCGTATGATTAGGGTCAATACTTTTCCACGGCGTGAGTTTTATATATTGAACTAGAACTTAAACGGGTGTAGGGTTGGAGGGAGAGACAAAGGACAAAATATTTGATGGAGGAAAATAGGTGGAAGATGAACGGATGTTAGAGAAGTATTTGTATAGATCTACTCAGAATGGCTTACTAACCACTTCTATCAACTTTTTATCGCTCCTAAACACTTCTTTCACCCTACTTAATGCACTCCTTTCTCAGCAATAACCTCCAACTTTTACCTGCATTGGTCAGCTTGAAGTAACGTCCTCTAGAGAATTTTAAGAGTAAATGTAGCGTTCTGTGAGTCACAAATACACGTTAAAATGGTAATTCTTATCGCCCACGTTTTTTCACCGTTTTTTTGACGACAATACGACCCCCTTTAGGGGTGCTATAGATGTTGGACTATAGATTTTTCCCCAACGCCACAGTCAATAGTGGGTAAACAACGGATGAGTATTTGAGGTGGTTAGAGAGGCGCAAAATGAAAAAGAAAAGCAGGGCTGTAGTAAGAATCAGTGGGGCAATCGATTAAATCACTTTTCAACCGTTTCTATGTGGGTTTGGCCCCTCCACTATGACTCTTCTGAAACCCACTAACAGCCGTATGCACAACCAGAGTTTAATATCCGAAGACCATACGGAAGGGGGTAGGGAGACTAATAGAAGACCGAAAAGGTGGGCAGTGGTACCAGGAGGTAGAGCTCGCGTTGCTGACTAATGTGACCAAAATTTAACCGTTTAAACCCCATTTTGACCACTTTATAGTGTTCTGATGTGCACTGATAACACGATAGAGTTTGGCTAAAAGTTCGGCGCGCCATACGGCCCTGACAATGAAGATCGGAGTCCGAGATACGCAAGTGGAGGTGGGAGAGATGCAGTGAAATTGGAAAATTATGGATTAAAGAGCGGGCCGTGGTGGTCCCTTGTAGATGCACTAGAAAAGGAGTCTTTATGATGGTGGATTTTGCTTTTTTGCACTCTCAAGTTGTATAGATCTTTTTGATATCTTAGTGTGGAGTTAGGAGATGGCCTATGAGGTTAGCTAGACCTACCAGTAGAGAAAAGATGTGGATGAAAAGTATGTATGGAGTGGAAATGGAGCCTTTGAGATGCAATGGGGTGTATAGAGAGTGGAATGGGACGGAATGAAGTACTTTTTGGTGGGCATGGTGCCTAATAAATGTGCATTGGATCCACCTATGTGAGTGGGACATCGTTGTATGGAGGTGCATTACTGAGGAATGTATGGTGGGTGTTGTAGACCGTGTTTGGGCATGAAGATAAGAAAAAAAGGCGGCATTCTGTACTAATGGCTGTTTTATATCAAATGATACCAATTATATGGCTATATTCTCTCTTCAAGCTTGGTATATCTGACTCCCTATATCCTCCCTCTTCATTGTCAAAACTCAAAGCTGGATAAACCCTCTGATATGGCTATTGTTTTGTCCCAACAATTAATGTTTTAATCTGAGATAAAGATGATGTGATTGAAACTTCATCTAACAGATCAGCACAACACTAGAGGAACCTAGGAGACGATGTAGTAAGCGGATGGAGCTAAAAGTGCGCCATATCGTAGAGTAAGATTCAGAGAGTGATAATATCAAAAATCTTTCTGATCGGATGAATACTGAGCATTTGAGGCCGAGGTAGATGGCACTCGGATGAACATTATCAAGGGGAGATGAAGGAGATTGAAGGACAACAATACAAGCATACAGAGCCATCTAAGAGATAGACACGGCCTCAATTGAGTCTGCAACAGTTTTTTCCTTCCTCAAATCACCCTCTTTTCCTTCATATAGTGGAGTATGTATCATTGAGACACATCATATACTACAATGAGCATCAATATCACCCGTCCTGACTCTCCAGTATCCATCAATGCATTAATTAACTATATACAAGCCTTCTTTCCGCCTTATTCCTTTCATCCTTCTTTTTTGTTCCTTTCCTTCTCGCCTAAATAACAATGAATCTGTTAATGAGAATACCTGCGGCAACTCCGACGTTCAGAGAGTCCACAGTGTTGTTTTTGATCCACGAGTTGGCAGCAGGGACAATCACGTGATGGTCGGCCTGGTTGAGAATCGTCTGTCGAACTCCTCCGTGTTCTCCTCCTAGAACAAGAACAGTAGGCTTGTTATCCAGCCAAGAACCACACTGTCTCAGAGTCAAGGGCTTTTCAGTCTTGGACGACTTTGCTGATCCAGAAGCAGTGGGGACAGCGGCACAGACAATGTTCCAGCCGTTGTTTTTGCACTTTTGGAAGAACTGGGCGGGGGTCTTGTCGTTCTCATAGACTGGCATGTACTCTAGAGCACCTGAGGAAGTCTTGGCAACAGCAGGAGACAAAGGAGCACAGTTTTTGGCAGTCACAACAACAGCATCTGCTCCCAGGAACTGGCAGGATCGGAGAATCGAACCGAGATTGTGGGTATCGTTGATTTGATCGAGATAGATGACTAGAGGGAAACGTCGAGGTCGGTGAGATTCGACGGAGGAGGTGACCATAAACGTGGGAGAGGCGTCAGAAGAGGCGTCAGAAGAGGCGACAGCCTCTTCGGCGACATCCTGGGGATATTCAGAGGTCTCAGCAACACTCTCAACAGTCTCAACAGGCTTAGTCTCAGTTTTGACCTCAGTCTCAGTAGGCTTGACAGTCTCAGTCTTGGGAGCTTCAGTCTTAGGAGCTTCAGTAGACTTAGGGGCTGCAGATTCAGTAGAAGTAGCGGTCTCAGAAGACTTGATCTCAGCAGACTCAGTAGGCTTAGTCTCCTTGACAGACTCATCTTTAGCCTTAGTCATATCCCCCACCTTAGCCTCAGCAGCCTTCACAACCTCCTCAACCTTAGTCTCAACAGCCTTGACAGTCTCCTGGACAGCCTCCTTGACATCTTCCTTGGCCTGAGCAATCTTTTCAGCCATAGTTTTAGTCTGGGTAGGTTCAGTGTTGGTAGTGTCAGTGTTGGTAGTCTTAGTAGGTTCAGTCGTCTCAGTCTTGGTAGGTTCGTCGTTCACAAGCTCCACCTCCTCAGTAACTTCCTCCAACGAGTTCATCCGCTCCTCCTCGCTAAACAAATAACTAGCAGGTTCAGAAATGACCACTCCATGACGTTTGGTCTTGACAAAAATACTCTGGCCAATATGAGCCTTGGTGAACGGTTCCAGCTCGAGAATCTCGTCCAATTCAAGAGATTTGGTAACCACAGCGACTCCATTGTGAATGGAATGCTTGGTGATCAGATTAAGAGTGTTTCTGTCCACTTGTTCCGTTGGAATTCGCAACTTTCGGGCCATATCCATAATCTTACGAACAACAGGTTCTCCAAGTTTACCGTCTCCAACAAACAGTTTTGTGCACTGATTTCGACGTTTGTGACTGGTCAGACATGCCTCCACGGCGTGAGTACCGTACAAAACGTCCTGGCCGAAAAACCGTTCGTCCAACTTGGGTTTATCGTACGTTTGTCTGTTTCTGAAAATAGCTCCTTCCTTTTCTCGAGGTTTCTCCTTTTTGACAATGTACACTTTCTGGGGTTTTGAGTTGAGTTGATTGAGCGAATCCGAGGTCAAAAACTCATCTTCAGGCTTGGTATCCTTCTTCTTTTGGGTCTTTTTGGTCATCATATCACCCTCATCAATCAGCTCATAGTCGTCATTGTTGAGGTACTTTTCCTGGATCATCTGCTGCTTCTTTTGCTGGTTCAAAAGCCGGTTTCGAGCCTCGTCCTCGTCCAGTTTCCGTTTCCGAGCAAGATCCCGGTAATAGTCGTCTCTAGACATTCTCTTGAGCTCCCAGGGCTTGGGTTCAACATGGGGGAAGGTGTTGTAGAGAGGCGTCTTATGGGGGAACTTTTTGCCGTTAAAGACGGGTTGGATTGTTCGTGCGGGTCCGGGGACTCTCGCATGGCGTCCAAACCGCGCTCGAGGCAGGTTTTTCATGTTTTTGAATGCCATTTGGGGGTGGTGTTGAGATCAGAGAGTTGAGATCAAGACTTTTTCAGCCCAAGAGATGATGCAGGATTTCATGCATATTTTTTGGAACAAGGTTCTAGTGGCAAAGTGGCGTACTAATGGTGCCTTAAAGCAGGTATAAAGAAGGCAGAATTTTGTATTTTAGGGAGTGAAGATGTTGTAGGAGGGTTGAGGAACGTTTTGGAAGTTTTACCAAGAAAAAAGGACGTTTTTTGGGCGTGTTTTAGAGGGGTACCTATACCTGACATTTACTTGATAAAGTACTCACATCTCAGTATTGGGAGTATTGTTAGTAGACTCCACTTGGGACTATAGACAATAAGGGTGCTACCTTTGTTACCTCTACTTGACAAAATTGTACGATCTTCATTTTGATAGTTATGCATTTAATAAATAGTTGTCGCTTTTTTGTTGTCATTTTTTTCACCGTCAATTCGTTGGCTGCTCCCTCAGAAATCTCTCCTGCTGCATCTCATACAACGACTTTTCTCGCTTGCCATATTCGTTCAACATGAGCGTTAAGGTAGCTCCTCCAAAAAAGATGATATAAGCAGCACCTCCAAGCCAGTTCATATAAAGAAGAGTAGCAGAAGCTACAGCGCCCGCTAGGAAATAGAGCTTTCGTGTCACGTGATCTTCGGCGTCTCTTGATGCCACAATAATAAAAACCACTGCTGGAAACAGTACAAACAGCCAATCGGCAGCCACAAAGGTCAATTTGTATGTTAGTTGAAGCCAGGTCGCTCCTCTGATGTCGCTTGTAGTGTTGTGTAGGAGGGTTAGGAAGTGTGAGAATTCAGCCGCCAGCCCTAGAGCAATAGCCACATGTGAGAGTAGTTGTTTCATGGGAGAAGTGGTGGTAATGTGTTGGGTGTGTTTGAAGGTGTTAGCGACGTCTCTGGAAGAGATTGGATGTCTTTGGAGCACTTATTACAGGACTTCCATGGTGTTATATATTTTCGGGTCCGCTCTCACTTAAGTTTCAGCGCCATCTTTAATCGCATTATTCGGGCTGTTGGGAGGTGGGGTCGAAGTGTAACTTTGAAGGGAAAGGAAAAAGGGAAAGGTGGTGTAGGAACAGACAATCAATGGTGGACAAGTGTGATAGACAAGGGAGATATTTTGAACTAATCGATTGAGGTAAGTATACCCGGTGGTGGAGATGTCAAGGGACTTCATCGGACCGGTTGATGGGGCTGATTCACCTTCAATATCTGTTTCTCATCATGCCAAAAATCAGCCTAGACATAAGACACTTTGTCCTGTGGCAGGGTATACATCCGAGGTAGAGTCTGTATGAAAAAATGAAAAATAAAAATACGAGAGATGAGCCTTTGAGAGGATTAGAAATCGGATTAGATGAGATTAGAAATGGAAAATGGAAAAATAAAAAGAGATTGAACGATGAATTGATGAATGGATACGTCCAGAGATCGCTCTTGTTCACTCGTAGTTTGTCTAGCCTCTTTCACACTACCGGTAGACCAGCCTCTGCCTATTCACGAGTACCTTGCATGCCTCTCTTCGGTTACAGCCTGGATATGTATGGTGGGGCTTGACGATATTGAGACAAGGAAAAGGGACGAAAAGAAACGGAAAAAAGATGACAACAAGAAAGATGTGAAAGTGCTATGACTCCGAAGATGCCACAAGAATGTTATACGGCCAGACAATCGATCTACCAGGTAGTTGAAAAAATGTCTGAGATTTTTCTTCAAGTCCATTTTTCACCACAAGTCCATTTTTCGTCTTCTTAGATTTGCCTTACCTTCCACAGTCTCGTCTCGTCCCGTCTCTAGCCTCCCTTAGTCTGTCATTCTCTACCCCTGTGTCGACTCACAACCCTTGGGTTCTTAGCTCGGGCATATTCTCGACTAATCAGACTTTCATGCGGGGTACAGGCTACATAAAATACGAGGAGGGATGGTGGTTAGAGGGGGATATAGCAGGCGGTTTTTGACACCGGAAAAGACGGAATTCGGTTCCTGGAGGTTTAATAACCCACATTATCACTTTTTTATGCCCCCAACACTTGTATTTCGGCTGATACACTACTCTCTCTTACCACTACCCTTGTCACCAGCCAGAAGCGTCTTTTAGATTCTCTGAGACCACGAGAAAGAAACGGAAGAGGCTCGGAATGGGTCGGCCTAGGTGTTATTCAGGTCTGTGGTGGAATAGCGATCTAATGGATATAAACCCGTTGGTGGGGACCTCGACTTCAAGTGGTTCTACTGTGTCTTGTGTTTCTTCATCTACTGTAGTGCATTCTTCATCTGTAGATCAATGTATACACTCAAGAAGTGCTTGTATCTCCGTATAATCTCTTATCTGCAGATATTGACAGCAAGAGGCTGTTCCATGATCTGTGCTGTAATTTTTTGCAGTTTTTCCTCTTTTTCTCCCTAAGAATGTCCGAGATGAGACAGTTTCAGACCTGATACAGATGACCTTTTCTCGTAGGTTTCGTATAGATCGACATTGATGTCGTCATTAATTTGATAGACCTGCATTTAATTACGTGCAGGCTACAGGGTGGTTGACTACAAGTATGTACAATGTTCCTCTGTTATTGCCGTGTCTAGACTAGATCTCAGCCTTTCTCAGTACCGGTGATTATAACCGATTGATAGTTCCTAGGCCGGTCTAGCTTGAGCTTCGGTGAAAAATATGTACGAGGTACCCCGCTTCAAAGGGTCCAGCTTGTTCTTCTGCTAAACTCAGCCATCTTAGTTCGGACCGAGTTCACCCTACATTGGCGGCCATTGACGGCTGTCTCAGAACTGAGTTGTTGGGCGGAGGGAAGAGAAGAGACGATATTGAGAAGACAAGGTGGTACAGAGAAGACAAAGTGGTACAGAGAAGACAAAGATGATACAAGGAAGGTGGTGACGTGACAAAGATGATACAGACTCAGGGGCTGTACCTGGAGGCAGCGTATAAAGATACGTATACCACATGTACCCCCTTATCTTAATGGGTTGAGACAGGGACGTAATAAACAGCTAATCTCCATGTCTGATCTGCAATCTACACACTAAGGAACAATGGAGCGTATACGGACTAGAGTGTCTATCAACTGTGGGGTAGAGCTACTCTAAGGGTTGTAGATGTTTCCATGAAGTATGACGTAAGAGAGGGTCTATACAGTATGTATCAGATGAGTGATCTGGAAAGGGAAGACGGAAGAGAGTGGCCGTAGGTCACGAACGGACAACGATCATCTTGGATATGGCTATTGTAGTGAATATGACTATTGTAGTGGACATGCCATTGTAGTCATGGACATGCCAATCGTAGTGACGGACATGACTAATAGATCAACAGTGGGGTGGGTTTGGACAGGGTGATTAGACAGGAATTTTCATCTTGAGCTGGAATCATTGATTAGATAAGCAGGAACCTTCAAAATACGTTAGAAGACACCAATAAAACACCCTGATCAACTCTTCTACCCTTTTTACCTTCTAATTAGTCTTATTCTTCCACTCTGCTACACCCACATCACCTCTCAACATGGCAGTCATAACCACCAAAGCACCACATACAAGTACAAGCACCACTCCTTTCGCAACCCCCCTTCCATATACTACATTTGCTTCGACTTGAATCCCACTTTTTGCCATACATTTCTCCACAAATATGCCATAACATAGTCATCATAGAATAGGAGGTGGTGTAACAGTACCTGGCACCCCATTCCTCAATCAACAACCCAGATCAATCAAAAGTTTCTCAAATGGTCAACAAAGGAGTTTTAATAGGTCTAGCGGTGACGATAATCCTTCTCCTTGTTCTGGGAACCATTCTACGAAGAACAGAGTACCAACGTGCTGCTGCTCAACAACAAGCCAACGCTTCTTTTCCAACATGGACTCAAGTTGAAATGTCTTTTCAGCCATTCCTCACAAATCCAAGAACCCAAGAAGATCTTCGTTATGTCCAGATGAATTCAGCTACCAGTAGACCGACTCAAGATGTTCTTCCAAGGTACAGCAGTCCACCAGCCTACACTCCAGAGGCTCCTCCTAAAGCTCATATCAGAAAGCAGTAGATGTATAGTTAATGAATGGTAAATGATAGAATATAGCTCTTCCTTGGCTGATGACCAACAGATAGCTCCTTGTTCTGATGACAATAGATAGCTTCTTGACTAATGATAGAATAGCTCTTCCCTTACCGATGATTGGTTAGTAAATTACTCCTATCAAGAGCTCACCTCCACCCTGCCAATCAGCACACAGCCCCACCCTCAATCTTATCGCCTGACCCTCCTTTAACAACCTCTTTAACTGCAATCGCTAAGGCCGCACTCATATCTTCCAGAGACATGCTAGGAGGTCTGTAGATCCATCTGAGAGGTTTCCACCAGGGATAATCTCTTTCTACCTGATCAGGACAAAAGGGGACATGAATGAACCCAGACGATTTCAAAAAGGGGAACTCTCCAGACTCCTTCATATGACACACATGGTACATGATATGGTTGCAAACAAAGGTTCCAGCGGAGTTGCTGACATTAGCAGCGATTCCAGACTTGGTAATCTCTTTGACAATGTCTTTGACGGGTAAAGACGAAAAATAGGCGTTTTTGCCATTTCCAATAATGGACTCATCAATAGGACGACATCCAGCATTGTCGGGGATAGAAGCATCATCCAAATTGATAGCTACCCGCTCAGGAGTAATTCCACGACGTCCACCAGCTTGGCCAACACAAATCACGTGACTCGGTTTATACAAATCGACCAAATCTTTCACGAATTTCGCAGAGGTGTTGAACTCCGTTGGAATCTCCACCTTGATCAGAGTAACCGCTCCTATCTGGTCATTGACGTAGATTTCGTCCGGCAGTTTTTTGACAGCCTCATACGACGGGTTGACTGTATCGTTTGCAAACGGATTGAATCCTGTAACAAGCACCTTCATGTTTTGAGAGGTGTAAAGGAGCTGTGTGTGTGGGGAGTTGATGCCGTGCGTTAGATAGTGAAACTTAATCAGCGTGGAAAGTGCAAGTGTCCTGTGATGGACCCAAATCAGGGTTAGGGTCTGAAAGATTCACCCAGGCATCATACAAGCAGACCAGACCACCTTAAGGGTTTCACCACACACACATAACCTCAGTTTTCGACGGAAAAATGGATAACGACGAATTGGAAGCTATCAGACAGGCGCGAATGGCCGAGTTGCAAAAGAGCCAAGGCGGAGCTCCTGGAGGAGGCCAGGGCATGCCTCAGATGGGAGGACGGCCTGGAGGAGCCGGAGGAGCAGGCGAAGATGAAGGACGAGTTGCTATTGTGAGTGAAAACAGGGGGGAAAACTGAAGGACACAAAAGGGAGGAGGGAGTGTTGGAAGTGCTGATCATGTGACTTTTGTTGTCATGAGGATTAACGACTGCTTCATTTGATTCAGTTGGAACATTCTCGAAGATAGATAGGAGGTGTTGGAACAGGGCTAATGGGGCTATTTAAGATACCCATTTTAAAGGAGGTGACATGACTCATGTAATTTTGATGTGTCAGGTGGTGTACTTAAGGACAAGCCTTATACCTAGGCCACCCTGTACCTCACCCCATACCTAAGACACCCTATACCTCGCCCTACAACCTGATGCCATCTTCTCAATGTCATACTAACACAGCTGTCACAAATTCTCACGGCTAATGCTCGTGAACGACTGTCTCGAATCCGAATCGTGCGACAAGACCGAGCTCGACAGGTGGAGGATATGCTGATAAGACTGGCTCAAACTGGTCAGATCAGAAAGAAGGTCGAGGAGGAGGAGCTGGTGAGTCTGCTGGACCAGATTAGTAAGCAGGACCAGAAGACGACCGGCAACAACAAGATCATCATCAACCGACGAGAGCTGGAGGATGATGATGACGACTTTTTCGATTAGCATGAGAGGGATGAGAGGGTGTATGGGAAGTATGTACTTTAAGGCTGTAAATTGGGAAGGGAGAAGAAGGAAAGAGGGAGCGAAGAATGAGTTGTAGATGGTGCGGGTGGAGGTACTGAAGTAGAGTCGTTTGTCTCTATACTGTAGCTCGTAGCTAAATGCTTTGAAAATGTAGCATCATATGCCGAATACTTGATCATACTTGGATGTATTCATTGTAGTTAGTACTCTAGGGAGCTCCACGGATTAGGTTACTTGTATGGGTTCACTCCCTCCCACTAAAGCCAACTATTGTATGTCTCCCCACATGCACGTTTCGACACCACCAAAGTTAGCTTTTTTCAACAGCAAAAGCCGAACCCACCTTTTAGTTTCTTCCACTTCAAGACAAGCCAGAACAAAACAATGCCCCCACCACCATCTGTTTTCCAGGGCCAGCAGGGTCCCACCAACTTTGAAAAGTTCAAGATGGGTCTCCTTATGGGTGTGAGTATTTTGTGAGAGAAAAAACGAGCGGAATGGGCCGATTATAAGTACTTCTTCGAGTACATGATCGACCAGGTGATGAACATGGGATATTGAAAAGAGAGACGGAAAAGGTACATTCTTGAGAGGGGTAAGAATGATAGGTCAAAGTGACATTAAGGGTGTCACCAATGTTGCAAAGACTTATATGTCTTAACCTTGGCCCTGTTGTGACTTAACTTGTCATCTTACTTTATGAGTGAAGCAGTGAGAAGATGAAGTTCATAAACAGTCCAAGGGTTCTATGAACGTCCACCAGTCATCTGATGATGGCAACGATATCCACTTGTCGGAATTCCCTTTTGACAACTTTTTCTACTTCATTATTGTTGGGTCCGCTCGTGACCTACAGCCACTCTCTACCGTTACTCCTTCTCGGGTCCGTTCGTGACCTGCGGCCACTCACTACCAATACTAACTCAGACCGCCGTCGGATGCTGCACTGGTCTCATGTTTGGAGGCTACGCCATCTTCACCCACGGTGCCGGCCCCAACGGTGTCATGAAGACCCTCGGACAGTACGTGGCTGGTTCCGCTGCTACGTTTGGTCTGTTCATGTCCGTTGGTTCCATCATCCGATCCGAGGCCTCGTACCCCCGATCCCCCGCCGAATGGCACCATGCTGCTCGAACTGGCCGAATCGTCTCCCGAGACGCCTTCAACCAGCTCTAATGCAATCCTACAGTTGCAATGTTAATAGTGTAGAAGAGAGAGAGAGAGAGGGAGTAGCTGTAGAAGCAGAGTAATTATAGTCAGCAGACATAATACTGTAACGTACAACACACTCAGTAGATGACATTGAGAAGGAAAACTACCGAGGAAATAATTCGAATAAGTAAAAAAGAATACCACCAATTCCATACTGTAGCAACCTCAATTAGTAAATCTATTCTTATCTGATCCCAGTGCATGGGTCTAATGCTGGGAAGGTATGGTTGAGGGTAAACTGGTGGACTTATAAGAATTGAGACAAGTACCTAAAGCCGTCTTTCAAGTAAAGAAGCAACCTGATACATTACAACCAATGTCATATGAAAGATGATTCACATAATTGACTGTTGTGAGAGACAGGTCAGGTAGAGTGTTACTTCAACTATCTACCAAGTGTATGGAGGACAATACTCATGGTCATTGTTGGTTATAGACTGCTGGACCTTACAAGTAGAGAGATTCTGCCCTAGTTTAGACAGATACTAATTGACATTTTCATACCACCTACAGTAAGAGTAGGACTCCACAACCCTCCTTTGCCACTCATATAACTGTCCTACCGCTACCGCCATTCTGCTCCAATTAAACCTTGGTGGCGATAACAGGTCAGGCACAGAGATCAAATTACCAGGAAGAGTGTTCAAGAGGGAAGGTGGACCAGTCAAAAGTGAATGTGAGGTGTCTAAGCGAGGAGATGAAATTTGAGCTGTACAGTAAACAAAGCCGGGTCGAAATAATATCCAATATATCAGACCAATCATAAGCTGTAAATAAACATGTTGCCACCTTACTGAGCAAGAAGAGGAGTGGATTATAGTCATTGATAGAGCAATTGATAGAGAGAAAAAGACATAAAAAACACGTCAAACGGCTTGCAAATTAATGCTACCGTTTTTCCACTCGTCTTTAGGTCTTCTTTACTCAGTAAAACAGCCCTTAGTTATACCTCTACCCTCCTCCGATAAGCTCATGCACTCCCAAATATGCAAGTTAATTACTACACCTCGGGGCTCATCATCACCAACACTCTAACACTCGCCCCACACAGCAACCCTTGTTACTCTCTCTTTCCAACCATGTCCGACTCAATCAACTTTGTGTCCTTCAACCAGGACTACAGTTGCGTGTCTGTCGGCACTCCCCAGGGCTACAAAATCTACAACTGCGACCCGTTTGGGAAATGCTTCTCCAAGGCTGATGGAGGCATGGGCATTGTCGAAATGTTGTTTTGCACGTCTTTAATAGCAGTCGTGGGCATGGGCGACCAGCCTCAAAACTCGCCTCGAAGACTCAAGATTGTCAATACGAAACGACAATCGACTATTTGCGAACTCACCTTTCCTACAGCCGTTTTAGGAGTCAGACTGAACCGGAAACGTTTGGTGGTACTGCTACAGGACCAAATTTACATCTATGACATTAGCAACATGAAACTGGTGCACACAATCGAAACAAGCCCTAACCCGGGAGCTGCCTGTGCTTTGTCAGCCTCTTCTTCCGACAATAACAACTTTCTGGTCTACCCTTTCCCTGCCCCTTCTTCCAATGCATTCAATCCCGGAGAAAACAACATCAATGACTCGTCTCCTAACAGAAAGGGTGACGTGACCATCTTCGACTGCAACTCTCTGCAGCCCGTTAACGTCGTAGAGGCCCATAAGACTCCTCTGGCATGTCTGTCTCTCAATTCAGACGGTACTCTGCTAGCTACAGCCTCTGATAAGGGCACTATCATCAGAGTGTTTAGTGTCCCCAAAGCCCAGAAACTGTACGAGTTCAGAAGAGGTACTTACCCTGCCCAAATCTTCTCCATCAACTTCAATCTGGCTTCTAATCTCATGGCGGTTTCTTCAGCTACAGAAACCGTCCACATTTTCCAGCTCGAGTCAGGTGGAGGCTCTAGCACCCCCGATGTGCCTCAGGATACCGAACTGGCCATTCCTACGCGCACTCCCCAGCAAAAGGGCATGGCTTCTGTGTTTCGAAAGTCGTCTCGAAGCCTGGGTAAGGGTCTGGCAGGAGCTGTGGGCTCATATCTTCCCCAGACGTTTACAGGCATGTGGGAGCCGCTTCGAGATTTTGCATTCATCAAACAAACGTCGCTTCCAGGAACACAGTCGGTCGTTAGTATCACCTCTACCAACCCTCCTCAGGTCCTGGTAGTGACTCTAGAAGGATACTTTTACCAGTACACTTTGGACCTGGAAAAGGGTGGCGAATGTGATCTGATTCGACAGTACTCTTTGTTAGATAACGTCGAAGGGTCTCTTTATGGGCCGTAACTAGAAGATTACCATCTAGCATGAACGCATACCACACGGCAGCATTTTGTTGGCTATATAACTGACTTTACTAATGAATTATGTATAAGAGGGAGGGAGGGAGAAGACACTACCTGGTACTTGGATACAACCTATACTAAGGAGGAACAAAGGGGTGTATGGTGAGTGGTGGTGTAGGAAGTGTTGGTTGTAGTATATTTGAGTGGATTATTGCATTGATAGGAGTAAGAGGAGCATTTACTGTATGGGTTCACTGCTGATCCTTGTCCATACCAGTACCTACCAGTAGCGGTATGTTCTCTAGGTATAACCATCTAAAAGTACACTCAGTCAAGAGTACTGAAGGACATAGGCTGCTCAATTACAACATTAAGTGATTATATACCGTTGAGTATCCTCCATAAACATACTGGTACTCGTACTTGTAGTCTAGGAGCCATTCATATACCTATCTTGTCTCCCACTATTGTGCTGGGTGATCTGATAATGGGGTGTGAGAAGTTGTAACTAAGAAATGTGTTGTAACGAGGCATTTTCATATCAGAGATGTTTATCAAAGATGTCGTCTAAGTAGATGTACCGGTTCTCTTCTCCAGTACAACGATCTATACTCTTGGTCTCAATAAGTCTATTCCTTAGAGTATCGGTACCCCTTGAAAGAGGCTTTCTCCATTGAACAACTATGGAGTTAGATATGGTAGAGAGAATGTCCAGTAGAGATGACGAGGCGTTGCAAGTGAGAAAAACTGAGCACTTTTAATAAGAGACCTGTATCTTAAGTGTGCCCTTGGAATAGATGACACCAGTTCTATGGAGTCAGATATACTATAGAGATATCTAAGAAGATGTAGTAGGAGATGATACATGTAAGTTGGACTGGTACTTGTAGAAGCGATATTAATGATTAACAGAGAGTAAAGAGTTGACCTCAACTTTGCACGTCGTCGGAGTTGGTACTTCTATTACTAATACACTTCTCAAATGTATAGCAGACCATCTATTATCTACCGTTCAACACGACCAAGTATAAATAGCAAGCTATGGATATGAGATAGGGGTGAACTGTAGACTAGAGTCAACGCAAGCGAATCTAGCCCTTGTAATGACGTTCACTTCAGCACGTTTTGCGCATTGGAACATTCCCCAACAGATCCACAGAGCTCCTTGTATACGTGCCTCGTTCATGTCGTTTCTAGAAAATATTACTGAGATCAGCACGAAAATACCCTGACCGCGTCTCATGTTTAGGGTATCTTCCCTAGGGTGAGGTTTCGTGTGTCCCAGGGTATAGATAAACTTGTTGAGTTGAGAAAGCAGAGTTACTCTCGGGTGTTCGATAACCGTTGGATAACTCGATAACCGCTTTTCAAGTCCATATCCAACGGTAAAGTCGATTTATACACACGAGACGCAGCCAAGGAATCGCGGTATCCGTACTTGCCTTGTTCACCCTGTCCATGGCACGGCACTACGGTGCCTGGAAGACTGCTTCGTAAGTGCACAACCGTTGGGTGAGTCTTGGTGGTTGACTGAAGTGAGAGTCAAACTGAAACATGTTTCAAGAGAGATGATCAGTTGAGTGAAGGGGAAGTACCTGGCAAAAGTACGGACAACAGCCTGTGACACAAACAGCAATGAGACCTGTTTCACGAAAACAGTCGAGTTTGCTAAAAATTGTGTTTCTGCTTTTCTCGTTCTTTTTTCACCTCCCTTTTACCTGCCAGGGTGAGTGCATTAACCGATTTGGCTCGCATGAATCCATTTAATTAATGCGGCTGATACGATTGCAAATAAACAGACAGAAGACAAAAAACTGATGATCCAGATGTGTGAATGGGTATGACCATACTATTGCTCTTGATTGGCTCTTTTTAGTGTGTTATGGAGTAGTAACCATTCTGTAGGTCTTCCACCAGTTACTATAACTACTCTCTACAGTAGCCCATCTTATTCGGTATAGTCTGTTTTGATATACTATACCCTTAAGAGTTAGACTGAAACCAAACTTGGGTGTTTTTTTTCTGTTTTGTTTTTTTCACCTCTTTTCGCCACTGGGTCTTGCCTGTGGAGCCTTCTTGTCCCACTTGTCTGATGCCAACAATCGGCCCCACGTGCGTCGGATAATCTTTCGCCAATAAACGGCAGCCGGAAAATCCGTCCTTTTTTTTTGAAGGGAGGCTGTAAAAAATTATAGGACTGATACGACCATGCTAATAGGCAAATACAAGGCTGTATGGATGACATCAACCAAGTGATTTAATGCATATAAAACAATGAAAGTAAGGTCATTTGGTAGCCAGACACTCGTTATATCGATATATGATGTCTTTTTGCAAATCCACTCACCAATCTGTAGTTCCAATGCCTGTCTGTTTTTCCGCTGCAGGACTCCCTCCAACTGACTACGTCATAACGTTGTTAATCCGTTTCAAGCAGCGCAGGACATGTGTACTGTAGTATGCAACTGTAGGGGTATGGAGAAGGTAGGAGAGTATATACATTTTGTTCCTCATCACCTGACGATCAAATTGAACCACCTTCCATCCCTCCAGTCATACTCCTTCCCAAACTCTGTTGTGTACACTCTTCTCTTCAAACGGCTACCTGCTTATACTCTCCCTTCCATACTACAAGTTAACTTTTGTTTTTGGCTGCATGACAGCTATCACCACCACACCCTAAAACCCACTCTTTCGCCATCCCAACCTCCCCTAACTAGACAAGAACAACACCACACTCAGTAGTCGCCACAAAACCATGAGCGACAATGCGACCACCCCCGAAGATGGCTCGCCGGTATTTCCGTCGTTTCGCCAGCCTAACCGGTCTTCCAGCGGCTCTCAAACTACACACAGAGACTCGGCCTCTTCAGCGCCAGCTCCTTCTATCATGAGACACCCTTCTTTCAAACACTTTCAAAGAAGACCTCCTTCCGATACGCCTCTAATGGCAGAGGATAAGACGCCACCTCAAACGCCACCACAACTGGATCTCAGCGCGTCTTCTTCTTCAGAGGATTATCTGACAATCGAAAAGAGACCAGTCGTCAAGCTCAGAGAAAGCAGTATTCTGTCCATGCTACAGGGAGCCAGTGGTACCACTGTAAGTGACACAAGCCGAGCACCCACCAGCAACTTTAGTCCAACAAACACAACACCTCAGACTTCGGTACTCAGCGCTTCTCCAGCAGAAATGCATACCCACCACCCTACAAAGCCTCTGCTACAACACTCGTCTTCGACCCTACACATTCCCGATTACACGGGCCACAAACGGAAACCAAGGGCAACCACTCTGGACGTGCCTGGCCAGACAAGGTCCAAGGTGTCTCCTGACGGAATGATCAGCTCAAGAGACGTGGGTTCAAAGCTCATAGTGGTCATGGTAGGTCTACCTGCCCGAGGCAAGTCGTACATCACCAACAAGCTGTGTCGGTATCTCAACTGGCAGCAACACAAAACGAGAATCTTCAATGTGGGAAACACAAGAAGAGAGGCCAAGGAGGCAGCTGTAGGAAGTGCAGGAGTGGAGGACTCGTCCAAGGACTCTTCCAAGGAAAAACCGCACGTGGAAACGTCGCATGATGCATCCTTCTTCTCGCCAGATAACCCCCAGAGTACCGCCCAGCGAGAAATCTGGGCCATGGAGACTTTGCAGCAGTGTCTGGACTATGTTCTGCATGGCAATGGATCCGTGGGTATTTTGGATGCCACCAATACCACCCGAGAGAGAAGAAAGAATGTGTTTGAAAAGATCCAGCACCAGTCCAAGGGTCAATTGAAGGTTCTGTTCCTCGAATCGGTCTGTACAGACATTGATATCATCAATAGCAACATTCGACTCAAGTTGTCTGGACCCGATTACAAAGATATGGATCCTCAGACTGCTCTGGAAGATTTCACTGGACGGCTCAGAAACTACGAAAAGGCATACCAGACCGTGGAGGATAGTGAGGAGAAGGATATGCAGGGCTTTCAGTACGTCAAAATGATTGATGTGGGTCGAAAAGTGGTGTGTTTCAACATCCAGGGGTTCCTGGCCGGCCAGGTGGTCTTCTTCCTGTTCAATTTCAATCTTCTGGAGAGACAGATTTGGATCACCAGACACGGAGAGTCCCAGGATAACGTGCTTGGACGAATTGGGGGCGATTCAGAGCTTACTCCTCGAGGAATCAAGTTCTCCAAGGCCCTGGCTCGATTCATGGACTACCAGAGAGGCGAGTTTGACCGAAGACAACGAGAAAAGCTCAATCTTGAAGAGCTCCAAAGACGAGGATCGGCCGCCATTTACCCCCAGACTGAATCTGGAGACGCTGATACCTCTGCTCACTTGGATGAACAGGTGTTCAAGGAGAATATGGCTGAGATCAAAAAACTGGTGGGCGATGGAATGCCCTCAGTGTATGATAAACCTGAAACTGCCGAGGCCAAGTCTGCCGTTATTGACGAACCCAGTGCGGGTGGTCTAGATGAGCCCTTTGAGCCTACTCCCCCTCCTCCTTCTGAGCCTCCTGTTGTTACACTCACTTCAGACAGTGTCAACCATTCGACTGTCAATCTCATTGATCGAAAGGAGTCGACTGATTCTGCCAAGTCAAGTGAGTCCAACGATAGTATGGCCAAGTCTATCCCATCTGACTCTACCACCTGTTCAGTGGACGAAAACTGTGCCACTTGTTCCACTGCAGTCGGATGTCCTACTGCTGCTCCTAACACTTCGCAAGCAAACTTTTGTGTCTGGACTTCCATGCTTTGTCGAACCGTTCAGACTGCCTCTTTCTTTGACGAGGAGCATTATGATGTCAAGGAAATGCGAATGCTGAACGAGCTGGGAGCAGGTATTTGTGATGGAATGACGTATGCTGAAATCAAGGCTACGTACCCCCACGAGTACGAGAACCGAATGAAAGACAAGGTGCAGTACCGATACCCTGGCCCTGGAGGCGAGTCTTATCTCGATGTCATTTCACGATTGAGACCCATCATTTGTGAACTGGAGCGAATGCATGATCATGCTCTGATTATCGGACATCGAGTAGTCTCGCGAGTGTTGCTGGCTTATTTCATGAATCTTGGCAGAAGCGCAATTGGTGATCTTGATATTCCTCTTCATACACTCTACTGTCTTGAACCCAAGCCTTACGGTGTCGATTGGGCCATGTACGAGTACAACGAAGAGAAGGACTGGTTCTACAAGGTGAGCAAGGAGGAGCTCAAGGGCAAGGTTCCCATGGTGCGGTGACAATCAACGGACGGTGAGCCTAGAGTCCGTCGGATAGGGGACTCACCCAGGTAGCAGCTGAAACTGAACGAAGACAGGAGGTAATATAGGAGAACGAAAGGTATATATGGGGACGCTAAAAGAGAGACAAAGTGAAGAATGAGAAGAGAAGAAAGAAAAGAAAGAGAAAGATGAAGTGCACACTACTGATGTTAATATATTATTTTATTGAGCCAAAGGGGAGGGGGAGGTGATACTTTTGAGACGTCTAATATTGTATCCTCAACTTCGAAAATACTCCTGCTATAATAGTTTCATCTCCATTTCAAACTCCGGCTGAACATACACCTTAGGACTTAACCATCTCATCTCATATCTGTACAGACTCAGTTGGAATTAAAGATTAAAAATGGTCTTGAAACTCGGTATATGTGTTTTGAATTGGTGTATCCATTTCTTATGTCTCCATTATCCCTTTTCACTCTTCAGTATAGTCTCCTAGAACTGCTATGCGATGTTGACGGAACAGAAATGAAGGAGTGATACATATCAAAGGTAAGAAGCTACTTACTGCTGATTATAAAGAGCATTACTGTATCCACGTTCACCACTTACACCCCAAGCACTGAGTAATTTGGAATGTGCTGACAACACCATAGAAAGAACCCAGCAGGGAAATGCTGTTGTGAACGAGATTGTATTGATATAGCAGCTAGACAAACAGAAGTAGCAGTCTTTTATACAGAACTTTTCTAGATAATTGGGGTTTGGTTGCGGTGACAGTATAGGACTTCTCAATGTCTTCAATATGACATTTCTTGGAGCAGATACTCCAACAAGTAGGTTACAGCTTATTCCCTTTCTTAGAGTGGTATATACAACACTTGGATGGAGCACCATTCGGCTCAAGACAACCCCGATCAACAAGGAGACCTTAGCGTCGCATTCGTACGTCACCAAATTATTTATTTCAGGACTGATAAAGATGTCAGGGATGAAGATGTCGTTACTTGTAACGAAGACGAGTTCTTTGAGCTCCTTCTAAATATAGTTGAAGGATGAGGAACTGGTTTCTATTTGGCTGAAGATGAGACTACGGTGATTGTAGAGAGAAACTGGAAGAAGCAGAAGAAACTGGAGCTCCCCGTGGTCAGACGGAGGAGAAAATGTCACAGAATCATGCAGTCGTTGAATCAGCTATACTATACAATATATTTATCTGACATTTGTTGTCCTGTTGGCCTTATACAAGTCTTATACACCCCAAGCTCTGAGCTACAAGTACCGGTACCGGTACGGACTGTATTTGAAATACATCAAGACACTGGATCAATATTATTGAATAGAGAGGAGATGTATGGAAACAGAATCCGGTTATCCGTCAATTAGACAAAAGACGGCGGCTCTTCCTACATATTATTTCCAGATATTTCGGGTTCACTTTGAGGAGTACAGTGTGGTCAATGCCACAGTATGTTTTCATAGTCAAACAAGGGAGTTACAGCTAACAAGATAATATTTACATGGGAAGTATTAATTATAGCAGTACCGGTAATCAAGTAAACACTGTACTTGTATAATACCCAGCTACTGGTACATGATTACAAAGTCCTACTGCGACCATGTTGAGCCTGTTAGGTGTTACTGCTGTCTCTTTTTAGCGCTTGATTGTCGTATACAATTAGTCTATGTCACCTACAAAGCCCACTTTCCCATCTTGCTACGGATACCGTCAAAGACCATGGTGTTGTTTAGGGGAACATACTGCTTTGTGAGAATCTTGACAATCTCCTGGGCAGCCACTCCGCCAATAACACTGGCAATATTATGCAGTTCCCGCCCTCGGTACCGAGCCACCTCCTGGGCGTACTTTTCCACGTCAGCAGTGACTCCCATCTCTCTGGTTGTTCTCATGTTATGATATTCGCAATGTTCTCCTCCTCCCACCATCTGGCTGGCTCGGAGTACGTAATACAACTTGAGAAGATCGTCATCGTCCTCTGAAGACGTCTGTTCCACACTTGAGGAGCTGAGATCATGAGACAGGGGTGTTCCTCTTGCCAAATGAATGTACCGCGAGTTTTTGGCAAACTCTTCAATCACAGTTTCAGGCACCTCCACCTCCTTTGTAGCCACAATCTCCTTGAACCTCGACAAGTCCTTGTTGGCCTTTTGTTTGTAGACTCGCTGAATGTCCACGTAGTCCTTGGTGTATGCCTTGAAGTCAGGAATGGTACCTGATAAGGGAAAAGTGCCTGTTTCAGCCACAAAGTCCTTGAGAGACTCTACCAGGGTCCAAAAGGTGGGATCTCGATCCGACGAGTCTTCTCCTGACGACAAGTCAAACAGGTCCTGGATATGTGATGGGACCTGGTTGCTCTTTTGGTACAGTCTCCATACTGCTGCGACGGCCTCGTCCACGTTTTCACTGTCTCCCTGACGCAATGCTTCCACCTGTTTTTTGAACGCCAGCTTCTCGTCTCTTTTTGCTGGCAGTCCTCCATGTTCTTTGATCCACTTGTCTGCTGTTTTAAGCAGCAAAACAATCATGGGAACATGAGCTCTTGCGGCTGGACTGTCGGGTTCAGGAAAGTTGTTGACGTACTCCATAAGTTCAGGCCAAGGAGAATCCAGTCTCAAATCAACCAATGAATCAGGATGTGTATCGATAATAGGCAGTTCTTTCATGACCACTCTCACGTATCCATAAAAACCAGTTGCAGAGATGACAACCAAAGGAATGTGACGTGAATAGAGGTATTCAGACAACTCGTTCAAATCCTTGTAGCAGTAAAAAGCCGAAACCGAAGCAACAACAATACTAAACTGGTCAAAGTACGACAGATTTTGTTCCACGATCTCACTTGGTGATTCGTTCAGATATGAACCCGTACTATCCTTGTTGAGTTCATTCAACAATCGACAAGCCGTCATGGCTCTACCTTTCCCAATTGACTCTTGATCAAAGAAAAAGTTGTTGGACAGATCGCACGCTTCCACATTGTACCCGTCTACAACCGTGAAGGAGCCGACATTGGGCAGAATCAGGTTTTTCATGGTTTCCGTGGCGACTGCCTCTGTGCCCAGAAGACACACGGAGGCTTCCTCCAGAGCTCGCTGGCCCGAAGCAGCCCACAGCCGGAGCTGGCGGTCGTATTTGCGGTCTTTTTGGCTAGGAATGGAGTCCATCATTCGCTGGCGTTTATCGCGGTGCATTTATATGGTGGTGATACTAACATGAACTGTATTTGTGGGGAGCAGTCCGAGGTGCTGCGGGCTGCAGTAGGTGCAGGAGTCTTGGGAAGGATAGGAGGGGGGTGGTGTTTGAAGGGGAAAGTGCAATAAGGGGAGGGTGCAATAAGGGGAGGATGCACGTTTGTTGTTAGGAGTAGAAGTATAAGAGCTTAGGGCAAGAAAAACACGGCTTTATAATAAGGTAGAATTGATAGGTCAAGTGTGTTATGGGTTAGAGGGGGGGAAGTGGTGGTAAGCATGGGTTGACAAGGTGACATGGTAACAAGGGAGCTGTCAAGAAGAGCAGGATAGAACACGTGACCAAGAGTGATCGAGGGGTAATTATTAGTCAGCAAAAATAGATTGCCTGGATAACACTTATGGAGCGGTGATATTGTACCTGTAGGTATGTACCTGGTACTTATCATAGTTGGCTGCTTGATGGACACTTTTGGCACTTTGGGGAGCATGTCTAGGTTTGCTTCAACAAAAGCTCAAGTAATAGAGTGTGGTTGACTTCAGGGGGGTCACCAGAAATATCACGAGATTTTGTATGACAACAAAGAAAAAAGACCTTACAGACGTAGAGAACTGACAATTCGCTACATTTTGGTACCACTCGCATCTCTCTAGCTGCTCTGTAACGCTGGATAGGTACCCCCAGAAGGATTCTCAACGAGGTAAGTTTCAAGTAACTGCCAAGTACTGGAATGTGTGGTGTTGAAATTGAACCCTAAGTAATGTGTCAAGTAAAGAAAATGGAAAAGGAAAAGTGAATGTGAAGATATTTGAGAATTTAGTATGACAACTCTGGGTAATGCAACTGCCAGGCTACTATTAAAAGTAAGGCTCATCTCATGGTACCGCTTTCTTCACTGTAGCTATACTGGAACACCGAAAATGAACCCCTAGCGGATCCTATGCGTCAACTAAATGCTAAGTAGAGAGAAGATACAGAGTGTGGAGATAGAAGAAGAGAAAAGGCTCTTATTTGTATGATAGCATGTGTAATAAGCCCTTCAACACTGTAATATTGCTACTAGAAACCTTTCCAACTTATTCTCATACTCGTAGCTATCTTGGTAGAGGGAAAATCAAGATATATTACTCTGCAGCTTCTCTTGGCTGGAGATAGATGCCTCTACTGTCTAAGATGATAACATCCACCCATCCAAGACCACATTCGAAGAAACTCATACTAATAAATAACATCAGATATACGCTTAGTACAATTGGCACAGTTCTGAGAATCTAAAGACTCCATTTACAACTCAAACAGTCATGTTGTATTACTGTATCAACTACAACGACTTACACCCTTAGGGCTGTCTCAAGTGGAATATATTGACACCTTTTTTAGAAGTAAATACGCAGGGGAAAAGCTGATAGGAACCAGACTGCGGCTATATACAAGCTAGATCAAAATCCAGCGGTATTTTCTACCAAATATTTCGAGATAATCGGGGTTCTATTTTCACTGGGGAGAAAGTAAATCTGACTGTAAACCTGAATGTAGATCTGACTGTAAAGATCCTTCAAAAAAAAAAAATTCTTGATAATGACAAATTGAAGTGAATTTAAAAAAGCTTCAAGACCTCTGGATCTCCACAATACTGTTTCTTAGTACAATTTTTTCTTTTTTCTTTTGAAAAAGGTGTCTTGTCTCATTCTTCTTTTCTGTTCTACACTTCAGCCGCACTATTCCTCAACTACGGTACCAAACCTAATCAGCCCCTTATCACCACGCCAGAACAACTTACTTCGACTTACCAACCCCCCCACCATGCCCGACATTTCCCTGTTTGTCACCAGTGACGCTACTTCTGGCGAGCGACGTCTCGACCCTAGCCTTACGCTCGAGCAAATCACCCAGAAACTCGAATCTGTCACTGGAATCGACCCTACTTACCAGAAACTCACTCTGTATGGAGGGTCTCAGCCTACAGTCATCTATGACCCGAAATCACCCGACGCGTCTGTAACGGCCTCCAAGACTCTGGAATCGTTCAATCCTCAGCATCTGGCTCGATTGCACGTGACCGACACGTCTGGAAAGACCTCAGTAGCTGAACTAGTTGGAGGAGGACAGGAAGATGTGGATAGTCGGTACCAGATGCCTCAGAATGAATATGAGAACAAATCCGATACGGTTCTGGACTGGAAACGAAAGAATCAGCTTGGTCGATTTGATCCTAACGCAAAGGAACGGCTGGATAAGGCTGTAGTTGAAGCAGAGGAGGCTATTGAATCGAGAGGTATCAAACTAGGTCTTCGATGTGAAATTAACGGAAGTAAACGAGGAGTGGTGCGGTACATTGGAGAGATCCCTGAAATCACCGACTCTGGAGCTCCTTGGATCGGTGTGGAGTTGGACGAACCTCTAGGGAAGAATGATGGTACTGTCAAGGGAAAGAGATACTTTGAATGCAAAGACAAGTTTGGATCGTTTGTGAAACCCCAGACGGTCGAGGTTGGAGACTTTCCCGAAGAGTTTGACGATGAAATTTAGTGTATATAGAAGAGAATGGACTTTGGCTAAGGAGTTGGAAGACCGGGAGTAGGCACTTTCAATGAGTCAATGACTGCTGGATGGTTATAAAGGTAGACTTGAGGTCTTAGAACATATATAATGGCCTTAGATGACGTATAAACTGTCTACAAGTAGGAGCTGTTCTGGAGGAAGGTGTAACTTTGAGAAGTCATCCTAAGTACATACAGAGTAAACTAGAGATGTTATAAACAAGGCATTCCTAGTAAACTGTTCAATTGAAGAAGGGCTTTCTCTTTTACTTTTTCGATAGCCCTTGTTGAGAGGCAGATATCAAGGTCACTCCATGTACCGGAACCAGGAGTTGCAGACACTCAATGCAGCTAAAAAAAGAAATGTTGACCTTAATATTACTTTATGTGAACTATTTAAATATTTTACTTGTAAAAGCTATTTGTCTACTTTGCAACTCCATTTTATCTCCATTGAGACGGTATGATTGGATGTTCAATGGTAGATAGTCGACTTTACTTGGGGAATGGCTTCAGTAAGAATTACAGAAGAGTAGATCAGATCAAGAGTAGTTCGTTACAGTGAACACCAGAAAACTATCAACTTCACTGCAATTGTCTCACAGAGCTTTACTGAGCCTATGGACTACCCGTGCCACCTCATCGTCTCATCTCCTGGTATAACTCGATAGAAGCAAGACCTTGAGATGAATGAACATCTTATAATATCTTCAACGTTTTAAAGACTACCATCGAATCATTATTATGTGTCTTTGTCACTCGGCTGAACATATATACAAGTACTGCCTTACTCACTTTACTTCTAGCATCTTAATGTGTAAGAAAGGAAACAGAGGAGTCGAATATGTGGCAGTTACAGGCTGATATTAGAGATAATGAGTTGATCGCAATGTTTATGGATATTAGTAAAAGTAAATCGTCGACTTTTTGAGTGTCTCTACCAGATTCCATGTCTCTATTTCTCCCTTCAATATGAGCACCAACCATAGAGCATAGGAACAAGGTGGGGTTTTGACGAACAAGAGTCAAAGTAAAACAGAAGAAGTGACTTGAAACATTAACACAGTTTATTTCTTGTAGTTACAGTAATGTTTCTTATGTCTTCTGGTAAGCGTTACTGTTACAATTACAGCCCTCTAAAGGTATCATAGCTAGGTATCAGGACTTGAGGAGAGGTGATATATCGTGGCATAGTATGCTGATGCGGTCACGAAATGTTACAAGTACATAACTGGCCTCTCATTGTCGTCACTGAGATAGGTTACTACTACTTTGAAATCTTTTCTTTCACTATCTTGAATCTCAGAGATAGATGTGCAGTGTGGTCTTCTTGATATCGAGCTACGGACAACCAAAAGACACAAAAGTAGTACCAATGGAACCAGCGAGAGAAGGGTAGTGGAATAGTATACTTCTCATTCGACCATCTCTTCATCTGACCGAACAATGGTCCCGTCAAGTGTAGTACTATAGGTTGCGTCTGAACATTAATATGACATTAGAAATACAGTTAGTAATAAATAATTAGGCAGATCCAACCTCCTCCACCTCTCCCCCTTCCTGTTCCATCTCCTCTGCTTGAGCTACCTTCTCTTCATATCTAAGGAGAGTATCATGGGATCTCACGTAGAACAACAAAGCCTCAATCGACTCGGAAGCATTCTTCAAGCCGAATAAACATCCTCTAGGAACAATAAAGGGACTTCCAGCTTTAATTCGAAGCACAGTATCCCCAATAGTAGCATCTACGACTCCTGAAAGAACATAAAAGTGATGCAAGTGATGTCGAGAGTTTCGTTCAGGCTTGTATCCTCCTCCAATCAGACGAACCATTCCAGATTGAGTAAACTCTCTCTTATCTCCAAACAACTGAGACACAGAAAGACCCTCTGGACTGGGATCGGTGTACTCCATTCCATCATGAGTAAAAGCGACTTTTTCCATATGCATTTCGGGGTCTCCTTCTTCAGCCAAGTAGTTGACGACTTGTACTTCGGCTGACTTTTTCTTGGTCCAGGTAGTATCGACATTACTATCCTCTTTGACATTCTCTTTAGCATCAACTTCTGCTTCGGCAACAGCATCATCTAGGTCGTAAGCCTTTCTTCGTTTGTTTCTAGTCGTCAGTTTTCCAGTCTCGTCCTCTTCATCAGGTAATCGAGTGACACTCTGGACGACTGGAACAAACCCTCCAGTTTCACTCTTTTCCAACTTATACTGGATCCCTTCTCCCATCCAGTACCGTACAGGACGTCCAACGTTTCGTTTAGGCCGTTGACGACGACGAGACCTAGGAGGAGAAGGAAGAGCTTCTCTAGCCGTAGGCATTGTTTCATCCACAGCAGAGTTGTACTCATCGTCATCATCTTCCTCTTCATCTCCATACTCTTCTTCATCCATCTTGAAAGACTGGTCGTAGTAGTCGTCATCAGAGTCGTCTTCATAAGCCACCTTGGAGTCATCATTAGTGGAGATTTCTCTGTAGTTGATTGAGCGGTCGAAGCGTCTGGAATTCGACACTACTGAGTCATCCAATGAACCGACAGAGTTCTCGTTCTCTTCACTTAGATCGATGTCGTCATCACCACCCAAATCCAACCCATAATCTCCACCCAGATCATCTCCACCCATATCATCTCCACCCATATCATCTCCTCCTAGATCCATATCATAATCTCCACCTCCAACACTATCAAAGTCAAGGGAGTCGTTTGATATGTTGGATTTGCCGCTTTTGTTCTTGGAGTCCTTGGTATCTCTTGACTTGGCGATACTGGTAAAATCCATAGCATCATCACTGAGAACGAGAGAGTCTTCAAACGATGAACGTTTGAACGAAGAGGTTTTAGTAGGAACAGCTTTTGAAGCTGTAGTCCTTGAAGGAACAGTCTTTGAAGAAGTCCTTGAAGGAACAGTCTTTGAAGCAGTCCTTGAAGGGATAGTCTTAGAGGAAGTCCTGGAGGATACAGCATTTGAAGCTGTCTTCTTGGGGACCGTCTTTGAAGCGCTTTTTGTTGCAGCCGCCTTCGAAGATGTCTTCTCAGCCACCTTCTCAGTTTTAGTTCCACCAACCTTCGCAGGAACCTTGAACGAACTAAAAATATCGTCGGTTCCCTTTGAAAAGTCACGTGGTTTGTACTTTTCCGCAAAACTCGGTTGTCTCTCTTTAACCGGTTTCTTCTCCTTCTCCTCTTTCTTCTTCTTCTCCTTCGTTTCTTCCTTCAGCTTAAGTAAAGGGTTAGGGGAATCGAACAAACTCCCCCTTGAATCCCTGGAACCTGCGATACTCGGAGAATTAAACACATCTGCCGGTCTAACCCCCTTGACTTCATTCTTGTAACTAGTAAAGTCATTACTATCATCAGCTTGGAAACCCGTATCCATGCTCATATCCATACCCATATCCACATCCATTCCATCCACATCCATTCCATCCAAGCCATAGTTGTCCACATCCATCGGTGGGTCATCTTCGGGAATATCAAAGATATCTTTGGCTGCTCCAAACTGGAAAGTTTCGGGCTTGAATTCCGCAGGTTTGAAGCCTGGAGTGGGTATACCAGGTGTAGAGTCTGCAGGAGAGTCTCCATAGAGATGGTTAGCTCTAGCAGGAGTTTTGAAAACCGAGTCAGAAGCAGTAAACGGTTTGGAAGAGAACGTTTTCGGAACAAATTTCGTTGGAGGAGCGACGTAGGGGTTGTGGAAAGGTGCTGGAGACATGTCCACCGAGTCAACCGTATCGTTAGGAGATGGTTCTGTGGGTTTCTGCTGGGAAGTTGATACCTGTCTCGAAACCACTGGCTGAATCGACTTGATTGCAGACACTTTGGTGATTTTCAGCCCAGTGGAAGACGTATGAGATGCTGTTCTCGACTCGAAAGAAGACGTCTTCGAAGGTCCAGCTGTAGACCTTGAAACTCGAGATACAGGAACAGCAGAAACGATCCTCAATCTCTTACCCGAAGAAGGAGCCTTCGGAGTCGCATCCCCCGTAATAGCTGGTTGTTTAGAAGCTTTCTTAGGTTGTTGCATACCAGCAGTAGAATCATTCAACCTAACAGCTTGAGTCTTAGCCTCAACCTTAGGTTTCGGAGTCTGAGGAGAAAAACTGATTGGATCAACCTGTTCGTCATCGTCACTGTCATCACGCTGGACCTTGAAATCGCTCATCACGTGACTTTTACTACCCTGTTTTTCCTCCTCTTCATCTGAATCATCATCTTCGGAAATCTTGTAGTAGTTGTCCACCGGTTCAAATCCAAACTCGTCTCTCTCTCCGGTATCTTCTACCGTCACTCCTGTCCTTCGACCCGTGAGACCGTCTCCAATCGACCATGGTCCCTTGGCCCGTTCTCGTTTCAGCATGTTGTTTTGGTGTAAAGGTGGTGGAAGACGCGTCTTGATATTGGAGATGGGATAAGGTTATCAGGTAGGAGAAGAAGGAGGGATAAAGTGGGCAATTTTGTTAGTAAAGAAACGGTGAAAAGGTGGTAATACGGTAGGTAAGGGCTTACTGCGCAGTTCTATCAAAAAATAACCCACAAAATATGTCCCCTAACCCCCCTAATCGTCTACCATGTCTTTCTCTACTCCAACTCTATCACGTTTAAACATGTGATGGCTCGGTCTTTGTTTATATTGAGATAAATAGACAGCTAACGGCCTAAAGAGGTATCATGATCCAGCCTAAGTATTTGACTAATCATTTTATGAAGAATGAAAGCTGGAATAAAAGGAATTGAGAGTCTCAGAGGGTGACTTTGGCCATGTAGCTGACTTGTAGCTGACTTATTACCAATGTACCGGTACGGCTACCTAGAACTTGTCCCTACAAGTAACTGGTAGAATTTCATATATCTGTGAAAGAAGAAGAAACAGACGTTTGGAGAGCTATTGTCATGTCATTCACCATCTGTTGCTGTTGCTTTTACAAGTACGCTTTTTAAGTGGGTATATCTCTTACCACACCTCAAAGGGATAACTCCTACACTCGAAGGAAAGGAACTGAAATAGAGAAATCATATGGCATATGGAATGACACAGATTTTTTCATGAAAAGCCATAAGACATATATTAGACCAATGTTACATAGTGACTTCATATGATGCCCTCAGTACAATTTACTGCTATGCATACTTCGGTCCAGGGGGTATCATTGGTCTGGTATAACTGGAGTATGTACTGTAATTGGGATCGATAAGGTCAAATGAAGAATAACAAAATACTCTTGACGGTTGTGATAGCTGCTATAAGGCAATTGTCAACTTCTTGGTGTCCCTAGATTGTATTAAAGCTGTATTTCTCCTTGTTCAGTGAGAAGCCATGTCTGGGACAGAATCAAGCATAGAGGTGAGATATGGGCAAATAATAGCGGAACGAAAGCAGAATAAACAGCTCCAGAGAGTTACAAAATGTCTTACTGTTCTATATACCACTTGTTACTATGCTCAGGGGCTAATAGTGACTTATTTACCTCCGTTCTAAGGCATCGTTGTAGAACAACAGACTGGTTTGGTGTAACTCCACTCATAAGTGAGATGAGGTCAAATGAAGAATTTAAAAAAGCTATTGACGTTATTCATTGCACTTAGTAGATGACTGCGAACTTCTGGATATCTCTAGCCCACCGTATTGTAACTTTTATCTCCGTTTGAGGAGATCAATGATTGAGAGGTAACATAAGGCGATCATATAACAAATAATAGTCTGGGAAAAATCGAAAAAAAGAAACCCAAAACACTACTCTCGTCTTAGTTCACTGTTCACTAACCTGTCGGTGTATAGTATCTTCATCTCTCAGCACTATCTTGGTATTTATCTTTTGAAGCAAGAAACCCACTAATGAAGTGTTGTAGAGTGAGAAGTCCATAACAATAAATAGATTTATAGAGTGCCATTCTTCATTGCAGGTTGTCGCTGGCTTCTGTCTCTGCTGTTTGAAACTCTTCTAGTTATATCCCATCATCTATCTCTACTCTGCTACATCTATGGGTATAACTGTACTGCAAGTCCATATGGACCACTTCTCTCACCATGATCAACTTCCCACGATACCATTTGTCCCCTTCTCTCATAATATCATCATTCATTAGTCTAAAATACAATCGTTAAATCCTCCTTGTGGGTCAACCCCTAACCCTCTTTCCAACAACATCTAAAGAAGCAGTGTTGCTATGGAAACTCCATCCATGACTCTTGAGCCACATACTCAACGAGTTTTTAATCTTGGGAACTCCATTATGAGAATGGTTACCTGCTCCAGTAACAATATGTAACATTCTTACTGGAGCCTGTTTCTCAGCATTCACATGTTCGATTCCCCACCAAACGTCAATCTTGTCTGTAACTAGAGTCATTGCTTCATTGACTGTCAAACCATGCAAATCAGTGAAATAAGCACTCTCAGAACGTCGTTGTTGAAGTAGTCTAGCCTCAGTACTTGCCTGTCTTCTCTTTTCTTCAAGTTCGGCAATAGCTCCTCGGTAGTACCCTCTAAGGGTGGGATTAGTGGTGGACTTGTACATGTACGACTTTCTAGTTTCTTCAAGTCGTTGAGCAAGCTCTTGTAGCTCACTAACTGTCTTCAAACGAGCAGAACGACGTCCTGAAACTTGCTGGTACCCATCAGCATCGGTAATAGGACCTCTAACTTCTTCTTCATCGACTCTAGGAGCAGGAGCAGTCAGAGCAATCTTCAGTTTCTCGTTTCCAGTACTACTAGGAGTCTCATGAGTAACTACATGAGCAGTAGTAGTACCTTCAGCAACAACTGGCCTAGCCTCTGAACCTGTACTTTCTCCTCCAAACTTGAAAGAGAACATGTCGTTCCATTTGTCATCATAAGCAGCAATAATACCTGCTACTTCTCTATACTTTTGTTCGTCTCTGTTGACAAACAAGTATAACCGTTCAAGGTAGACGAAGGGAACATTTTTGAACTGTTCAGTGCTCGAATAAACATAGTCTCTGTCTTCATCAGTGAGCTCGTCATTCTGAGCTTCAGCCAAAATGGCAATAATCGTTTTGGCAATACTAACATTTGATGCATAGTAGTACTTTGCTACCTTTTGTTTAGGCAGGTCTAGAAGAGCAGAAATGCGTTCAATATCGCCGTTGAACATTTTCCAACATTGAGAATCACCAGGATCATCATACTCTTCAGCAGTATCATCCCAATATGGTACTCTTCTAAGAGGAGTAAGTTGGACCAGTGCAGCACCTCGTTTGACTCGATTAGAATCACCTTGAGCACGTGATCTGAGTTTCCTCTTATTGTTGTTATTAGAGACCATACTCAACACCTCGACACTTGCTCCAAACTGTTCAGGAGCCACTTCTTTCAAAGTATCATAGTTCAAAAAGTACTCCAAAAGATCTTCGACAGACGCGTCTCTGAACTTTTTCATTCTCAGCTTGATTTTGATCGCTGGAACGTGTGGAAACATTCGACGAATGGTCATATAAGTGTCCAGATCGAGATCAGTATCTTCAATCTCTTTTCTGAGCGACTGGGTCTGGGTCTCCTCTTGTCTCATTCGATCATGATCTCCATGATAATTTTCAATCAGTTGAAGTCTTTGAGCCTCTTTATAGTCATCCACGGACGTCAAAGCCGTGGTATTCCCCGTGGAATCGGTTCCATCGTGTGATAAAAAGTCTGTAGAGTCTTCATAGACTTGGTCTGCTCCTGCTGACTCGATATTGAGAGGTTCCAACATAGTTTCAGCCTCTTCGACTGAAGCACAGTCTAGAGCAATAGCCGTGATTAGAGAAGAGTCCAAGTTAGAGAACTTGGCGACAAGCGAATCGATATCTTGCTGCTGCATTTTGGGTCATTTGGTGGTAGTCGAGTAATGTGGGGTGGAACGCGATGGGCAATTTATCGCCATTAGACTGCTATATGCAGTGCAGAAGCTAAAAAATATACATTTTTAGGTCCTTTTTTTAAAAAAAATGGGAAAAATGGAAAAAAATGTTAAAAGTCAAAGGGGGAGGTTCATGTTTTGGTGACGTCAATTTGAGAAATCTCATCGTCAAGAAGTCTCCATACCAAGGTCAACCTCAGCCCCTCCTACGTCGTATTATATACATTGCTGCGATTGTAACGTCCACATGTGGAGGAATGTGAAGATAATATGGGTCCAAAATGGTACAAATACCGGTACTGGTACTTTTGGTCTTTAATGTTGATCCGTCTTCTACCAGTATGGCTGTAAGAGGGACTGTATCCTTCATTCATGTTCAGCGTTTTACCTCTTCACTGTCTCATCTCATGCAATGAGGTTAACGAGCATGAACAGTGTGTGCCGGTAACACAAATATTCACACTTCTCATGCCTCAATAATATATGCTGGTCTGATAGAGCAACCCACGCAATCGTGTTAAGGCTGCTTATATAATAATTCACGATATTGGTATCATAGATGACTTCTGGAAGTACTCCTTCGATGAGCCCCAATCTAAGTACTACTTCAACTAAACTCAAGTAAAGTGGCAGAAGAACAGCCCCTCTTAACTTGGTCAATTTGAGGCCGAAACATATTCTAAAAACACCACTCCACTCCTCAAACCTAGCTCATCAACATCCACCTATTAATTCCTCTCCACCACCAGTTCAACACCTCCATTATCCCGCTCCTCCCCACCTCCTCCCTCACCTCCAACCTTATTTCCTTCAGCATCACCATGTTATGCATTGGTCTCCATCTCCAGCCATAACTACCATCTTCTCCCACCGCGCACTCCTCGACCCCCGTCCATCATGTCGTGGATGAACAGTGGCGGCGGAAACCCGTTTGCGGCGACCAACGGAACCCCTCCGACAAATCCGTTCCAGAGTCTTCAGCAGACGACTCAGACGAGTTCTCAGAGTACAGCTTTTGGACAGTCGAGTTCAGCATTTGGACAATCGAATTCGGCTCCTTTTGGTCAGCCGAGTCAACCGAGTTCAACAGCCTTCAATCAACCAAGTTCAGCATTTAATCAGTCGAGTTCTTCAGCTTTTGGTCAACCAAGTGGGTCAGCTTTTGGCCAACCAACTTCAACTCCTTCTAACCCATTTGGTCAATCTAACACTTCATCTAATTCTACCGCTTTCGGTCAGCCTTCAACCTCTTCCACCCCGGGGTTTGCATTTTCGGCTCCATCGTTTTCCAATACAAACCATTTCCAAAATGGGTCTCAGCCAAAGACGACTGCAAAGACTACTCCTTCAGCAAGTACCGAACATGCTCAGCGGATTTCGGAAATGGAGGAGCAAAAACGACGGGATAGAATTGATAGCAAATCAATCTCGTCAAGACGAGTCGGCAAATTCGTCCATAATGCTTTGGTAAAGGCCAAAGAACAGAATCCTACTGCTCTAGGATTCAGAAGCCCAGGAAGAGATGATAGCCATACGAGACCAAAACCTTGGATCACCCATAATTCTCATATTCTCGACCCGATAGTGGTCCAGGCTCATCCGTGGGATCTGCAGAACCAACAAAAGGTGCAACAGATTGAAGCTGCTGGAAATGGAGATCAGGAACAGTACGAGACTCTACAAAAGATGCGAGGAGAAGAAAGAAAGAAAATGGAGGAATTGAACCTGGTAGATGACCCAGACAAGAGAAGAGCATTATCAGAGGCCATTTCGTTTGTGGGATCTTGTCAACAAATGTGTCCTGCCTTTGAACGAGTACGAAGACGGTTTGAAAACAACGTCAAGGCTTATGAGAAGGATTCTAATGGAGTAGTGACTCCAGAATTGGCAGTAAAGGCGTTTTCTAGACCTGCTGCTGGCCAACCACCGCCTCTTCCTTCAGATGTACGACCTCCAAACGTTCTGGTCAATACATTGAACTATCTCATTAACGAAATCGTTCCCCAGTTACCCGGTTCTCATCCGTTTCTATGGGACAGAACTCGGTCGATTCGACAGGATTTCACCTACCAAAACTACTCTGGTCCGGAGGCTGTTTGGTGTAACGAGCAGATTGTCCGTATTCACATTTACTGTTTGCATTTCATGGTAGGAAAGGAGTTTTCCAAACAACAAGAACTGGAACAGCTCAACAAGGCTCTACAATCGTTGATGGAAATGTACAAGGCCCATCGAGCTCGAAATCCAAACTCAGAGTGTCTCAAGAATGAAGCTGAGTTCCATGGATACCAGTTATTGTCTCATTTGAGAGACGCTGATGTTATCAGACAAGTCCAGAACTTGCCTCGTCATGTTTTCGACCATCAACATATCCAGGATGCTCTTTACCTGAGAGAACTCATTCAACAGGGTCATTTGGTAGGAGGAGGAAGACGTCAAGGAGTAGGAATACAGCTTTATGACTGTCAGGCTCTCTACGTGCAGTTCTTTGAAGCATTGAAACTGCCACGGTTCTCGTTTCTGGTGGCTTGTATGCTTGAAACGCATTTCTCTCAGATTCGACTCACTGCATTGTATAATATGCATCGAGCGTTCCATACAAGAGGTAAACCCTACAGTCTCGATCTGCTCGCCAACATTCTGGGTTTTGACAGTGCTGAACAAGCCAAAACGTTTCTTGTGTTCTACAAGGTGCCCGTTAGTGAAACGGGGTTTGTGGAAATGAATGGATTCAGTGAAAAAGAAGCAAATTCAGCTGCAGCAGGGAAAGATTTCTGCCATGAGTGGATTACCCAGAAGGCAGGTGATATCAGGGAAGTATTTGGACCCCCAGGAACCTCAGCTTCGACTTTTAAGAATGATTCTTCCTCATTTCAGGCTTCTACTGCTGCCCCTTTCAAAGCTCCTGTTAAACCTCAGACAACTCCAGCAGCACCTGTAGCTCCACCAAAACCCCAGGTGACTACTGAACAAAAGAATGCTTGGACCCAACAGATTGCATCCAAGATCATTGTGGATGTGGCGTCTGGATTGAGTAAACAGATTTGCACAGCTACAGCTTCACGAATTGAACAACAAAGAGAGGCAGAGAGACGTCGATTGGAGGAACAAAGACGGTTGGAGGAACAGAAACGATTGGAGGAACAACGACGGCTAGAGCAGCAAAGACAGGCTCAACTCGAGGCTGAAAGAAGATTGAGGGAACAAAAGGCAAGGGAGGAGAGAGCACGACTCATATCGACTTTATCCGAGGAGATTTACAACGCCTTTATACGTGAAAACACGTACTTTGTGGTTCTGGACTCGTTGGCTACAGTCAACAACCGTCGTCGAGTGCTTTCTAGAGCTCTTGAACAGGTTCAAAAGACGGCGTACAGATCCTGGCAAAAGAAGATGGAGATTGTGAGACGTCAACAAGAGTACAATCACGTGATGAGGAACCTCGGCAAGCGAAAGATGCGGTCTAGGGTCGGTTCTTGCGGGTCTTCGAGTGTGGTCAGTGCCTCGAAACGTATCAGAACTGGTCCACGATCTGAAGCTGAGAACATTGAACTACTTCAAAGAACTAAACAGAGCACTATCAAGTTATGGAAGCCTCTTGAGTATGATTCACTTCTCAGGCGACTATCTACAGGTTTCCACAGTAACACTTGTCTTGATTCTACACCTCAAATCATCATCTATACACCTCAATGGGACCGTCTCCAAGGTAAGTGGCTTCGAACCAAGTTTGATTTATCTTGGAACGGTCAGGATACTAGTGGTTATGAACATGTGGCCCAAGCTCCCGATACTACCACCATGGTGGTTACTTCACTGGTGGAGAATGGAGACTACAAATCCACTTTTGGTATCTTGTTTGAGTGTGGTATTGATGCTAATCATGTGACTCCAGGTGAGGTTCAGGCGTTTGACGAGCTTCTAGCATACATACGTGCCCAGTCTTGGTACAAGTTGGCCGTGGTGGTTGTCTATTGGGGTATTGAAGTTGATTCGCAGGTTGTGGATCTACTTTACCGGGAAGAACTCGCCTTCTTTACCATCTGTCGACCCTCAGATAACGAGACCCAGAACCTCGAGTCTCAGATGGACGATCTATGTCGTCATTTCGATGCTTCATTGTCTGATCTAGGACAAGCTGAAGCATCTAGACGTCAACAGCAGAGAAGAGAACGATTGCAACATATGCAAGAAATGTCTCTGGCTGCTCAACGTCATCAGCATTTGCTCAATGAGCGCAAGAAACAGGAGGAATTGGATAGACGGCTGGGCCATTTGGTGCGCAAGTCGTCTCGAGCTAGTCTCCAAGGAAAACAGTCTCACTCTCACTCTCCAGATGTCAGTATGGTGTCTGTGTCAGATGTGAGCATGTCTTCTCAGTCTCAACAGTCCCACTGTCAACCGAAATCGGCTCCACCCCCCGTAAATAAGGGAGTCCGAGATCTCAAGAGTCTGATTGCTCGAGCCCAGGAAATTAGAATGGGAAAATAGGAATGGTAATGTATTGCATGTATTATATGACTGAATATGGTCGAATTTTATTGTAGAACTGTAGAAAATACTAGAGACTTGTATTAGCTGTAACTTGTACTGTGGTTCATCTTCGTGTATATGGTCCATCTACAAGTACCGGTACTGTATATGATACTTCCTCTTATGGCTCATTCAATGAAGACAACAAGTAAGGTAAAAAGTATAGGAGTTGTACATAGTATAGACATGGAGATGATGACCTACTAATAGTAACTGCTGTCAATAATATCGTGAGCTTCTTCTTTATGCCATTTTCAATTTCTGTCTTCGCTTTATCAACATGACCAATCGTGACTTCTTCACAGGTACCGTACAGGTACATACAACATCTCAATATTGAAATAGTAAGGAATGCTTTGAAACAACATACTCTGCCAGAGACAAAATTGAGTCAACAAGTACCTACTACAAGTACGGTACAGTACAGTAGTATCTTCTCATACTTCTTTTCAGCTTATGTTTTACTTATGGTAAGTCTCCAGACCCATGATGATGTTCTCATGAAGCGAAGATACTGGAGGTTCTGGTAGATATAACAGAAATACAAAGTGTGCAAAAAAGTGGTAACTACTGTAAGAAGTATCGTGTACTCGTAATACACGCCAACTGTTTCTGTTGATACTACCTGGTAGTCCTAGAGAACATCATTATCAACTCTCTTACAAAGACTCACTTACTGTCTACTGTTTGTAGTGTCTATCTATTTGTCAGCTGTTATAATGTCTACTATTATAGTGTTTACTCTTGTAATGTCTACTCTTGTAATGTCTACTCTTGTAATATCTGCTATCGTCTACTATCTACAGTTGTAACGCCTACTGTTGTCTCCATATCATGTCTAATGTTTAATAAATAATACAACCGAACGTTGTCTAGTGTAGCACTAGCGTCTAGATTCTAATAGTCTCCGACTTGAAAGTGTTGTGCATGAGGTACGACCAGCCATCAACCTGGGCCTTGTCCACATGCTCCATCAGAGCATGCACCTTGGCAACCACAGGCTGAGGGTAGGAGGCGGCTCGCATCATGGCCAGAATGTTGCTGGCAGTCTCGAGCTCGCCGTTGTAGATGCAGGCTCGAACAATGGCCTCGTAGGACGAGGGCTCGGCCTTGCCGCTTCGGTAGGCGGTATCAAACAGAGCCAGAGCCTTGCTAAAGTCCTGAGCAGCCCATCCTCGAATCAAAGAGTTGGTCATGTACGCGGTAAGGGGAACGCCGAATCGCGACATGAGTTTCAACACCTCATGAGCCTCGTGGCACTTTTGGTTGGCGACATAGGACTCAATGAGGGCCTGGAAGATGGCGGTTCCAGGACGAACAATACGAGAGGTGCAAATGTTCTTGTAAAAGGCCTGGGCGGCAGGAAGATCTCGCATAATCACTCCTCGAGCGTACAGCAGAGAAGAGAGATGGTGCTCGGTCACCTGCTGGCCACAGCCCTCAATCATGTGCAGCACGGAGTCGGCAGCGGCAATGTCAATGCTGCAACAGGTGTACAGATCGATCAGCAGCTTGAAGGTGTGCGCGGTGGGCTGCACGCCCTTGTGTTGCATTCGAGCAAACGTCTTTTTGGCGGCAGCAGCGTCCCGGGCAGTGTGGATGTAGTACTGATTCATGGTGTTGTAGGGAGCGGCTCGAGCAACGTAGCTGGGGTCCTTTTCCATCTCCTCGAAGAGTCGCTCGGCGTCAGCAACGTTACCAGCACGGCAGCACGCACTGATCATGGTGCCATAGGTGACGGAAGTCTTCTTGGCAGGGTACTTGTCCATGGCAGCAAAGATGTTCATGGCGGCGTCGAATCGTCGGGCCTTGGACAGCTTGGACAGCACAATGTTGAACAAGAAGGTGGTGGGCTGAATGTGGGAAACAGCCTCGTCAAAGAGAGCAACGGCATCCTGGGCCTCATCGTGGGTGCTGGAGGGCAGAGGAACACGGTTGAGAATCAGGTGGCCGTATCCAACGGCACAGGGATGAGAGCCCATGGCCATAAGGCTCTGGTAAGCCTGGGAAGCGGCGTGTTTGTCAATGGCAGCTCCAGACACGATGATAGCCCGGTGGATGGGCTCCCAGTGCTGCCAGGCAGCGGCAGAGGTGGAAGGGTGGGGCACAGAGTCCATGGCAGCAGAGTAAACTCCTCGAAGGGTATCCTTGGATTGGGCCCCCTCAATGACAGAGAGGAAGGCCTCAACGGAAAGAATAGAGCCAGCAGAAACGGCCTCAGAGATGGTCTTGAGAGCCAAGGGGATGGAAGGAGCTCTGGATCGAGCAAAGGCAATGACCTTTCGCGACAGAGTCTGGTCAATCTCAAACGAAGGAGGAGTAGCAGGAGGAGTGAGGGCGGCCTCAGCGGCCTTGGCAGCCTCGATCTTGGCTCGAATCTGCTCCTGTCGGCTGGAGAACCGGCCAGTCTCCATTCCAAGCACCTTGAGGGTGGTCTCAATGTCGGAAACAAACACCTGGTCAAACACACACGACTGGCTCATGAGAGCGTCGACAACAGCGCCAAATCGGGCCTTGAGCTCGTCCACAGCAGCCACATTGGTGGCCTTGGAAGCAGTCTTGATCCACAGCATATGGAGACAAGCAAACTGTTCCAGACACTTGAGAGGAGCGACAGACTTTTGCAAAAGAGACGAGATAGGGGCAGGTCGAGACCAGCATGTGTTGAGAAGAGTAACCAGGGATCCAAATGAAGACTCGGAAATGGTCATGTGAGAGAAGGCAGTCACCAGAGAAGCAAGCTCCTGGGCATCAAGTTCCACGTGTCGATGTCTCAAGTAGCTGAAGACCTTGTCGACAATGTTTGTAGTCACTGTCTCGGGGAACTTGGCAACCTCGAGCTGAGCACACAGGAATCGCAGGGCAAACTTTGTGTGATGCATACTGATAAAGTACTTGACAAATCTGTAGAGGGTGGAAGGGTCCAGGGCGGTGGCAGTGACATAGAGCTCTTCAGCAACTTCACTCAGAGCCTCCTCGTTGTTTCTGCAGTGGATCAGCAGGTCAATGTACTCAGATCGAGCAGAAGCCTGGTGGAACGAAGCGGTGGCTGGACCAGCAAAGGTCTTGTGAGAAGCACAGTAGAGGTAAATGTCATGGGCTAGTTCAAGCTGGGCCTTCTTGCTCTTTCGACTGTAAGTTGCTCGGCACACTGCAGAGAGCAACTTGGAAGAAGCCTCGATGGAGACAGACACGTTGTTGTCGAGCTGGAACCGCTGGATCATGGGCCAGGCCTCCTCTGGCTTTCCCTGAGCAATGACACCCTCAACGGCGGCAGAGAAGACGGTTCGAATGAGCTCGTCATCACCAGTGACAGACTCGCAGAATTCCTGAGCCGACTGGGACTTGCCACACTTGTACTGGCCAACAATGAACTTGGTGTACATCTTACCGAGGTTGTTGGAAGACACTGTAGAACCAAGAGTGGTCTTGAACGAGTTGTAAACAGCCACCATGGAGTCGTAGTCCTTGTGGGCAGAGAAATGGTCCATCAGAGACATGTAACACGACAAAGTGGGGGCCAATCCTACCCGTTCAAGAGCCTCGACAATGTGAATGACTTCCTGAGACGACAAAACCTGGTTGCCCGACTTGAGAAGAGTCTCGTAGACGCCGGTAGAGTACTTGTGCATGGTGGCGGCGTTGGAGGAGAAGAAGAGCTCGAAAGCCAGAACAGCAAACTCAGCGGATAGCTGCTGGGCCCGCTGCTTGTCGGACTCCACGGTCTCAAGAGACGCCTTGGACTGGGTGAACTCGGGCGACTTGAGCCATTTCTCCAGCTTCATGGCCTGTGTAGTAAGACACACAATCACGTGGGTGTAGGTGTCGATTGTGGGCTTATGCTTAGTGAGCAGGTCCTGGTAGAGAGACAAGACGTTGTACACGTTCTGTTCCACGTCAAAGACCGTGGTGGACGACCGGGCCAGGCCTGACAGAGCAACCAGCTCGGAATTGTAGTCTTCAAGAGTGTTGAGACTCGTTTCCGGAGCAGTCTCTTGTGTGAGAACGGTCTCGACCGTCTTGGCCAAGGGAGATGCAGGAGGGGTATCTAGAATCGCGCAATCGTCGACTGAAGAAATGCCAATGGGAGGGAGAAACTGGACGTCTCCGGGTCGTCGAATGGGTAGCACTGGAGGCTTGACTTCGACACTGGCTTCAGACTGAACGGAAGAATGGTCAGACATGAGCTCGGGCATCTCCAGAGTCTCAATATCGTCATTATCTCGAACAGCAGAAATTCTAGGCGAAGAAGGAGGAGTCACGCTCTTGGCCACGGTTTCGCTCACTTGTAATGCTCGCAGAGACTCGTACAAGGAGGTGTAATCTGTGGAGGAGGTGGCACTGGTGGCCAGTCTTCGCTTAGTAAGCTGTTTTGAGGAGGGCACGGTCACGACCTTTGTAGGAGGAGCCGAAGAGGCCGGCTGGATTCGTCTGTAGACCACGGGAGCAGGCTTAGTAAGCGTCTGTCGTCGTCTTAACTTCAGACGCGAACCCTCGCCCATACTTTCCTCATCACTGACCAGCTGTGATGCGTTCTGGTTGAGAGTCACGGCAGACAGACAGGCTGCGTGTGGTGGGAGCAGGTTGGCTGCGGTATTTCCGTCATTGTTGGGATTGTAGGACGGACCAGGCGGGTAGCAGACGAGCTGTGAGTTGTGTCTGTGGAGTGTCGAGGTGGACACGAAGAATCCGGGCTGGTTCTGGTTGTTATGGTAGGTGCTACCTGTCGACGAAAAGAGGTTTCGCGCCAGGTGCGAGGTTCGGGAAAACGATTTGAACACCACTGGGTTAGTATGGAAGCGAATGGCCGTAGGTCACGAGCGGACAACGACAAACTGGTGCCTTCGAAGTCATTTCTTTCAACTTGACGCCTTCATTTCGACTTAGGCGTGGACCTCGGTATGGTCTGATGATCTAGACTAATAGGCTAGATCAGAGGCATTGCGGCAGAGCAACATTACAAGAGCTGTGTAATTGCATCTGACGTGTCGAGTCCTGTTTGTGTGCCTCAGAAGATCAAAGAACACGTCACATTGGTTCGGTAACCAAGTTCGCGTTTTTCTTCTCTTCCTCTTCTTCTTCACTTTGTCATCACATCACGTCTTATGATAATCCTCAGGTCCGAAGCTCCCTCAAAATGAGTGACGAGTAGAAGATGGGACGGCAACACAGCTTCAACAAGCGATAAACAGGTCTGAATGCGACTGCCACCACCATACTCACTTTTTCAAATCAACATTGAATTTGGTCCTCCTATCTCCTGGCCAGCTGGTTTGTATATAAAGAGCTTGAATGGTTATGACTGAGCCGGTCTTTCCGGAGAGACCTGAACCTTGAGTTTATTTCTGCTAAGCGGGCAAATACCGGTGAGTCTGGTGGCGAGCGGATGACTTGCAGCTAGAGGTGGCAAAGGGGCGCTAGAGAGGAGGAATGTGCTGGAAGGGTGGTTTCCGGGGCAATTCCGTTTGTGGGCTTCAATTGGGGTGTTGGAGGTGTTTTTGGGGCTCCTGACACCGCCAATATCCCCGGTCTAGACCCCTTTGCTCCAGCCACATTTTCGTGCGTCGGATTGTTTTAAAGTTTGACAGCAAAAGCGGTAATTGTGGCTAAGTTATGTGGCTAGTGATTTGTCATTGACCAAGAATGGGAGCAGCTTGGGGCTTGGGAACAAGGGTTAGGGTACTTGGGGCCAATTGCAAGAGCCGTCAAAAGGATGGCGAATGCATCTTTTTGCTTGTTTCAGCCCCAAAAACCAGATATTATCGGCTCCCCAGTTTTGTCCATACATGTTACATACGGTTTGTGGCGAAAGTGGCTAGTGGGTCCCTCTCGGAGCAAAGGTACATATGCAAAGAGGAAGAAACCGGTATTGTGGTTGGTCTCGGGGCATATATCTCGGCTTTAGCTGTGCTAGACGAGTTAAGGAGGTGTGTTGGAGGAGTGTTCCGGAAGGTGTTGTGTTTTAGGTGTCGTGTTTTTGGGGTGCTCTATTCTGTTCTGTTCTTTGCGGTGTTGCGTCCTCTAATGAGCCTTATGCTAAAGAGATGAGATGACTCCTATTTGAAGAAGCTTGTCTGACAATGAATGAACATAAAGAGTGCCTTTCAGGAAAGCGCTTTGTATGTATTGTGGTACAAAGAACCGGCAAGGTAATTAATGCAATTTACTGGCGAGGAGAATAATACTGGATTTGTTACCGAAACGAGTTTGTTTGCAGATGTACTTATTGGTATTTCTGTAAGTCTGCAGTCCACCGTAGGGGGGAGAGATTGAGGCTGTCAGAAGAAAGTAAGGTAGGGGTAAGAGTTCCAAAGACTATAAGAATGGAAGAAATGTGAAGGCTGGAAAAAAGTGAGATAGAAAAAACAAGTTTTCCTCTTTATTTCGATCCAGACGCCCCAAAACAACCAGTCTTCCCTCTCTTCATCCTCCTTACCCTCCAATAGCCATAATACTGTTCATCCTTCCTCTAACAACTACACTCTCTATTGTGAAGAGTTACCTTGTATTATCTTAACTATGGGTGGCCTCTATCAGACTTACACTATGATACTAACAGTGTTGGTAGCCCTCCACTCCCTCACACTCACGTGCCTCCCGATTATCAATCCCATCAGCCTCAATTTCATTACCCCAGGCTCCAGCCACAATCAACAACGTATTAGCCACAACGAATTCCCAAAAAGTTGCGCCACCTTTTTTTCGTGCAGCAAGTTTGCTTCCAAATAAAGTTGCCATGTGGGCCTTGCAGATGATGAGTTGAACATACAACTCGATAACTGGTTCAAAAGGGCATGATTGGTAATGTACAAGTGTTAAATCGATTGGTAGACGCTTTTGTGACACTTTTACACTGGAAAAACAGGTTTTGGCCCTCGTTTAACCCCCCACAACCCCACCATTCCGACTTGCTCCGAGTGGCAAAACTTTGTCCTTTTACAAGCATTGAGTTGAGTCGTTGTTCCTGTTTGGGACAGTCACGTGGAGCCGTTTGGGTAGTTGTACGCGATGACTACAGAGTGCAGACAAGAAGAAACGGAATACGGAGAAAAGAGCTTTGTGGCAGTCCTCAGCGGGTAAACCAGACAATGCAGAGTGGTTGGAGAGTAAATAACGAGAATACGTATTGAACTGGACACGATTTGAATGAAAGACGATTTTAACGGAATACTTTTGAAAAAAGGGGTTTTAACAAAACACGGTTTTAGAGATTTCGCCAGCCATTCCAACGCCAATCAACAGACACTTTAATAACCTGAGGCCTTTACGAGACCTAAAAGAAGGTATAGGAGTTGAAGGTAAGCCGAGAACGAAGGGCTGTAATGAAGTAGGTCAAATATGCCAGTTTTATAGGAGATATTGGTACGATTCGAATCGCAAACGCGTGAATATTCTACTGACGAAATTTGAGCCCGATTCCAGCATTTTTACACGCTTTCATAGCCACCCTTTTGCTCCCACCTCTTTCCTTCTCCCATTATCGCGATCTATATTAGCACCGTTTGGTCCCTCAACGCCACCGAATAAGGTGCGATAAAAGCAACGAGACTTTCGGACCAGACTTTGAAACCAACTTGGAATGCATCGTCTGCTGACCGAGGAGCAATTGAGTTGTCAGGGGTAGCCAATGGGGCAGTTGGAGGGAAGACTGACAGTGTGGTTGTATGGTTGTATCGTATTTGACTTGGTCACGATCTGAACAATCTTATTAGTCAGATGGATGAGTGACGTGGATGAGAGACGTGAAAAAAGTCATTATTGAGACTTGAAGACCGTACCTGGTAGCATCACATTCCAACTATTAGTCATTAGTCATTAGTCATAAAATCGCCCCCTTATCTGAGCTATTAAGTCGTTGCTAGGTCGTCGGTAGTCTCTGGGTAGCCTTGGTAGCTCAATCATCTCCCACCCTAGCCCCACACTAATATAGACTGGATCTAAGCCAGGTACAAGTGGATACAGGGGAGCTACTGCTGGAGTAACGGAATATCGGGGTATGGTCGGTGGGCCGGAGACAACTTGAGGTGGTGTTTCATTGCTTTCTCGGTTGTATCACATTGCATACTTCATAGGTCTACAAGTACGAGTACGATACATACCTCGTCTATATCGTATATCGTATCCATCTAAAGCAGCCCTCAAAACTACCACCACATACACCAAGTCCTTACGTGGAGTATCGTAAGCACATGGAAAACCACTGGCTAGAAACTCGTGTTGGTATCCACAGCAACATATTACCTAGGCACTCCAGAGAACAAATATTATCAATTTTTACACGTCCCCACCTCCACCAGTATTATCGTCAGCTGGTATCGTCGGCTGCACAGTCGGCTCAATCTCATTTCGGACCCTCCGTTCCGTGCCTGGAGTATGCATAAATGTTGCAAACTTGGTTCGAATTTGGTTCCATTCTGAGTCACATTAGATGAACATGCATGCTCTCTGTTCGGGACTCTGATCCGGACTTTTTCCATAGACCGAAGATGCCCACTTTTACTTCTTAGTCGCCCACTCCTTGCTCTTGTTCCCTTCAGATAGGGCATGCCAAGAAGTGTAATGTGGGGTTACCTTGTACAAGAGTGCGACATTGAACAAGAGGAGTGAAGGGAAAAATGTGGAAGTGAATTAAAAGTGAGATAAGAAGACATACTGCTACCGGTACTCGTACTGTGGTTACTGCTGACTAATACTTCTCTCACTTTCATTAGTCTCCACTATAGTATGGTATCGTGGACCCACTCACCTTACAAATCTTGCTCCAGATCTTCTGTTTATACTCTTTTCATCCTTGTGCTTTGAACAAGCCAATATTTGCTGCAATGGGAATGTAGGGTCCTTGTCTTGGGAATACCGGTGTGGGATTAATTGCTGCCAAGGAGTGGAAGTGGGCGAAAAAGTTCACATCTTTTCTTCCTCCAGTTTTTCTCCGGGTTTTTGTCACTTTTTTCAGACCCTTTTTCTTTACCCTCTTCCTTAACTTTTCCTTCACTTTACCTCCCTTACTGAGACCCACCATGGGCCCATCCTTCGATCCGCCGTTTATCCGCATCGATAGACTTTGAACAGAGATGTGCAGGTGGAACTTTCCAGTGAAGAACAAGAAAGCAGGGAATCAGAAAAGTACCAAAAAAACACAATATTAGAAAAATACGAGTACAGAAGAAGACACGTGAGAAGCTGACAAAGGCATGTTCCGGTACTCGCAAATCGCTCACAATACCACCTGGTGACATACTGACTTTTAACACACATCTTTGAACTTGTCGTATCTAACGTAGCACTCGTATATACTCACACCTCGGTACTGTACTCCTACTGCTACTCTTCTTGGCACAGCTTGGCGTCGGGACCTCACCAGACGAATTCCCAGCTCCCTACCTGGTTTACTATGCAATACGATACTTCGTTTCAGTCGGATCGGCTTGTCTTGACTAAGCCGATGAAGCGTCTCAGTGAAGGCAGAAAGATATGCATGAGATGCGCGACTGGGTGCATGGACCACGGCTAAAAACATTTAGGCTTTTACAATGTGTCATTAAATTGTCAGCTCCACCGCTCAGGGCATTTGCAACCAAGATATACAACCACCTCTCCCCGCTCCTCCGTTTCTTCCACAAACTTGAAAATTGCACCGCCGTGATAAACCGACCCTGCTGAATTCGCCCACACGCTCGGATTCACTTAAACAGCTCTCAAACACACACAAACCCGTTATCTCCGTTAACCCCGAACCGAGGCCGGAAGGACTTGAGAATAAAACACGGGAGAAAAGACGACTGAAGTGCAAAGAAAATACCGCCTTATAACCGCTGATAGCGAACGACTGAGCAACAAACGACCTTACAACCACCTGAGTGACATATTCTTTCAGCTACACTATTACTACCAACTAATACTACACTTTACTGGTACTAGCCTAAGGTCGCCCCTTTACACTGAGATACCACAACAGAGAACTACCAAAGTGCTCAACTTGCATCTACTCAAGTATTTCAGCGTCTCTGCATTTTTTGAAGACCTGAAAACATCTCTTACAACATTTTTTTGAGACCTTCCACATCTTTACACACCTCTTTCACCCTACCCTATTGGTTGTCACCCCTACTACCATGAAATCATTCGACCTCTCCAAGATCAGCAGATCACTCTCATTCAACAACCGTCTCCACCCCCAAACGTCCGAACCCGACTCGGAGTACTTCCATACCACCATCAAACCGAGCCAAAGCGAAGTCAACACGATACATACGACCTGTGCGAGACCCAAAACTCTGATTGCCGCATCATGCAGTAGTAACAACGGAGTAGGAGGAAGACCAACTCCAAAGGTGACCCAAAGTGCTCCAGTGTCGCCGCAAATGTCCAGTTTCAATAACCAACCATGGCCAGAACTCGATTTGGAATTGCCAGCATTGGTAGCTGATAATAGTTCGTCACGTGACACCTCTTTATCTCGTATCAAGTCACATGACCATCTTGAAGTGCCGCTAGGAGGCCATCATCACGTGAGCACTATAGAAGAAGACCAGGAGTCCATGTTGTCTTTGACCCCTAATCCCCATCAATACCCTATGCCCGTCAAAGGAGATCTTCGGTGTCCCAGTTTCATGTCGCGAGACTCAATGGAGTCTTCACGAGACTACCCCTGTTACCATGAGCCTGTATTTGATGTGGAATTCGACAATTCGTCCCCCCTGGAAGGAATCAACCCCTTGAATAGGGTGGCTCAAGGCTCCATTGTCGAAGATCAACAGTCGGTCAACTTGGGTCCTATCAAACCAAGACCAGACATTAAACCCCTGGTCCATGCTTCCACCTTCACCGAAGATCTAGTGCGATTCCCCAGTGAGCTGGTCAAGCTCCCCAACAAGATCAACCAAAAGGTGAAACATCGCAGCAGTAAGCTCATCAAACGGCCTCCTGTTCAGATTGAAGTCGATGAGCTGGATTCGGAACTGGAGAGGTTCGAAACGGCAACTAATACGGCCTGTGTGGAGAACGTTGAAAGCCATAAAGCGCGTCCCAAAAAGACCGACAAAAAGGTGGACAAACGAAAGGGATTCAATAGGATGATGATGAGAGTTATTCGACCGTTCAAGTCGTCCTAGCCAAGGACATATAATCACTGACACTAACTGTATATATTAATGCATGCATAAGGGAAAGGGGTAGGAGTAGGGAGGTTAGAGAGGGGGGTGGAGATACTTGTAAGGAGGAGATGGCTGGAAATGTGAAAATGGAAATGTGAAGATATGAGACAATGAGAGTGGAGAATAGAAGGAAGACCTACAATGAAGATAACTATTGATACTGGTAGAGCCACTTGTAGCATGAATACACGCATTCGTATGTACTTGTACTTGAACTGTAGAACTTCCAAGAAAGATATATTCTTCAGAACTCGGGCAGCACACTTCAACATCACCAAATCACCTCCTCATTCCTCTCAGGAGTCAGGAGTTGAATCTCAGTGCAGTTGTGCATCCAAACCCAATTTTTTAGCCAATTTGGGGGTCGCTTAGGGGCTGTCATTTTGGACCCAAGATTGTGCATGGATCTGGAGGGCATATTGTCCCAAATTAAGGAGTGCAATTTGGGTGAGAAATTTGGAGAAGTGGAAAGTGAGTCAAATGAGGGGAAACGAGAAGAAATGAAGAGGTCACGTGACAAGGACTCTGGCAGTATATTTGGATTTTGGATCTGACAAATATTGGTGGAGAAGGGTTGACTGGGGAAAAGATGAAAACGAGACACCTTAAAGGACATGAAGACGCCTCAAGATGGAAGCTGTTTTCATCTCTTGAGGTCGTCATCTTCGAAAAACAACTTCTGAGAACTTTTAAAAGCAAGCTCCCTGGAATTGAATCGGACGGTTGAGCACCTGGGCAATATGAAGGTCAAACTGTCCGGTTATCTGGTGCGTAGATCCTTCCTTAGATAACAACGTGTAATACTTGTCCTTGTACAAGCACCATGGTACCGGTACTTGCATCATACTATACTGATACCATACTGATACTCAAAGGTCCACTCTTGTATCAACTCATACTACGTCTACTTGTAATTCAACAGCGAACCATGAAGCGTGAGGGACCTAGCTGTACTTGCTTGTACTAGCACTTGTGCTTTTCCAGATGTACAAGTGCCAGTACAAGTATCGGGCAAGGGACTTTTTACTTATATAGCTACAAGTATCAGCTTATTTCGTTCCATGTATCACACTGATGACCTTGATATTAGCCCCTTGAGCCCGTACAACATTCTAATGTAACCCTGTCAACGCCTCCAAGTGTAAGGTGAATCTTGATAGACCTCAAGACTCTTATCACTACACATTTATAAGTACCGTACATGTAGAAGTTCTTCTGTTTTTCACATTGATGACTTTGGAGGTGATTGTCTTGAGACGCTCCAATAGAGACTTGTACTGGTAACATCTACACCTACCAATACAGGACGTTAAGAACCATCTCAAGCAAGGACTACAGGTACCTCTGCCTGTTTTCTTTCCTCCCACTACCTCCCCTTAGCTGGTAGACTACTGTACTTTGTTCGTCCCACTTTGTAAGTCTACCTACTCCACCTTGACCAAACAACCGTGACTCCTCAGCACCTAGACTTCACGTCTTTTCCATCGTCAATGTCTACCACTTGTACGTTTATACTTAGTTCACTACTCATCTACGGTCTCCTCATTTTTTTGTTTCTTCAATTTCATTAATAAATAAATACCATCCTTCCTTCCTTAGTCCTCTCCCGTCTCCTCCTGCAAAGTGTTAATGTCAAACATTTTCATTCTGGACATATCCACGTGACGTTGACGTTCGTTCGGGGCACGTTGGAACGCTTGTCCTGGCTGAATGTTGTAGAATCCTCCATCTTTCACTGCTGCAGGGATAGGATGCCATGGGTTTTTCCTTTTCCGTTTTTGGACGTCATCTTCTGGAGAAACAAACGTATGAGTAGCAGCAGGAGGAACAAACGTTTGTGATGGAGCAGAAACTAATGCCTGTCTTGAATGAGGATGTTGAGGAACAGGTCTAGGAGGCGCAGGAGGTTGGACAGGTTCCGGTGGAGGAAGAGGTCTCTGGACTCTGAACTTGAGCTGTCCATTCACAGGAACCTGAGGAGCCTGGATAGGAAACTGCATTTGGAATGGGGGAAAAGGAGGGGGGGGACCATACTGAGCTGGACCAGGAGGAGCCTGTCCTGGAGGACCAGGAACTCCCTGAGGATACCCAGAAGGAGGACAATGAGGCAAAGGACAGTAGTGAGGTAAAGGACACATCTGAGGGCTACCTTGAACAGGATGTCCTTGTCCTTGAGGAGAACCAGGGTATCCTTGAGGGGGGACCTGAACAGGACACTGACCTGTAGTCTGACCCTGACCCTGACCTTGGATTTGACCCTGACCTTGAAGCTGAGTGTGAACGGGACTCCTAACCTGTTGATTCACCTGCTGACCCTGAGCCTGAACCTGGTTCTGAACCTGTTGGTTGGGCTGACCCTGACCCTGCTGCCCTGGCTGCCCCTTCCCTGGACCAAAAGCCTTGTTGAAATGAACCCTATGAATCGGGTGAGGATCATAAGGGTCAGGGTTAGCAGGAGCTCTAGGACGTCTGTTGGGGTTGGAATTGGGGTCTTTGGAACGAGGACGTTTGTTAGGGTTGGGGTTAGGCTTGGAGGTACGGTCTCCTCGGTCTTTAGAACGACGAAGACGTCTCGCTTGAGCCCGATCAAGGTGCTCTTTGACTGAATCCGACTCGGCCTCCTTTTTCCAGTACTCGTTCGTATCGACGTTGAAAAGGTCCAGACCTCGTAGTCGGTCTTCATCCAAGGCAGGTGTATCTCCTGGGCCTATAGAGGGCTCAGGAGAGGGAGAGGGGGAAGGAGAGGGGGAAGAGTCCTCAGAAGAGCTATAGACAGCTTCTGAACTCGTTTCAAGACTTTGTTCTCGACTTGTAGAGGCTTGTGGACTTCCCTGACGACTTGTAGGAGCTTCAGCACTTCCCTGTCGACTTGTAGAAGCCTCTCGACTTCTCTCTCGACTTCCTTGTCGACTCTTACCCGCCTCAACACTCGCCTCTCGACTCATACTCAACCTTCTCTCTTTCTGGGCTCTGTACATTTCACTATTGTACTGTCTTTTAGCCATCCTTTTAGAGCTGAACTTATCTAGCTCCATCTTTGCCAGTTCTTTATCTAGAACAACTTGTCCAGGTGGGAAGAGCTCTTCAAAGGGCATATCTCTGATAGTCTGTAGAGCGTGTTCCTTGCTGACTACTCCCTCAGAAGTAAGACCGATATCAGCAGGAACATCATCTTCAACCGGTTCAGGCTCTTCTACCGATGGAGGAGGTTCCAGTTTCAAGTTTTCTTGCACGTAGGGAGGTAATACCACATCTGGATGAGTGAAGAAAAGGGGACTCTGCATGGACGACTTTTTGATAGTTTCGGCGGGAATATCTTTCCAGGATCTTCCCATCCAGTTGAGTTTGTGTAACCACGTGATTTCAGGAGCATCATCGTTATCTTTATCAACAGTCTCATTGAATCTCTGCTCATATTTCTTCCAATTCTCTTTCATAAGCTCGATAATACCTAGATCCAGAGGTTGGGTGAAAGCGGCTGAATTAGGCGGTAAAAAGACGAAATCAATGTACTTCATTTCAGGCCAGTCCTTGACAATCTTTTGAGCCCGTTTATGGAAGCCCACATTGTCCAGAATAAGAACCACAGGGTCGTCTTCAGTGGGTTTAACGACTGTGGAAAAGTATACTAGCCACATGACCATCATGACTGTATCCATATGACCTTTTTCCTTCTTAAGAACATGGATATCGATAGTAGAAGGGTCCAAGGGATCTCTAGTAGCTGCGTCGATGGAAATAGTGTAGTTGATTTGTCGTCCGCGGCCTCCTCCTCCAGCACGTCCTCCGCGACCAGCGCGACCACCACGGCCTCTTCCTCCACGTCCTCCACGTCCAGCACGACCTCTTCCACGACCACGTCCCCTTCCCCCTCTGGCACTTCTCCCTCCTCTTCCTGTTGTACCCTCTTCTTCACTATCACTTTCACTCTCTTCTCCTTCATCTTCCTCTTCTCCTTGACTGCCATCTCCACCACCACACAACCCCTTGGCCGCCAAATAATGCAGGGCAACCTCTCTATACAGCGGTTCAATCTTCTTGGCATGCTCCTCCCTCGTCTCACCCTCCTCCATCTCCTTCAACTCTTCATCGAGTCTGATCAACTCAGCCAACTTCTCCGTATGTTCGTTCATATACGCATCATAAATCGTAGCTGTAGGATCCACCACATCACAGAGAACATGTCGTTTACTCTTGAGTAATTCCCGTTCAATCCTCAACGTCTCTTTATCCTTCAAGTCCTGCACCTCCAATCTCTCCTTTGTAAGAGCCTGGTCTCGTTTATCAATGGACTCTACCATCCTCTCCAGCTTTTCCGACTTTTTCTTGAGCTGTTCTTCGAGCTGAGGAGTTCGTTTTTTGAGCTTTCTGAGCCGCAAAACTTCATCTTTCAGAGGCTTCAGCACCTCCTTCTGTAAAGCTCTCACTTCATAAACATGTTCCAGATGTTCTGCAGTTTCCAAAGCGTACTTTTTGCCAGCTTCTCTTTTGAACTTATCAGTTCTAGGCCGAGAAACAAGCTGATCAAGAAACACCCGGTAATCAATCATAAAGTCGTCCATGAGTTTCTTGGTAAACATGAAGAAACCAGGTTTCACTGTTCCATCAACACTAGTGACGGGAAACTGAGTAGAAGAACTCCCTCCTTTACTAGGCTGACTATCATGTTTTTTCTTAGTCATACACATCATAGTAAAGGCCTGTTGCATTTCACAGCTGGTTTGGTCGGCATTAAAGATGCGATTCAAAGGACGTTTGTTCAAAATAGGCCATGAAGTAATCACCTGTTTTAGAGCAGCCATAGTATCTACTCCTTCTCGGTTTCCGCCTCCCTTGGGTTTCCATTTGTAACCAGCACTTTCAAATACCACCACTAGCCAACTTCGAGTAGGAGTATCACTCAAACCAACGGCATCTCGGTATTTGGCTCCTCCTAGTCTCTGGATACAAGCTCTTGCAATCTCCTGGGCAAGAAACATGCTGACTTGAAGATCAGGATGCAGACGTTTAGCACAGTTGTAAATGGCGATTTCAAGGTGTAGATACCTGGCTCTCAGTCCATTTCTTCTAGGAGCTAGTCCACGGGAATTCTCGGCATCTTTTCGCATCCTTTGGGCCTTCAAATACGAATAAATGGTGTTTTGAAGGTACTTTTTGTGATCAGCTTCATCTCCATCTTCATCGTCTTTGAAACACTTGAGTTCTCGTGCAAATTCCATCATTTTACCCCAAAGAATATGAGATTTTCCCCATATAGCTTTAGCACTCAGGTACGCCTCTGCTAGCTTGGCTCTATACACTTCAGGCATCATTTCTCGACGGTCAGAAACCCAGTTTTCCTTGTTCTGACCATTCTGTTGCCGTAGAGACTGCGTATCGGGGTATATTCGGTAATAATGGTCCAGTAATTTGAGAACTGGAGTCAGAGAAGTCATACCTTCAAAATGAGAAGTACACTCATGAACAATAGTAAGAATTTCTTCATCCGAAAGAATACTCGTAGAATCGTCCAAAGACGGGTCATAGACTTGATCAGAGTCAGAATCCACAATTTCTTGACTTTCTTCTCGTTCAAGAAATCCGTCTTCGTATTCGTCGTCTCCATTGTCCTCCTCAGCAGTAAGGAATTCTTCATCGTCAAATTCGAATGAGTCACGTGACGTATCTGGGTCTATATCACGTGACGCCGTGTCCTGATCACGTGACGTACCGTCAATACCGTCAATACCCATCTCCCACTCCAGATCGTCACCCATGTCGTGAATAAAATATTCAAAGATGTTGGCGTATCAATTAAGCCCAACGCGAACCTCCGCATGTCAGATGCATCCTCCAATGGGAGTAGGCAAATGGAAGGATAGACACTTCAAGAAGTGAGACCACGATAATTGATGTGTAAGTCATTACTGATATATAACCTGTGGGATTTATTTTATATGTATATTAATGAACTACCCTAAACAACTTGTATAAAGCACCTCATTGAATACCAGGTAGAACGGGTTCTCACTCCACACTCCGTATTGGGATATTTGGGTTAGGGATGAGTAGTGGTACCAATGATTGACAGCAAACGGGGGAGGTGAGTGGTGGGGGAGTATCGTACGGAAGAGGGAGATGTGGGTGGTTCGAGGGGGTTAGAGTAAGGGGCAATCAACAGATATTGGTATTGCGTTCGCTCTGAGGAAGCTGACTGAATGGAAGTGTTTAGTTGATAGCATAGTTGGTGAATACTTAGCACGATAGTGGTAGAGCTGATAAGAGCAGTTTTAGGAGGAAACAAGAAGACTTAGAGTGTCTAGAACACTTAATGGCACTTGAGAAAACATTCTCAAGCTTTTTTTACCTTCATAAGCTGGTTATTTCATGTATTAGACTGCTTCCTACTGGTACTTGTACCAGTAGTGCCTTATCAGATGGTTGTGACTATACCCACTCAAATGAGCTTTTTGGAAACTGCTGGAAGGGGAAGAGTCATAAGAGGCGCTTCTATTCAACCGAAAATCATGCTTTTCAAAAGGTCACTTCTCAATGGTATCTCATAGACTACGACATGTGAATTCTACTTTCCTATAGGGGAGGTAATGGTGTCTTGTTTGTCAGTGCACAAGTCCATGTATGAAGGAGTTAAACTACAGCGCTAAATGGTCGTTGAGGTTTCTGACTGGTATTATAATTCGCCATAGAATTACCGGTACTCTCAAAGTGTTCAAAGGGACTTCAGTCAGTAACAATACGACTGAAACATAGTGGTACTCAAACAAACAATGTGGCAGGTGCCATTAGTGCTCACTCAGTGAGGCAAATGAGTTCCTAGGAAGACTAGATGATAAATATATCCTTCAGCTCGTCAGATGATGCTTTACACATGCTTCTGGAGGGTTCTCTCAACCACGGTGTGACAAGATAGAGCCTAAGATGATCTTGAAAGTCATCTGAGTCGCTAAGCTTCTTTAATGTCTACGATGCACTGTTCTCAGCTCTAGATCCAGTGTTTAACAGGCTGTTATCCAGGATATAGTGAGCCGTAACAATGGTAAAGGTGACAATACAGGCTGTTCCAATAAAGAATAAAGATCTCAAATAGAACACAACTTGATATTTCGGCTTCAAGTTTGTTCACAGTCCACCATTATCTACTTCATGAACATACCCAGACTAATCTTAACGAATAATGACAAAAGTAACCACCAAAAATTCACAAGAAAAAGCACAAGTCCAGTTAAAACACCCGCCACACACCCACCCGCTTCTGTCATCTCTATCATTACCCTCACCTCTTTCCACACAAAGTTCAATAGATGCAAGGTTTCGAGTGGGGGTCATCTTATGTACGAGGACTTCTGTGTGCCGTTGCCAAGAGCAGAGTTGAATATATCCCATGCAACCAGTATCAGTTATGAACGGCACTTATCTGATGGAGGTGCGTCTGAACCTCCTAGACGTACATTACTTTATGGATCAGTCTAAGATGTTAACGTCTGAGACCCACTAATACTTGTAAGCACATTATACCCATCGCATATACACGGAGCCCGTTCTTCCGTATGTCTTAGCTTTTATGCTGATCAGGAAGTGTCGGGATAGTACATACCAGTAAGCAATGGAACATCTATGGAAAAGGGAGGAAAGAAGGTCATTCTTTTCAGTACCATTTTATCACGTGACACCGTGGAACTTTTCTCTGTCTTATTAGCGCCAGATTGATCACAGTTGGATCACTTCTTTTCGTTCCGTCTTTGTCTCTCTCTCATCGGACTTTTCCTTCCGATGTAACAGTAGGTGAGTAAGGTTTGGCATGTTACCCTGCCTTCTCCTTATTATCTCCCTTTATGTATCTAATACACTTTATCCAACAAATACACGGTGTCTCCGGCACCGTTACATGGTGATATCCGAGTTACTAACTTACCGCCTATGTCGAACGCCTCCGCATCGACCACTACACCGGGGGTGCGACGGAACGAATCACGTGCTGCTTGAGTGCTCATGGGTTCAGTTCCCCCCCCCTTTTGCCGCAACAGTGCTTGCGCAACCTGCCACCGTGTCAGGTGGACCTGCCCCGGTAAAGCAGGTCCTGGGTGATGAGGAGGACGCCTTCGCCGGCGCTGTCGAGCGAAACGACCATCCCGCACCCACCCAGGAGAATCCCGGCGCCGACGTCACACTCCTGACGTCGACGACCCTGAGCCCGACGACCTCTCTCTCCTGTTTCCCCTGCGCCCACTCTGGACCCCAAAATGGCGGCCGCTGAGGCGAGGGCCCAACAATTCACTGCCATTCTAATGGCTGTGTTTTTAACTCGTCGCTGGTCAAACGCACCTCTGAGGTTCCGTGGTTGTGCCCTCTGAGTTGGATCCGAGTTACAATACTCGCGGAGGGTTCTTTCCAGCCTCTCTTACCGAAGGTGGTAGTGTGGACGTTTCTGTCTGTCACCTCCTTCACCACCCGCCGCCTCGCACAACACGTGCTACTGGTGGATATCAAGTCGTCAGATGTGTCCCAATTCGAGTCACTCTGATGCAAAAGTCTTCAGACGTGTCCGCATTCGAGTCACTCTGATGAACCCTTCGGGTTTCGCGGAAGGCTCCCTTCCAACCCCGACTCGTCGAGTACTGGTGAACGCACCGGTGCCGACACACTTTCAAGCGCTACTGATATGTTTGTCTACATTCCTTTCTTGGTCTGTTTTTCGTTACTTTAGTATGTGCTTCACGTTAAGTGATTAGTTCAGTATTTGTTAACTACAAGTTGGTCGAATTATTCTTGAACCTACTTCGCAATGATCTTCATGTGTGTATTACGGCACCTTGGAATCATTACAGGTTGTTGTGGATGTGTCTTTGTTCAAAGAGCCCACTCGATCATTGCAATTTTCGACTGATTCCCCATTCTGCTAGGCTTCAGTCTGCTCCGGGGATGTAACAGTAGGTGAGTAAGGTTTGGCATGTTACCCTGCCTTCTCCTTATTATCTCCCTTTATGTATCTAATACACTTTATCCAACAAATACACGGTGTCTCCGGCACCGTTACACCGACAAAGACGAATTTGGCGGGATCTGCACGCCAAGTTTTTTATCGCAACTTAATGTCGACAGGGACGTCTTGGCAGGGGTTTATTCGGGGTCCGAAGAAGGTTAGGAAGGACGAGAATCGGAGATAAATGTAGTAGAAGCGATGTAGAATGGAGGGAGAAACTCCGAACGGACCAATGCCTACAAAAAGGGCCAATTACACCTCCTACACTTCAGTCTTACCACTTTCTTCCACATTCAATGAATCGACTAATACTTTTTCAATTCTCAAGATACATTACAGTTTTATTTTTCCTTTGACTTCGACTAACATATACGGCTCTTCTTGGCCAAAGTATGTGCTCATCAGATTGGTCTAGACTGTCTCTAGGGTAAGAAGCAATGTTGAGATCAGATTGATAATCTAGGATGAGATTGAGGAAGTAATTGAGTGATAGCATTTGGGATTACAGAAGTAGACGAGTGTGCAATTGCGAATGTTTATTTGTCGCCGTCTGCATAGCTTCAACTTCAGTGAAACCACTTATCTGATGGTCTCAATATGTCTCATATACCCTTGTCACTGTGAGTTAGAGAGGGGGCGGCAAGACGAGAACATAGAGGATGAAAGAAGAAAAAAAGACCATAGAAAGGTGTATCCATGGTAACAGCGTACATTTCTCAACTCACCAAAGAACCCTCACTCTTTACCGTACGATTTCAGCTCACTGTTTGCTTTTGTAGAACTTTGTCTGATGAACTCGCATGAAATTTGTCATCTCGGAAGTTAGAAAGAGGTGAGTTTGGGATGAGTTAGCTAGGAGAGACTCGAGGGGGACTTTGACATGAAAACAGTTCAATCTACGAGGTACTAGTAGCTGTACTACTAAGTAATCAGATGATATGCTCTCTATAATGGAAGACTACTACGAAGTGTAAGATGATAGCAGAAGAACCACCCACCTCTTCAACCGCTTCCATACGCTATATCTACGTCATAGCAGTCGCCAACTCTTCTCTTATTACCTCCCTGAAGTTCCACGCAGCATAGGCTTTACCCCCACTTGATCTGAATGCGTCGAGTAGTACAGTTGATTGAACTTAGACAAGAGATTGGTAGATGAGAGTAGAAGTTGAAATACTGGTTTTTGTGGTTTTGATGACCTTTTCAAGCTAGTTGTATCACCTCTAGAGCACCACCTCCTCCATACATCCTCAATATCTCCACATCAAGACACTCTCCTTCTCATCAGACACCTATACACTGGGAATGCACCCCAACTCACTCAAATCTTGGCTACTTTTTTACTTTCCTCTCTCTTCCTATATATACCTTGTCTTGTCTTGTCTCTGATCTTATCAATCAATCTCTTCTTTTCATCAATCTCTGCTTTTCATCAACATGGAAAAGTGCAAACAAGTCTTCCACAGCACCTTCCTATCTACAGCAGAAGTAAAGCATTACCCGCGAAAAGAATGCAATACTAACGCCAAGGAAAGAGGATGGACCCAAAGAAAGATTATCATTGGCTGGATCTTTGTCTACCTCTACTCTGCTTCCAAAACCATCGCTCAACACCTCTATCCTTCTTTGGCACCCTTTGCAACTTCTCATTTCAGTGGTCTGGCTCTTCTATCGTCTCAATCAGTTGTTGAATCAGCTGTTTTCGTCGTTACTCGTCCTGCTGCTGCTAAAATAGCCGACCATCTAGGAAGACTAGAAGGATGGTGTGTTGTTATCATTTCCCATGCTTTGGGCTCAGTTCTATACGCTGCTGCTCCGAATATCGGCTGTTACTTTGCAGGAACAGTATTCTGGGAAATTGGCATTGTAAGTGGTCATCTTATGATGGAATTATACGCCAGTGATACTTCTACTACTGATACTCGAGTTTTATGGTCAAGTTTCATCCAAACTCCTAGTATTTGGGCCCCTTGGATTTCAGCTCCTGTTTTAGCAGGCTTTTTAAAGGTAACTACTTGGAGATGGGGATATGGAGCCTTTGCTATCATCTTACCAGTGTGTTCTATCGGTACAGTTATCATGATGTCTTATATGAGACTCCGATTTGAGAGAAAAGCAGGAGGCTTAGGTGACTTTTATTCGCCAGGAGGACCTCTACGATTCATCAAATCTTTTGACGTGGTAGGTCTAGTCACTTTATGTGCAGGTCTCATCTTGTTCTTCCTACCAATCACTCTAGCTGCAGGTTCAGAAAGATGGAAACTCCATTCTTATATTGCCATGTTGACTATCGGCTCTTTTCTCATTGTCTTCTTTACAATCTGGGAGTATTATTTCCCCAAAACCCCGTTTATTCCCTGGAGATTGTTCAAAAACAGAGTCATGTGCTGTTCAGCAGCTCTAGTCTTTCTCATGTCTCTTGCTAACAAACTGTACGTGCCTTACTTCATCACTTGGCTCATGGTAGTCAAAGGACAGAGTCCCAAGGCTGCTACAAACGTCTCAAGTGTCCTGGTGGTCTCTTCAAACGTCTTTGGAATGTTTTTTGCGGCTCCTTACATGTGGTGGAGTGGTCGTCCTAAACGGGTTCTTGTGTTTGGATGCTGTTTTCATCTCATTGGTATCGGTCTCACTTACCACTATCGAGAGCCGTCTTCTGGACTAGCTATCATGATTGTGGCTCAGTGCTTTGAAGGAGTAGGAAGAGGATGTATCTACATTCCAGCAGCTACTATGGCTCAAGCAATGTTTGATAAACATAAAGTGGCTGCTGTCACTGCTCTCTACTTTTCTTCAGGAGGTATCGGTCAGGTTATAGGAGACGCTATTTGCGGAGCTATTTATCGAGAACTGTACCCTAGATATATCCACAAGTACGCTCCTGATATTCCTCATAAGGATCTCAACTTGATTATTAACAAGATCAAAAAAGCCACCAAGTTTCCTATGGGTTCTCTAGTGAGAACAGAGATCAATCATGCCTTCAACGAGACCATGAGACATATGCTAGTTGGCCCCTTTGCATGTGTAGGAGCCATGGTCATTGTTAGTCTCATGTACCCTTCTATTGATCTCAAGAGTGCCAATAGAGATGCGGAAGTTGAAGGAGAAGATCAGATGGATAGTGATGATCCCATGGCTATTAGGGGAGGTAGTGACTTTGAAGAGAAAGAGTCGACAGGAGATACTGGATCTGAGTCGGAAAAGGTGTTTGAAAGATCTTCTGCTGGTGATAATGTGGCGGTCTAGAAATGAAGTGTTTGATAATGAATAATGAATGTAATGAAATGAACAAGTAATGATATTAGAGAAGTAGAAGTAATGATATAAATCAACTCAATATTTTGGTGGTTAAAGGTTATCGATAATTCAAATAGGTCTTTACTCTATAATAATGTTACATTATAGGCCAGCTAGAACATACGGTACCGGTACTCAACTTCCCACACTTTTCGGTTTCAAGCACTTTTCTCAAGTTGTCCGTAATTACATTGACATTCGGCATTTATGGAGTTCATCGCAATTGAATTGAAAGAGGCTATTGTGTATTGTCAACTAGTAGCCCTTTAAAACGTCCTGCTCAATTACAGCTTTTCATTGCCAAATACTCGATTGGTCCTCAGTCCTGGTTTCACTTTTCTCGGTACAACTGAGAGTCATACAACAATAAAAGCTAAGAGTGACAACCCAAGGTAGCCATTTATGTACAGTACTTCGTACTAGGATTAGCACCTTTTCACAAGTACTACTTGTTTGTAGCTTGAATCTTTCAATGAACAGGTTGTCCCTATGATGCTGAAGTACAGGTTATTGTAGCACTGAGATGTATCTACAACAACCAAAGATGGTCTTTTGCACAAATGTTTGTTGACTAAACATTCTGAATTAAGTCTTCTACTACATCTGCTTTATAATCAGCCAATCAGGTGTCTCTAAGTCTTCTCTCATAATGCAGAGTTTTATACCAGTACAGATTTTGCCATCTGGTAGTCAACAAGAGAAATAAGGGAGAAAACGCTGAAATAGGCATCTAAATACATGAATAGTCCTGACAGTCAACTCTCCATTCTCTTGCTATATGCTTCAGCCTACAAATCCCCTTCTCATCTTTTCTTAGAGACAAGGTGTGTAATTTGGAAGAGAGAAAAGAGGAAAATAAAGGATCTCGGGCTATAAAGATATTCTAAAGACCCAGAAAAGTCTTTTAGCTTGCTTATTATTACTCAGAACTCACCTATATACCCAGGTAATCATGTTCACCACCTACAAAAGATGATTCCAGCTTCGCGAATGGCTTATGTTCATGTAAGCGGTATGAACTCATCTTCAGCTGACTTAATCCACATTACAAGTGAGCACTTAATGATGCCAGAATATATATCCGATTTGAGGACTTTGTATGTGTCTACCAGTTATTCACTCTCCACCTATTGCTACCCTTATCTCCCGGCAGATAACGTTGATTAGAAACGATTATGCAGGCTGATGCAGAACACTTGGATGACCTTAATTGTGTCTCTTGTAATACGACATCTCCCAATATGAGACTGTTTCGGTCACCAGGGAGACCGTAACCTTATTTGCCAGAATGCATATGTGGCAAAAGAGTGTTTGTGTATTATACCTGATTGTGTTACTTCAAGTACAAGTATTCTTCTTACTCATCACCAACGCCACCCGATTGCGAACTTCGATACTGTTAGAAAGGAACATGTGAACCAGCGGCAGACGCAACAAACGCCGATTCAGACTTACCACTTTCTCTGTCTTAAATATGAACTGTTTCATTAGTCTAACGACATTAAGGATGTCACTTGTTCAACCAGACCTTTCAACCACCTCACTGTTGAGATGATGTCATTGAGCGGCAAGACTTGTGGCAAGACCTGTGGCTAGACCCCCCACGAAGAGTGCACAATGAAGTTCTGATACGTCGGAGTTCTTTACGGTAAGTCATCTTTGTCCCTCTTCTATTACACAACTAACAAAGCAGCTAAAGCCCTTAAAGCAATACGATACCCTCGTATAACCACCATCCCCACCACAGCAATACGGTACAACCACCAACCCCACCACTTCACCATCACAGTCCGCACCATCCCCACATGGTAGCTCTTGCAACCATACCATTTGTGATACCCCGCCGCCTGTCGATGCATCCCACAAGCCGAATCCGTCTGCTCCACCTCCAAACCTGAACATAACCGACCTCGTGTCCCCACGCAGCTCGACAAAGAGGACCGGATATTGGGTCTCTGCGTCACTACCTGAGGCCGACGCGGAGCAGCACAACTTCGATTGCTTTCTATTGACAGCTCCGCATGGACTCGACTGCCTGCAAGCTGTCCCGTCCCTCCGTTTCCATACATCATGTATCTCCACCCCGTGGCTGGTGCAACAAAGACATCTGCACGGAATCAACGGAAGGAACGGATCAAGCAGGAGAAAATAAGAGACCTGTGGTTACTCACATCGTCGGAGGTGTTCTGATGCAATTGAAAGAGCTCTCCCTACTTGCCTTGTTCAACCACGGCCATCTTCCATTCTTGGCACCTGGATCCCCTCAAATCCAGCGCAGCACTGCAGCGGGACCCGCCTCTTCTTGGAAGACCTCCTCGACAAGAGTATCGCGCCCAGAAACCAATGTCTCAGCCCAAACCCAGACCAATTATACATCGCTGCTCTTGTGGCTGATGTCATGCAAATACTGCCGCCAGACGCTACAAAAACCAATATATGTGCGCACTCATGTGGTTCACGGGCAATAACAGCAATGACGACAAGCAGCAGCGTGCGTTACTCCAGCAACGGAACTACGAGTACCATCTCGTATCGCATCTTACATACAATGGTTTCGTCTCCCCTCGAATCTAACCTCTTGAAGATTTGACAAACTGTGGGGGGGTGCTCATCAAAGAACACAAAGAAGGCCGCCCTTTTCAAGGAGAGACATTGTCAATGTCTCCACCTCGTCTTTTTCCTTGTTCGGATCACCGGAACGCACTCATCTCGTCTTTGTTGTCTTCTGCACTCTTGGGGCTGATGCATGTGGCTGGTGCTGTGGCTAGTAAAGTGGCTCCACTTTTGGGGGCTTCATGCAACTATCACGTGCCGAGGTAGGGGCTAGAGCGAAGAGCTGATTCTACCCTAACCTTTATTTACCCATTTGACTGCCTAATCGGTATTTAAGCTTCTTCTTTGAGATATGTGGATTCCTAGTTGGGAGAAGAGCGATGCAGGGGTGGCAGCGCCGAGTAAAGGTAATGGAACTGGGCGGCTACTTCACGTGACTCATCACGACGAGATGCGCAACCTAAAGTCACGTGCAACAAAGTTATGGGTGGTGACGAATGGAATTTTCACCGCCAAAACGTGCTACCAGCATGAGACAAGAACGTTGGGGGGAAGTCACAGCGCGCGCGGCCCAGTCGCGTAATATAAACGGCGTGGCAGCGGCCATATTATCGGTGGACATCTGATAATACACCCCTCGTCACGTGCCCCGTCCACCTCCGTATTTGTTTACTTTTTTTCGTGCATACATGTCAGCGGTTATGAGCGGTATTATATGTATAAACTGAATGTTCGGATTTACACTAGACCGCTTGGCCCCTGGTGTCACGAGTTCCGGTTTGGGTCATGGGATTGTGTATGTCAGGTACACGTCACGTGATCCGCCGACGATGTTTCCTTTCCGTTGCTATTATCGCATCTCCACCCATCCGAGATATGATTGAGCTGTAAACATGGGGTTCCGAAAAGACCCGAGAGGTTGCATGAACGTGCATGAGTGCATGCATGAGGTTGCGTGAAAGCGTCAACATGCAACCCTATTGCCCTTGAACCGTGCTAACAAGGAGACAAAGCCGAGGATGAGGAAAAATAGGCATTGCATTGAAACTAACGCCAGAGCAGCGAAAACTGGTTTAAATCAGATAAAATCGGGGCAGAAAGACGGGAGGTATGTGGTTTTCATGGCTGGAGGTCGTTGGATCACGTGACATATTATTTTTCGCCATTCTTTCAAATTTCAGTCAATTGTCTGGTGAGGCTGATTCAAATTTTCAATACATTCTCGGACGATTGCAGCGTCTAAAATTAAGAAGGATGAGGTTAATGATTTTGGTGGTTATGATGGTTGAATGGTTGTTGGGGTAGGTGATGAGGGCGATTAAACCACAGAGACTAGTTACTGACCCCCAGGAATGTATTCTTACTCGTTTTCAGCCCCAAAATAACCCCACCACCCGTCTTTCTTCTTTCAGCCCTCTATCTCCGAGCGTAACTAAGAAGTCTGTTGAAAGACACGAAAAAATAGATTGACTGCGATAAAGAGCTGCGGGCTTCTGGGGAACGCTCAATTCCAGCATGAGACGCACCCAGCGCTTTTCCCGTGAGTTTCCCGTTTTGTTGCAGCAATTTTTCACGCCTGCGTTGCGTCTCAAACCCGGGGCAGATGGAAGCAAGAGCACAGCACAAGGGGACGAGAGATGGAGGGTCTGAAAGTGGGTCTAGAGGTTTGGAAAAAGTTGGAGGGTGGGTGTTACGGGCCCAAGAGGTGATTCCAGGTGGTCCGGAGGCTCTCACGTGACTTCCGGCCTGGCTATAGGCCTCTCCGCATTTCGCACATTAGCTTTTTTCCTCAGCTTAAACCCAGAAGTCTATTAGGCTCTTGTTGCACCCGAAACTTGTCCGTGCAAAACGTTGTACTAAAACACGCACAACTGTAGCATAAGAGATAGATTCTCATTATCACGACTCTCTTTCCAACCCCATACCTTCATCTCCACCTCCACACCCACACTCCCACACACACAAGTCCACATGACCGACTCGGAATCGCCGTCTCCAGGCCACGACTCGGACACCTTTGACCGAAATGGAAGTCCATTGAGCGACGTTTCTTCGCCGGCAGACACAACCTCATCGGCCTCCAACCCGCTCCATGCTGACGACGCTTCACTAACCGACACCGAGGCCACTCTCAAGGCCCAATTGGCAGGCTTTGTCGAGGGCTTGACTGACACAGACACCAGTAACAGTAACAGTACCAGTAATGACATCACTAACGACATTCATACTGTTGCTCTTTCGACTACCACTACGGCTAACAGTACTACCAACACTACCAACACTACAACAGCAACAGCAACTACAGCAACCACCACAACCACAGCCACTACAGCTACAGCTACAGGCCCCGGCTCTTATTGCTCTTATGGAGCCTACGCACCCTCCAAATCCCTAACTCCCGCACAAAGCCTGGCGCGAAAACTGTCGGAAAAACCGCCGACCAAACTGTACAAGAAAACGCAGACTAACCGCCGTCGGTCGCCCCCCGTGGCCTCCAATGGCCCCATAGCCATTGCGCCCGCTCCGGTGTTGCGGCCGCTGCTGCCCAAGCCCGTGGTGCCCATCCGGCCCAAAAAACGGGCCAAGTCCGTCGCGTCGGCCGTGCCCACCACCGTGGCTCCCTCGGCCGTGTCCCAGGCGCCCTCCGTGGGCCGCCGGGCGTCCAAAACGGCCTCCGCTAACCCCGCCAACAGTGCCAACAGTGCCGCCAACGCCGTGTCGGCGGCCTCCACCATATCGCCGTCGTCGTTATCGCTGCCGTCGAAACGCAAGTCGTCGGACGTGTCGACCGACTCGTCGCTGGACATGATGCTCACGCCGGCCACGACGCTGGACATGAGTCTCGACATGAGTCTCAATCTCGACATTTCGCAGCCCAACCTCGACTTTTGGCCCGACGACCTCGAGTGGCAGGACTCGGGCCTGGCCCAGCCCAAGGAGCTCAATCTCGAGGACATTTTCTACGATCTAGACGAGCAAATCATTGCTTAATGTATTTATTTATGACCAGAGGGGGATGGAAGAGGGGAGACAGCAGAAAAACAGCTAGTCTGGGGTTTCAGGAACTCGAGTTTTCAACTGGGAAACGGTTCAATCTGAAGTACCCCAGACTACACGTAGAGAGTTGATCCCGACTGTTATTGTAGAGGAATTAGGTGGAAAGTGGGATATTAGGCATTTCTTATGCCTTTGGAAGGATGTATTTGCACTTTGAGTGGTACCAGAAGACATTAAAGTGGTCATTGATCTTACATAATTATGGTGTACCGCTTACTTACCAGAGATGGAATATAGATGGAGTAATTTCGGTCAAAAACTCCTGAAAAGAAGTCAATGACTAAACTCGTGTTTGTTCCAGCTGTTTACTCCTTCCCCTGAGTCTTCTGACTGACTTCGACCGTTCAAATATGTACACCTTCCCCAGCTCCTGATGCACCCCATAGTGCATGGAGATGAGACTCATTACCGGAAATATCCCCGATATTATCTCTGCCGGAAGCCCGGATAGTGCAATTCCGGCATGGCTACGTGATGAGAATGTAATTTCAAGATTGAAGGAGCGTTTTTCGAATTGTATGAAGTGCCATGATTTCACCTATCAAAAAGTAGTCAAGTATAGTCCAAGAAATAGGCTAAGTAAAGTTGACTTTTATAGATGGTAGGAATGACCTCATACTACAGACGCAATTTTGGACGTATAAAAAAGCAATTCAGGCAGTAAATACAATCATCCTCAAAGATCACTTTCGATCTCTTCTTTTGTCTGTAAGTCCTGTGCTTGCGATTCTACATCGATCTTCTTCGATCAGCTCCCGAATACCCACCCTTGAGCCCATCACGTGACGGCAACGTGAACTCCCCCGCGAACCCCATTTGTTTCTCGATTGACGCCTGAGCAACTTGATTTGCGTCTTTTTTGTTATTTGTTCTCCAAGACAAAGACGCCATTTAGCGTTTCGATAGTGGAAAAAAATTTAAACCGATAGACAGACGTGAACAGAGGTGGGGGGTCCCTGAAGAGCAGAGAACTGGATGGGGGTGTTGGAGGTGTCCTAACGGGGTAATTGGGGGAATTGGTGGGAAAAGGCGACTTTTTTTTTTTTTTTTTTTTT